>JAZKJV010004630.1:0-424625 GCA_037367405.1 Ottelia alismoides | reverse complement strand
TAGCGGTGTGGATGCTGCCACGTGGAGGGTTCCGGTGAGGGCGCTAATGTGCGGCGTAGATCAAAGCAGGAGGTGATCGGATGGTCCAGTCAAGGGGCGTGCGTGGAAAAGGCTGGGCCGTTGGATCTGAAGCGAGATCCGACGGCTGAGGATGCCGGCGGATGAGGCGAGGGGAAGCGGGCCGCGTGGCGCAACCAGAGGGCGCCACGTGGCCTGCTGTGAGTGGCTGGAGTAAGAGACACGTGTAGAGAGAAGAGGAAGCCGAATTTGGAAAAACTCAAAAACATGAAAGTTGTAGATCTTGATGAGATCTACAAGTTTCATGTTGACCAAAGACAGAGATGAGGTCAAAATATGATACATAAATACAAGGATACATAAATATACATATGTAGTATACAAAATGGCCTAAAAACCCAAGTTTCTCATACAAGCTCAAATTTCAATGAAATTAGTCTCATTTTGAAGGTCTTTTAATGTGTAGTATTCTAAGAGTAAGTAGACCTAAATCGGAGTTTGTATGAAGGCTTTATTTGCATTTAATGTACAGGGGTTCTCAGGCTTTATTAGCTATTTTACAAAGGGGAGTTTTGGCCTTTTTCCCTATATTATTAGCTAAGGAGTACAATTTATAGAGAAGAGGTTATTTTGGTGCATGGGTATTTTACAGGGGTTTTTGGCTTCTTATTTAAATGAGAAATGAGTTGCTAAACTGCATGAGTTATGAATATATGCATGAATGCTATTTATGCAATATAATGGGAAATATGCTTCTATTTTCTTGGGGATAAGGCTCTATTTTTGACTTTTGGAGTGATGAATCACAGATTCATCAACCCCCTATACTTAAACCTTGCTCGTCCCCGAGCAACTAAATGAAATGCAAGAGTGAAATGAGATTGGGTTCCATACCAAGGTCATGAAAAAAATAGCGCTTGCCTCGACCTTTGGATTAATCATGTGTCAGAACCTTATTGGGATCTGAGTTTAAGACTTAACAGACTTCAAGTTCCACAAGTCTTCTATTCAAGACTCCTCAACTCACCTAATCAGAACAAGTCTACATACACAAACTCTAATGACCATGAATCTTTTCATGCAGTGTAAGTGATTAAATGACTCCCCACCTCAGAAGTAACAAAGAAGCAACCTCCCCCAACCTGGTAACTCTAATGCCTCGGTCTAGCAACTCTTTCCTCGAGAAGCGGGGTATTCTTCAACCGGCTCAAGAAGAGGGGGAAGAAGTATAGATTTTTGGAAGCTCAGCCAGTGTAGCTAAGTCTCCCGCTGCAAGTAACAAGGTGACCACAAGCTTTTGCTTCTCTTGACTACGTATACTCCGGTGGGGTTTATTAAATTTTCAATCCGACCCACCACTTTTTTGGAGTTCTTTTTGGCATTTTTTTTTCAACAAACATGCCTTTGTACATACATGATGCAGCATAGATACAAGAAATTTCCTCTTGAGCCAGTAGACTATCCCTCTTTTGAAGCTTTATAGCAACCCACTGCTTCTGTCTTTAGCCTTCATCACCACTAGTCCAAGTTGAGACGCACTTCCTTCACTAGAAGAAGAAGAGAGGTTCCGCCTAGAAGTACTACCCTCATATGCTACCCCAAGCTAAAGGAAACTGCCTCCTCATCACCTCATCCGTAGAGAGCCATGTGTAAAGTGTTGGTGCACGTCAAGCCATTGTCTCTAAGAGTCATGTGTGTGTTGTTAAGTGCTCTACTCAGGTTTGTCAAGATGACATATGAACATAGACTTGCAGACTTAAAGAATTAAGTCACCTAACCTGAAAAATCTTAACTCCAGTTCCTATAAGGTTCCTCTGAAATTAGGTGGATTAAGGTCAAATCATTTCCATCCTCAATATCTGCTCACAACTTGGTCCAGAACCCACTAGCTTTTCACTTTGCATAAGCAACGCATGCAGATGAGATGTCATGCTATGAAAATGCAAGACTCTTTTTATTTTTCTATGCAGAGATGATATGCAAGAGTAGATAAGAAGCCTATTTATTATAATTATTATTATTATTATTTTCGATTTTTACCCACCCGTAATTATTATAAAATATATACAGATACCCACCCGTAATTATTGTAAAATATATACAGAAATACGCACAAGTACGAGCTATGGGTAAAGTATATATGTAATATATACACGCCCCCCTATACTTAGCGTGTGCTATGTCCTCAAAGCACTAAGAGCGAGGAAAAAGACATAGCTCGTGCTAAGCGTAGGAGAGCCAAAAGTAACAAAAAGTATAGAAGTCGTCTTGCCCCCTATTCTTAGGCTCTGGCAGCCCTAAGTGTAGAAGAAGATCAGAAAAGGGGGCGGACGAGGAAAAGATGGAAAATGGATGAGTATTAATACGGGCATCGGTCCCCCCTATACTTAGGCTCAGTGCAGCCTAAGTATCGGTAGGAAATGAGTATGAGGACCAATGTGATCTGGAGGATGTACAGTGAATCGACTCGGGTGACCCCTCCCCCTATACTTAGGATCTGGTCATCCTAGGTATAGTCCAAGATAATGGCTCGATGATGTGGGGATGGGATGGGTTACTCGAATCGTGGG
The DNA here is from genome assembly GCA_037367405.1 of Ottelia alismoides. NCBI lineage: Eukaryota > Viridiplantae > Streptophyta > Magnoliopsida > Alismatales > Hydrocharitaceae > Ottelia > Ottelia alismoides. The sequence goes on along the minus strand of JAZKJV010004630.1, from coordinate 422,037 downwards.
GGTAAAGGATAGGATATACAGGAAGAATGATATATACATATGAGTCGGTCTGAATCTTTTGAAGATGCTGCTGATGGCTTGGGTTTATTGCTGCAAGGTTTCATACGCGGCTTGAGGTGTATCTGCTGTATCTGTCTCACGCATGAATACAATCTCCTCTACATGGATTAACTGTTCATTGGATTCAACGAAGTGCTTCAACAGCTGCCCATTTACTAGGAATGTCTGTGCGTCATCTGCGAGATCCGAGATCTCGACACATCCACTATCTTGCACCGTACGGACGACAAACGGTCCCGTCCACTTAGACTTTAACTTGCCTTGGAAAATCTTCAGCATAGCATTGAACAACCATACCTTCTGTCCAGGAACAAAGGTCTTTCGTCTGATATATCTATCATGCCAACGCTTCACCTTGTCCTTGTACACCAAACTGTTGTCGTATGCTCGGATTCTGACTTCCACAAGTTCATTCAGATCCATGTCTCTCTGTTTCTGACCCAGGTGTGTGTTCCAGTTGACCTTCTTTATTGCCCATTCTGATTTGTGCACTAACTCTGCGGGCAAATGGCACGGCTTTCCGAATACCATTCGGAATGGGGAGGTTCCTAACGGTGTCTTGTAAGCCGTCCTATACGCCCAGAGGACTTGATCTAAGATCTGAGACCAGTCCTTCCTGTCCGGGCGGACAAGCTTTTGCAATATGGTTTTCACCTCCCTATTCGACACCTCAGCCATACCATTGGTTTGTGGGGTGGTAAGGACTCGCGACACGGTGTTCGGTGCAGTAGTCCTTCAGAAGTTTCTTCACCTCCCGATTCACAAAATGGCTACCCCCATCTGATATCATCATTTTGGGGATCCCGAACCTAGAGATATGTTCTCTTTGATGAACTTAACAGACAGTCCTGCTGTCTGCGGCTCGGGTAGGGATAGCCTCCACCCATCTGGACAAATAATCTACCGCAAGGAGGATATATTCAAACCCGTGGCTGGCAGGGAACGGGCCATGAAATCGATGCCCCAGGCGTCAAAGACATCACAAATGATGACCGGCTGCATTGGCATCTCATCCTTGGAACCAACGGTTCCTCCCATTCTCTGGCAAACTGGGCACGACTTCGCGAAGGCGGTGGCATCGCGAAACAGAGTCGGCCAGTAGAAGCCACACTGAAGTACCTTCCATGCGGTCCTCTTCCCGGAGTGGTGTCCTCCTGCCTCTAAGCTATGGCATAAAGAAAGGACACTCTGGTATTCCTCCTGAGGAATACAACGTCTCCAGACACAATCCGGTCCTTCAAAGAAAAGGATCGGATCCTCCCAATGGTAATGTCTAGCATCCGACTTTAGTCGGTCGATTTGGCTTTTGGGCCAATCCTCAGGAACTTTCTTGGAGACAAGATAGTTCATGATGCTGGCGTACCATGGGAGTGAGTCGATAACAAAAATCGACTCGTCAGGGAAGGAGTCTCGAATCGGGGAAACCTCGGAAGTATTAAGATCTTCGAGACGAGAAAGGTGATCGGCCACTACGTTCTTCTTTCCAGGTTATCACGGATGTCCAAGTCAAATTCCTGGATAAGTAAAATCCAACGAAGAAGACGCGCCTTCGCGTCCTTCTTCTCCATCAAACATCGTAGTGCCGTGTGGTCTGTGAACACAGTCACCTTGGATCCGATTAAGTGAGATCTGAATTTATCCAAGGCAAACACTACCGCAAGCATTTCCTTTTCTGTAACTGTATAGTTACGCTGAGCAGAATCAAGCACTTTGCTTGCGTAGTGAATTGCGAACGGGACGCCATCTCTTCTTTGTCCCAATACAGCCCCAACAGCATAGTCTGAGGCGTCCGTCATGATCTCAAAAGGTAGAGACCAATCTGGGGCTTGTAGAATGGGTGCATCCATGATCATCCCTTGTAAAAGCTTAAAGGCCTCAAGACATTTGTGATCTACAATAAACTCCGTGTCTTTGCCTAAAAGCTCAGTTAGCGGTCGGGCAATCTTGGAAAAATCCTTGATAAATCGTCGATAGAATCCGACATGCCCGAGGAACGACCGCAACTGCCTTACGTTGGTTGGTGGCTGGAGTCGTCTGATCACGTCCACCTTGGCAGGGTCAACCTCCATTCCTCTCTTGGAGATGACATGCCCCAACACTATGCCCTCCGTCACCATGAAGTGACTTTTCTCCCCAGGAGAGCACCAGATTGACCTCACAACATCTTTTGAGGACTCGTCCAGATTCCTAAGACAGGAATCAAAAGAATCGCCGTGGACCGAGAAGTCATCCATGAAGACTTCCAGGAATTCGCTGACCATTTCGGCGAATACAGCAATCATGCACCTTTGAAAAGTACCTGGAGCATTGCATAGCCCAAAAGGCATGCGCCTGAAAGCATAGGTACCAAAGGGGCATGTAAACGTGGTCTTTTCCTGGTCCTCCGGAGCTATGGCTACTTGATTATAGCCGAGAACCCATCAAGGAAGCAGAAGAATTCTTTTCCCGCTAATCTTTCTAAGATCTGATCAATGAACGGTAGAGGGAAATGATCCTTCTTCGTCGCGGCATTCAAGCGTCTGTAATCCACACAGACGCGCCACGACGTGGGTATTCTCGTCACGATCTCCTCTCCGTCCTCGTTGGTGGTCGTCTGAATTCCCGACTTCTTCCGGGACAACATGGATTGGGGCCACCCACTTAGAGTCAGAGATTGGGTAAATGAAACCCGCGTCGCACCATTTTTCTCTCTTTTTTCACAACTTCTCGTAAATTTGGATTCAACCGGCGTTGGAATTCACGAGAGGGTTTGGCTTCGTTCTCCAAGTAAATATGGTGCGAACAACAGAGCGGGATTTATCCCATGGAGATCGGAAATGCTCCAGCCTATTGCCTTGCGGTTCTTCTCCAGGATCTCTAGCAAGCGAGATTCCTGCTCCTCGGTCATTTGCGAACAGATAATGACCGGAAATTTCTTATCTTGGCCCGCAAGGAAGGCATATTTCAGGGTTGTGGGAAGAGGTTTGAGCTCAGGAATAGTGGTGATCATCTAAGAAGTCTGGCTCAATCTGATCTGGTTCGGTGTTGGAAGTGGCTGGATCTTGTTCTGTAATAGCTGCCACCAAGCGCGACTTTGGAGTCGGATCGTCAAAAGTTTCCATACAATCGGCAAATGCCTCGTCCGACTCGTCATCCTCATCTTCCGATTGTCCTAAGGATGTAAGGACTGACAGGCCCAACTGGGCCTCTATGTCATCGAAGATGTAGGGCGATGCAGGTTCAGAGCTGTACTCGTTCCTCAGGATCTCGCAGACTGACTCATGTACAGGATCATCTCCAAAGGAGGATGGATACATTGATGCTGGCTGGGTTCTGTCTCCATGGCCCAACTACGTCTACATGTTCAAAGTCTATCTCGGTAGAAGAGTACTCGGTGCTGGATTCGGAGTCGGGTCTCTGCCATCTCGTCTGCTTCATCTCCAGTTTCTCATCTCCGCGGGAGTTTGGAACTGAATCTTCCCAGTCTTATAATCAAATAAGGCCCCTGCTGTTCTGAGGAAGGGCCTACCTAAAATGATCTGGGAATCTCTCCAATTACGAGGGGTTTTCATATCCAGGACAGTAAAGTCCACCATGTATTCTTGCCCCTCGACTCTGATCACAATGTTCCTTAACTCTCCTTGGGACCTCTTAGTGGATTTGTCAGCAAACTGCAGAATAGCTCTAGATTTCCTAAGAGGTCCGAGATTAAGCCGCTCATAGAGGGCTGTGGGCATTAAGTTGATCGAGGAACCATTGTCCAGGAGAGTGCGTGCAAACGCAATGTCATCAACATGACTCACTACATAGTGTGCACCCATGTCTCTTCGTTTCCGAGGAAACGGGTTCTTTATTGCACAAGTCGTGGCTACTGATAGAACGTGTTTCTGAACACGGCTTTTGGTCTTCCTGCTAACCCTAGTAGGTGTGCATCTCACCTTAAGGTATTTTTGGAATGCAGGGGTCATTTCCACAAACTTGTCAAAAGGGATTGTGACCTTGATGTGTTTATTGCAAAATTCAGCCATCTCAGGGTCATCTTTTTGGGTTTTTTTGATTTTCTTCTTTCCACCCTTGAGAGCTTGGGGGAAAGGGATTATTAACTCAGGTTCTGGAACTGAAATATTTTCATTAGCTGCTGGAACTGAGTTCTGAACAAGACTCTGACTCGGACTTCTACACAGACTCTGACTCGGACTCTGACCAAAAAGAACATGCTGAGACGAGACCGGTGATGCTTCTTCCGCTTCTTCTGGACGATCCTCCTCAGATGGAGGTGCGGGCTCATCGGTGTCGGCTGACTCTAGTGGATGCGGGAATGCTGCTTCAAGGACTCAGATGTCCTCTTCTTCTGCTGGCGATGGTGGCGGTGATGCTCCTCCTCTTCGTCCTCCGAATTCTCCTCAGGTAGATACTCGGAGGCTCCTTCCTTTTGGGCTCGTGCCCGATCAGGTATGGTCACAGTCCTTCCGCTCCTGAGGGACATATGATTAACATTATCGTACGAAAGGATCTCATGTTCAGATAGATAATTATCTGAATAATATACCTGATCTCGAGGTCGGTTCTGGCCCTGGTGTATGCTGTTCGGATTGGCCTGAACCTGTGCGGGAATTGGGGTCCTTGGCGCCATTTGTTGGTCCTGGGCATGAGAAACCCGATTGATGTCGGTTCTCATGTCCAAGTAGTCATTCTGTATCTGTTGAACCCTATCAGACAAGGTCTGGATCGCCCAAGGTGAGTGACTCCAATTCAGTGGGCTGGGCTTGCTGCGGTGTTGATGCCGTCCTATATTGGCCCTGCTGGCCATGCCGATACTGTTGCTGATGGGACGGTGCTGGCCCTGCTGGTAGGTGCGCTGCTGCGGCTGGTACCCATGTTCTGGCCTAGACTGGTATCGCGGGACTGTGACGGGCCTGGTCTCTTGGTAGACTGGGGTGGGGCGGTGTGCCTGATCCTTCCCCATCTCAATTTGCCGGATTAGTGGGTCACGGCTATACCAAAGCCCGTTAATCTCGTATACAGGCGGATGTTCCTCATATTCCGTTTCCACTAGTGGGGGTGCATGATGGTTCGGCTGGTATAAGTCTGATCCCAGCTACTCTGAGACCCCGGTGCCTGTTCCTGTACAAGATGGACTCGGTGTACAGGTGCAGGTGGTGCAGAAGGGGTGGGTAGCTTAATCTTAGCTACCTTTTCAGAGAGTTCCTCCACTTTCTTGGGAAGGCTCGAAAGAGACTCCATCTCCACGACTCTCTTGTGGATATGCTCGACCATGGTAAGCTTGTCGGCTATAATCCCCAGCAGAATCTGCAACAGTCCTTCTAGTTGTCCCATTGGATAAGATTGAGGGGGACAACTGATAGGCCCTTTGGGCCTGTGACCTGCCGGTTTCTGCCATCTGCTCTAGGATCTTCCATACAGCATGCTCATTTTTGTTCAGATAGCTTCCTCCACAGGCGGCACTGACCAACCCCTGCATCTCTGGGGTTAACCACAGATCAAGGTCTGGACTAAGATCGCCTTTGAAGTGCCGTGGCATGGGCATTTCTGTACTAAGTCATTGAACCTGTCCCAAGCCTCATGGAACGGTTCGTTGGGTCCTTGAGCGAAGCTGGCGATCCTTGTTCTCATCTGATTAGTTTTACTGAGAGGGTAGAACTTTTTCAAGAAAAGGTCCTTGAACTGCATCCAGGTAGTACATACCACCCCTAAGTTTTTCAGCCAATGAGCAGCCTTATCACCTAAGGCGAAAGGGGTGGCCTTCAGCCGAATATAATCTTGGCCAACATTGGGATGGCTAAGATTGTTGCACACCAACTCGAAGTCACGGAGGAAAGTGTATGGTTCCTCATTAAGGTTTCCGTTGAACTTCGGAAGCAGACTAAGGAAGTGGGGCTTCAGCTCAAATGCCTGGGCGGGAATTGCAGGTGCCAACCAGTTCTGAATCTCGTTCTCCGCCGGTTATAGGTATCAACCATTGGTCGGTCGATTCCTACTGCTGCTATGATCTGTCCCATCCGCACCGTGAGATCTGCATTCCTCTGTTCGGCTTCAGCGAGGCGGGCAAGAATCTGTTTAATTTGTTCCTCGTCTGGTGGAACTTTAGGCGGCATCTCGTCCTCTAGTTCTGGGGATTGGAAAATAAGACCGGTGTTAGAGGGCAAATCAAGGAAGGGATTACCGAGGCAATGATCTTCCTCGGTAATCTCGGAGGAGATAAAAGGGTTGGTTTGAGAGTAACCACCCTGAGCATGCGGGAACCAGGATTCAAGAGGGTCATGAGTCCTGGGTGGTCCCAAGGTACGCTCGGACCGAGGAAGACGAGTTTCTTGGGGGACTCATAGAGAAATTAGTGAATAGTGCGTCGAGATCTCCCCAATCACTCATCTTGACGAGTGAAGAAGATAGGATTTTACTCCTACCTGAAGCAAGCAACAAGAACAATCCAAGACCCTGGGTTCACACTCAACACAGTGAAGGACTCAAAGTTGAGTCCAATTTATCTTGTAGTTTTTAAGTGTGATATTCAAGCAAAAAATAGCAAGGATTACGCGGCCTAGAGGAAAGCCGGCTTAGAGCCGGATGCGTCTTCCCTGTCTATCCTGTCGCCTAAGATACCGTCGATCCTCCCTTTCTTTGCTCCTATCCGGAGTGGGGACTCAATGACGTGCCCCTATCTACCTGTGAAGGCGGAGGCTGACAAAGCTTATGCCTTGTCGCAGAGTACCGCTGGTTCGTCCCTGTCTACCTGTGAAGGCGGAGGCTACTTGGTACTTGTCAATGAGTTTAAAAGTATCCCACTCGTGATAATTGCTAAGATCAGTTGGCTCGTGATATGGAAGGTGGGGATTTGGGCTCTGCCTTAAGGTGTTCACACACACTCAAGTACCCTCACTCAGCCTGAATACAAGGTCGGGGATTAATCTCCCGCAAACAATTTTCAGATTTTATTCTTTTTTTTTGGTCAATACTGTTAGCAGTCCCGATTTTTAAAGTTAAGTTATCACTTCAATTAGTCCACCACAAAGCACGCCTATCGGACAGTCCCAATTTCCTGTTGAATTTAAGTGAGAAAATCAGAGGGGGAAATCGAGAAAAGCCGATGCACAAAAAATCGATGATGCTATGCTGAGTAGAGAATACTTACAGTGATCCCTTCGCTTTTTTTATGCAGGATGCAATACAGAATTGAAAACTTTACTCTACATGCAATGCAAGCGATGAAAAGCCGCTCCTAGACAGGCAGTTCTATTAGCGTGAAGAACAGTTTAATTTTGACTAAGTACTGCGGTCTAGGTGCGTCTTTTAAGTGTATTGTGTGGTCCTATTGATTAGGAGCACAAACAAGTCCTAGAGTGGCTCGAGGAGCTGCTAGTGCAAGCTAAGTTACAATTCACCCACACAGCACACGGGACACAGTTCCACTATCTTTACACACGCGAGATCCCAAACGGGAACCGCTGGAAATGATGCGAAAAAATAAAATCACATGTAAGTACAAAGCCTCTCTTTCACTCAAAAATTTAAATGCTAAATCCTCGAAGCGTCGCCGACTCCTCGCGGTCCTCGCACAAAAAATAATTGGAGGTCAGAGAGTTACACAAAAATTGATGCAAAAATAAATGGAGAAAATAATTACAAGAAAACCGGGGGTCAGACTACCCGGGGAAGGAAAATCAAACACTCAAAAAAAATTTGCTAAAAATTAACCTAAGCCGTGCCTCCCCGGCAACGGCGCCATTTTGATAACCGCCCCGCACCCTTAGTTAATTCGAGCAAATTAATGTCCAAATCAATTTAAAGTCTTCGTTGCAGTCGGATACGAGAGGGCTAATCAAAAACCACTTTAATTAGATTCGAGTTAATTTCAAGCGGCAATTTTTTTACTTGGTGGAAGTCCAAGGTCGATCTCAGGGAGGCATCTGTCTCCTTAGGTGAATTTAAGCAAGGGTTCAAGTGCGTGATTTTCCAGGAGTACATTTTTTTGGGTCTTTTTAATTTTTATGCAGACGTATGCAGACAATGCAGGCCAATTTAATGTGCAATTTAATTAATGTATCAAATGAAGTCCAAAAATAATGAAAATTGGCCAGATGGTTATTTATGATGAAAATGACCTACGCTAACTTTTTTGGAATTTTTCGACTCAAAATGAATTTACTGTGAATTAAATAAATAGACAGAGTGAGTTTCAGAATTTAATTTTTAATAAATATCAAATCACAGTTTTTCCAAGTACTAAAATTATCCTAGGTAGCTCTAATAATCACGGACCTAGGAAAATTGACAGAACTTAATTTCACTGTGAAATGAATTTATTAAAATTAATTTAAGAGAATCACTAAACAATTTATTTAGGCCTCGATATGCGTGCAATTGTTATGAAATTTTTATGGTATGTTAAAATGATGTCCTTAAGCTACTGTGAATTTTGATAATTTTTTGAAGGCACAGAGAATAAACTAAAAATCAAAAGGCATCACTGGGCAAAATATGTCAACAATGCACCAACTAATTCAGTAATAATTCAATTGAGCTTACAAAAATAAGACACGTGTACCAATAGACAGAGGACAAAAATTTCTAACAAAATGCAATTTTTAAAATGTCAAAATGATGAAAAATGCACTCTAGGGATGCTTGCAAACACAGGGGTGTAAATGCAATACAGACAAAATAATAATACAATAAGCAAATATGCTGACAGGGACTAAAATGCAATTACCTATAATGCTGGGGAATGGAATGCAATTTCTCCACAGGGCACGTGCTCCTCACGCGGGCTCAGCTTCACAGGGACCTCTTTGTAATTTTGAAAAGGCTCCAGGAGCCTCTGTGTAAATTACCCAGGCCGCACGTGCTCCTCACGTGGGCGGGCCTAGGCTCGGATGGTTGCGAGGCTCGGATCTAGGCTCGGACGCTCTGGAGGTCTGGAGTGAGGTTCATGCTACCCGAACCTAGGCTCGGAGAAGAGGTTCGGGCGACTGGGCTACGTGGCGTAATGAAGACCCTTGGATCAAGATGGATCCGAGGGGTGTCGGTGCCGACGCGTGGCGTGACCTCGGGCCTTTGGATCGATGATAATCCAACGGCCTCTGGGGCTCTATGAAGACGGAGACGTGGCTGCTGCGGACCGCTGGATCAGAGGCACGATCGACGGTGAAAAGCTGCTGCGGAGGGGGGACGCGTGGCGCACTCGGCGCTGTTGGATCTAAGTGGATCCAACGACTCCTGTAAAGCTCGGTTGAGACGCGACGTGGCTCGTGGTGGACCGTTCGATCGATGTGATCGAACGGCAGCGGTACGTCTCCTCCGATGGTCCTCAGCCGCCTGCGGAGGGATGGCGGGGCTCCGGCGAAGTTGCCTTTGCTCCGCCCGTCCTTCCTCAAGTCGATGAAGCTCTCCGACTTATCGGAGCTATCCCAAAAGCTCGTGGTGTGGCGGCGAAGATCCTGAGGATCTCAGGAGCTGCGAGGGATGTCTGAAGTCGATGGCGATGAAGTACAAAGTCGGCTCCGGCGAATCTCCGGTCAATGAGAGGAGGGGTACCTGCAGGTGTTAGAGGCAGAGCCGGAGCTCGTGCGTGCTCTTGTGAAGGTGGGTGGTTGACTGGTGAGGCCTAAGGAAGACGGAGGTGGTCTGACAAAGGAGCTCCGACCAAGTGGCGGAGCTAGAGATCGAAGTACGGTGATATGCGTCGTCGGAGGTCGTGAAGGCTACCGCGAAGATGGGAGCTTCGACGCGAAGCTCGGCGGAATGGAATGGAGATGTGAAGATGATCGGAGGCAGCGAATAACAAGGAAAAAAACGAAGAAGAAAGAAGCGAAGATCGGAGATGGATGAATGCGTCACCTGGGGATTGGAACTCCTTCCTTGAGTTCCAGGTCCGTCGCTCGAAGGGCCGGTGGCTCCCTGAGCTCAAGCAGCGGCTCGACGGAGGAGGGCTGCAACTCGGCGGAGGCCGAGGATCTCGCCGGAGAAGACGGACGTCTTCGCTCAATGAAAACCTCATAATTTCTGTCACTAACTGGAAGCTCAGAGCTCGAGGCGTCTCTCATGAGGGGCGGATGGGGGTGAATGTTGCCGGTGGTGGCGTATTTATAAGGTGAAGTTGGTGGCAGTATTGGCGACGAGGCGAGTTTTGAGGCGACGTGGAGCTTCTATGGTGGAGGTAGTGGAGCGTGAGGAAGCTAGCGAGGGAGAGTGATGAGTGGGGTTCATCATGGGAGTGTTAGCGATGAGAGAGAGTGGCTGACGTGCCGCCGGAAATAGCAAGGGGGCGCCCCTCCCGCAAGGCAAGGGACGTGGGAGAGAGGGGCGGCTGAAGGTAGGAGACGAGGTCTCCACCGTTGGATCTTGTGATCCGACGGTGGCGATCGAACCGTAGGGACGAGTAGGATGAGATCAAGGCGCGCTGATGATGGGCCGAGAGCGCGCCACGTGGCGGGGCTGCGGGCGAAGTGCGAGCGGACGGTTTAGATGAGGAGATCGAAGGGACGAGACTCGCTGGGAGAGGGGCGGCTACGATGGAGAGATCAAGGGCCTGATCAAGCGGTGTGGATGCTGCCACGTGAGGGTTCCGGTGAGGACGCTAATGTGCGGCGTAGATCAAAGCAGGAGGTGATCGGATGGTCCAGTCAAGGGGCGTGCGTGGAAAAGGCTGGGCCGTTGGATCTGAAGCGAGATCCGACGGCTGAGGAAGCCGGCGGATGAGGCGAGGGGAAGCGGGCCGCGTGGCGCAACCAGAGGGCGCCACGTGGCCTGCTGTGAGTGGCTGGAGTAAGAGACACGTGTAGAGAGAAGAGGAAGCCGAATTTGGAAAAACTCAAAACATGAAAGTTGTAGATCTTGATGAGATCTACAAGTTTCATGTTGACCAAAGACAGAGATGAGGTCAAAATGATACATAAATACAAGGGATACATAAATATACATATGTAGTATACAAAATGGCCTAAAAACCCAAGTTTCTCATACAAGCTCAAATTTCAATGAAATTAGTCTCATTTTGAAGGTCTTTTAATGTGTAGTATTCTAAGAGTAAGTAGACCTAAATCGGAGTTTGTATGAAGGCTTTATTTGCATTTAATGTACAGGGGTTCTCAGGCTTTATTAGCTATTTTACAAAGGGGAGTTTTGGCCTTTTTCCCTATATTATTAGCTAAGGAGTACAATTTATAGAGAAGAGGTTATTTGGTGCATGGGTATTTTACAGGGGGTTTTTGGCTTCTTATTTAAATGAGAAATGAGTTGCTAAACTGCATGAGTTATGAATATATGCATGAATGCTATTTATGCAATATAAGGGGAAATATGCTTCTATTTTCTTGGGGGCAAGGCTCTATTTTTGACTTTTGGAGTGATGAATCACAGATTCATCAGGCATGCATTCTGATAAGGAATATTTATGGTAACGACTCATCGTTGCCTGAGGACAGGGTCCTTGGACATGCCTCCTCATATTCTCTGGCGAGGTATATGTGATACTGCGCAGGACATTCGTCCATTTCCGAGACATGTCCTTGGCGATGGAACTTGTTTTAAGTTCTGGAAGGACGACTGGAGTGAGAGTGGGTCGTTGGGCAATGAGGTTTTCCGCTGTTGATGGCATTGTCAGTGGACCCGGATTGTTCTGTGGCAAATGTGTGGGATGTGCAATCTTTTTCCCTAGATTTCGATACGAGCTCTCGAATATGAGACTAGAGGAGTTGCTAATGATGTTGGTAGAGTTGGATAATGCTGTAGGACCCTACGAGGGACAAGACTGCTAGAGATGGTGCGGTGGGGTGTGCTCTGTTGGCAAGGCTTACACAACTTTGAAGGGGTCAATGGTTTTTGACAGGGGAGAACACATGACGGATTGTAGAAGGATACAGAAATGGAAGGTTTCAATACACGTGAAAGGTCTTCTTATGGCTTTTCGGAAGGGGTAGACTTTAACAGGAGACAAACTTGTGCAAAATTTATATAGTCAGCTAACCTTGCTTGCTCATGGTGTTTGGGTGAGGTGGAAGATGCAGACTATCTTTTCTTCGGGTGTGAGAGCTCAAAGAAGGCATGAGAGTTATCTGGGAACCAAGTAATTTTGTAGATGGAGTATTTAATTTATGAGAGTCCATTGGAGCGAACTGGATTGGCACGGAGATGAAGAGATCATATGTTTTAGCTTTGATTTAAGGGACATGACTTGTCAGGAATGGTGTGATATTCCGTCAGGAGAGAACATTATCGTGCATGCTCGAGTTTTAGCAGAGGTTGGAACTTGTATTTTTGTTTCTGAATCTAACCTGTGTACATGCATGCATTTTATGGATGATTAACAGTGAAGTTTTTGAACACTCATCTACATGGTGAGGCTGGAGAGGGCTCCGGGGGCGACGGCGACAATGGAGCACCGTGGGTCCTCGTCCGTCCAAGGAGGAGTGCGAGTTTTCCCCCCGCATCAAGGAGGTTGCCGTGTGGTCGCCGCAAGGAGACGGCGCACACGGTGGCAGCAAGCGCATGGGGCCTAAAGGTAAACCGTTCGGCAATGGTTGCTTTCGATGCGGCTCCCTCCAATACTGGGCGGCATCCTGTAGGGAGCCTTTGAGATGCTTTCATTGTCGAGGCTTTGCTCACAGTGCCAAGGTTTGTCCTCGTAAGAAAGTGACTACGCCGGTTCGGGAAAGCGTGGTTCTCATCGGTGAAGGGGGAGGATCCCGACCCCTGCCACTGGGTACGTCAGACGTGGGAGCGGCTTCGAAGGGGAGGTTCGGCGGAGATCTCATATTATTGAGTCCGTGGAGAGTGTTGGCACGTGGTCTTACCGTCACCTAGTCACAAGCACTGTTGCGGATGTGTTCAAACAAACAGACCCTCCTCTAGTGGCGTCTGCCGGGTCAGTTTGATGGTTGTTGTCCTTGCGTGGGACGGAGGTGGTACGAATACGGGGCATTCCCCTGGTCTGGAGAAAGCCCAAGGAAGTTCGGGATATTCTTGCTACGGTGGTACCGATGATCGAGATTCTATCCAGCGGCTGCGAGGTGGGATGTGGGGTTGATCTGGTGGTCCGAATAAGGAACTTCAACCCAGTGTGGTTGGGTTGGAGGAAGGTGCATCATCGAGGGTGGACTTGGACATCGAGGTGGCGACGGTGATGCAGACCGTGCCAGGGGAGACTGGCTCTCTTGCGCACGACCTTCTCCGATCGCAGATTGTGACAACACGACCTCGGTTGTCGGTGCAACCGGCGGCCGACGGAGCAAATCAGGCAGATGCGAATTCGCGGTTCATCCCAAAAATGACGCCTCGATACCGCGAGAAATCACAAAGGATCCTTTTCCAATTCCAAGGACGAAACAAGCGGCGTCGTTAGTGCTACCTTCTGGAGCATTGAAGGGGAAAGTTACGTTGGAACATGCAAAACGTGGAGGAGCATTTCATAATTCACGTGGAGGAGCATAAATATTTTGAGGGATTAGATCTTGGTGAGGGGTCCATACGGGAGAAGGATCCACCTAGGGGCGTTTGACTCCAACCAAATCAGTGGACCGGAGTTGGCGAATCATACAAGGTTTGCGGGAAGCGATGAGGCAGGCAATACTGGTGGTGCCAACTCTAGTTCACGTGGAGGAAATGTGGAGGGATTTGAGAGCAAAAGTAGGCGAACAACCACAGAAGGCAGTAATGGGGTGCGGAAGCTCGGCAGGCGGTTGCTTCAGCACTCTAGGGAGTGTCTATCGTGAAGGGGAGCGGGTCGACAAAATCATACATGCACTAAGGAATACCCCCAGAGGAGCGTAGGGAAGTTGGTGATACACATGGAAAGTGAGAAGGACCTGGAAGCAGATTCACTTCAAGATAGAGGACCTTGGGCACCCACTGGAGGGCTGGGGCCAGATGATCAGATGGCTGGGGGCTCGGAAGGGCTGTTGGGAGGCTGTTGGGAGGGACGGACAGGATATTGCTCGGAGGGCTGGAGGACCGCAGCCTAGCACGGAATGTGGAATGGCAAGGAGGCTCGGAGGGCCGAAGATTTCGTCGGCTGGGAGACGTGAAGGGTGGCGGAGCCTAGCTAGAAGACTAGGGAGTTCCGGAGGAGTGACGAAGGCACATACGGAGGTTGAGAGAAACTACGATGGTAGAGAAGCCTGATGCTCAAAGCATGAAGGGGGCACAGGTTAGTGAAGGTCTGCAAAGTCACTCAAGGCGAGATGGGTGCGTGTCTGGAAGGAGCATCTAGGCCAAGTAGAGAGAGTTCTTCCGAAGAGGAGGCTGGAGCTGATCCGAATAGGGAGGTTTCTCCAATAAGGTGTCCCTCAGTGAAAATGGTGCGCGGAAGCAAACCAGAAGGAGGAGAAGGGCAGAGGTATTGGTGGAGATAGAGGGGTTGGGTCAGATGAGCCAGAGGCAGGAGGGGGGCGACACGCAATGGGGAAATCCAAGTCGTTTCAGTCTGCTAGATCGTAGCTTCGCCGAGTGCCTAGGCGTGGTGCAACCGCGCGCACCTAAGATGCTCCCTACTGTTGATAATAAAATGAAAATTCTTTCTGGAATGTAAGGGGCCTGGGCAGGCCTGAAAAACGCTTGGGAGTAGGAAAATTGATACGGGATGCAAAGGTGGACATTTACTAGCTCCAGGAGACCAAGATGTCTCGCAGTTTAGTAGAAGTGGGTCGCGACTTAGGCGTTGGAAATACCTTTTGAGGTCGCGGAGGTGGAGGCACAGAGCGCGGCGGGTGGCCTGCTCATTACATGGAAGAAAGACGATTTCGATTTGGTTGCTAGATGGAGGTCATCCTTCTCACTCACGGTTTGTCTTAAGCGAAGGGTTGACGATTTCACCTTTGCAGTGACTAATGTTTATGGTCCCTGCGGCGCTTTGAGGAGTCAGCTAGCGACAGACTTGGCACGGTTGTACCCGGGACTCTTTGACGGGGTGTGGCTGCTGGGGGGAGATCTCAATATTACACTACTACCTGGAGATAGGCCGAGGGGGGGAGGAGGGAAGGACGTCGACTCAGCAGAATTCTAGGAGCTGGTGCACAATATTGGCCTAACAATCATGGATGCAACAGGGTGCGCATACACGTGGCGTAATGCTAGATCAATATCGAGATTGGACATGTTCCTGCTCTCAGTTGAGGGAGTGGAAAGATTTCCGCACTCGTAGGTTTGGGCTCTCCCGCGTGCCCATTCGGATCATACGCCTATTGTTGGGTCTTCCGGAGAGGAGGGACGAAGTAGGTTCTTTTTCAGATTTGACCGGTCATGGCTGCTGGAAGAGGGATTCAAGGAAACTGTTACTGAATTGTGGAGGGGGTGGTCTCCGGTTGGCTTGGCGGTTTGTAGACTTGCATCTAAGCTTCAGTCGCTTAAATCATTCTTGAAAGGGATGTGGGGGGAGGTGAAAAAGAAGAGAAGGGAGAAGAGAGGTGAGGCGTAGGTGGAGGTTACGCGTCTGGACGAGTTGGACGACCTGAGAGGGCTGGACCAGGAGGAATGGGCAGAGAAGATCCGGCTTTTAGAGGTGAATTTGCTTGAAGATCGGAAAGAAGAAGTGGAGTGGAGACAGAAATCTAGATAGAAATGGCTACGAGAAGGGGATGCAAACACCAGATTCTTTCACTCCGTGGCTTCGGGAAGAAAGAGAAGGAATCATCTCACAGAATTACAGGTGGGTGGGCAGAGGATATCTGGGGAAACACAACTCGGCATATCATTAAGAGGCCACTTCGTTGAGGCTTCACATAAACGATGAGGGGAAGGTTGGGGTTGCGGGGGCAGGGGGCGAAAATCTCTTTCCTTAGAACAGGATGCAAAGTTAGTGTCACCCTTTTCGGAGAAAGAAGTAAGGACTGCTGTTTGGAGATTGAATGCAGATGGTGCACCGGGACCAGACGGGTTCCCAATCTTTTTTTATAGAGAGTTTTGGGACTTATTGAAGAATGACATTATGGAGGTGCTAGAGGAATTCAGAGAAGGGAACATGGGCTTTGAGAAGGTAAACAAGGCTCTATTATTCTTGCTCCCGAAGAAAGACCAACCGACCAGAATTGAAGACTTCAGACTGATTGCCTTGTCCAATGGGATCTACCTTATTGTAGCAAAGGTGTTGGCGAACAGGCTCAAGGGGGTGATGGATTCAATTGTGACTAAGACTCAATCTGCATTCATTCCGGGAAGACAAATGGCTGATGGGCTAGTGTTGGCGTCAGAGATCTGTCTTGATTGGAGAAGAAGGGGAGCAAAGGGGGTTCTTTGGAAGATTGATTTTGCAAAAGCTTATGATTGTGTGGATTGGGAGATTCCTTTGGCTATCTCTAAGGAGAAGAGGAATCCCGTCTGTCTGGATTGCGTGATGAAGAGGTGTATCACTACATCTTCACTTTCGGTCTTAGTGAATGGGAGGCCGGAGGGGGGCTCTTTCCAGCCACAAAGAGGTGTACGGCAGGGGTGTCCGTTGGCACCCATGCTCTTGTGTTGGTGGCAGAGCGCGCTGGCAGTGATGTTCAGACAGGCAGTTGACGGTGGCTGGTGCGAAGGTTTTCGGCTAGACGATATATCGGTGCCCTTGCTTCAATATGCTGACGACACAGTGCTCTTTTTAGACGGATCTGAGGAGATGATGGGTAGGTCGGCTCAATTACTTGATATCTTGAGCAGATTATCAGGGCTGGAGATAAACCTGCAGAAGTCAGTCGTCATCACATTTGGTCTTCAGCCAGAGGAGGGATCAGGATAGCAGAGATGCTCGGTTGTCCGTTAGGTGAGCTGCCGATTTCTTATTTAGGCCTCCCTCTAATGGCGGGCAAATTGAAAGTAGCGGACTGGGAAGCCGTCATCCAAAAGATAGAGAGTAAGCTCACAGGGTGGAAGGCGATCTCCCTATCTAAAGGGGGGAAGTTGGTTTTGCTAAACATGTCCTCTCCTCCAGTTCCGGTATTCTTTTTCTCAACCAGATTGGTATCGGTAGGGGTTAGAAAGAAGATTGAAAAGCTGATGAGACGTTTCTTCTGGTCAGATGGAAAACAACAGAAGGCAGGCATGCATTTGGTGGCCTGGGAAGAGATCACGAGATCTAAGGAGCAGGGAGGTTTGGGTGTACGGGATTTGGAATGCATGAACAAGGCTTTGCTAGCTAAATGGGTATTGCGAATTTGGGGTTCGTCTTCAGACCCAGCAACTAGATTGTTGAGGAAGATTTATGGAGTAAAAGGGGCCATGGTGGCCGAGGTTACTCGATTTGAGTCTCCTTTATGGCAGGGGGTACGAGAGGTGCTGAGGCACATTTCCCATAGGCTAACGCCTCGGGTGGGAGAGGGGAGAGTGTTCAGATTTTGGAGAGATGATTGGACAGGGGAAGGCACCCTGGAGAGGCGATTCCCGAGACTATTCGCAATGGCTACATCGAAGGAGGCATATTTGAGAGATTATATGCAGGATGGTGAGTGGAGGATACCTTTCCCTACGACCCTCTCGGATAGGAGACGGGAGGATTTGGTTAGTCTGTTGGATGCGGCTCACTTGTCAGGTGATCTTTCTCCGATCAGAGATCATTATATATGGTCGGGTTCTAGATTCTCAGTCAAACAGTTATATGATGAGTTGAGAAGTAGTGGAGCGGAAGCATCTGACCCAGAATTCTGCAAGGATGTGAAGATTATATGGGCGAGCAAGATACCAAGTAGGATAAAAGTTTTCCTTTGATGCCTCATGAAGAATAGGATTTGTGATAAAGTTAGGAGGGCGAACTTATTGGGGACTCATGATGTGAACTGTGATAGGTGTGGTGATCATGCAGAGACTGCAGAGCATCTCTTCTTCACGTGCGAGGCTTCAGTGAAGGTTTGGAGGGAGATTGCTTTTTCGTGGGTCGATGTGAGTGGATCGACGAACTTCTGGGAGGCGATCAGGAGGGTGGGAGGAAATTCCACAGACGACATCTCAAAACCTTTTGCGGTTATCTGGACAATTTGGCTAGCAAGAAACGAATTGCTCTTCAAGAATCAACCTTTTTACGCAGAAAATATTGTATCACATTGTAGGGCTCTATTAAGCATGTGGGATTCTAGATAAAGATCGATGTAATTTTCTTTTTATATAATATATATTTTTAGCGGTGACTTCCAAATTGAGAGATCACCCTCTTTCGCATAAAAAAAATCTACATGGTGAGGCCTCTTTTTTCTTAAAAAAATAAAAACGTAGGAAAAAGAATCCACCAGGATTCGGGACTTTCCGCAACCTTCTCTCATCCATTCGCAGAGGCTCAATGATCTACAATTTCTACACTTCTTGCTGCAACGACGCCACATCCAAATGGAGGCGCTGAGGAGCACTTCCCCTCTGTGCGCCCTCCTCTCTCGCTCGCCCTTTCCCATCCGCCGCCTCCTCCATCGCGTCCCTTCCTTTTCCCACCTCCGATGTCCTTCTTCTCCAACTGCTCCAACCGACCGTCCCACTACGGCAGTACGCTGCTCCGGTGGTGGGCGCATCGTCGCACGCCTCTCATCCGAACTCCGTAAGAGTCGGGAAGACGGAGTTTCAGACGATAGCAAGCTGCAGTCGCTTCGTGAACTATTTGCGAGACCGGGGATCGGGATCGACGCTTACATCATCCCCTCCGAAGACGCCCACCAGGTCTCAATTCTCTTGCATATCTGTGTCCTCGTATAACTACATGTTATTTCCTCTATTGCGCAACATAACCGATCGGGCATAAGAAAAGCCGTTATTTGCATTCGGATATGGGAATTGTGAAGGCCAACTCTTTTCTTAGGGGTTGATGAAACATAACGTAGAAAGATATAAATTTTAGTTGGGTAAGAAATTAAGGAACAATACTCCGATGATAGAAAACACAATTTCCGATGCCAAATCGACACTGTCCATCGTCTACCGGTCCAGTCCGCACCTCGTCAATCAGAACCTCCAAAACTGCCCTCAAAAGATGAGCTACTACCGTGGCCACCCCTAGGTAAACAGCGTTTTGTAGGGCAGTGGGTTGTGCCCAGAAATTCCAACCCATCTTTGTCATTCTTGCAAAATTGTCATTTTAAGCACCAATGCAAATTACCCCAGCCAATCTTGGGCTTTTCATGCATTGCCTTCCCAGCCCTCTCTTCCACTGGAAAGTCCAAGATAGCTTTCACTGGAAGAGAGGGCTGGGAAGGCAATGCATGAAAAGTCCAAGATTAAGCATCAATGGATCAAGTATAGGGGGAGTTGGTCCAAGATATGAACATTATCCGGAGGAGCAAAGCACCGCAGAGGATAAAAGTATTTATGTGGTGCTTTAGGCATGGGCGGTTGTTGACAAAGGCAAGACGTGGAAGATTTCTCAATATTGATGACCACCTTTGTGACAGGTGTGGGGAGGAGCCTGGAGGTTTAAATCATCTTTTTTTCTGCTGCGGCTTTTCTGCTAGGATTTAGAGTTTGGCAGGGATCTCATGGGTGAAGACGGACAGCTGTTTTAACTTATGGGACTCTATTCGATCCTTCTGTGAAAAAACTCACATGAAGATAGTTCTCGAGTGCTCTATTATTTGGGGCTGGGCTACTTCGTGTGCTAGGAATGAGCTTATTTCCCTAGGGCAGATTTTTATACTGAAAATGTTATGGAACATTGTAGGGTTCTTTGAGATTCCTGGACCTCTATGTACTGAACTTTTTACTTTGTATAAATTCTTAATTTGGTGGTGGGTCCCAACTAGGTTGGAGCATGGACCGGGCTCGGGCCTGACCCAACCTAGCCCAACCCTAACCCATATGTGAAATCGGGTCCATGGGACGGGCCCAGGCCTGCTAATTTCTCAGTCATTGGGCCCAAGCCCGAGCCCTACTTGACTCATGATGGGTCGGGCCTGGGTCGGGCCGACCGATGATGAGTCCTACAGGGGTTGGCATAGCTGCGATAGGAGGGGAGGAAGGGGATGGCGTGGTGGCATGTCCGTGCTTGGAGGAGAGGGAAGACAGAAGGGGGTAGCATGGCGTGGTTAGGTGCATTGGGAGGGGAGGGAGGGGGTGTCATCACACAATGACGTTGGAAGGAGAGGGGGGGGGGGGGCACTGGGGAGTTGAGAGGGGAGGGAGGGGGCGAAACCATGTTGGGAGGGGAGGGAGGGGGCAACATTGTTCTGGGAGGGGAGGGAAGGGGCAACACCACACAACGAGAGAAGGTGGAAGTCAGGATTGGGGTTGGGAGTTGGGATTGGGAGGGGGGAACATCGAGATGGGTTAGCTGCTAGAGTTTTGGAAATTGGCTAGGGGGCCAGGCCGGGCTGATGGTGTGGATAGGGTTCGGGTCATGCTACTATCAGGCTGAAATACGGGTCTGCCTGTGGGCTTTGGGGTCCAACATAGCCCAAGCCTGGTCCGATTTAGAAAATGAGCCAAAATTGAGGCCTAGGCCCGCTCGTATCCACGACGGGCTTGGGCTTGGGCCGGGTTTGAGCGGGCCGGGCAGTGGGCTGGGTCTGGCTGGCCCTAGCCCATGATCCACCCTAGTCCCAACTTGGGATCCCACCCACTTTTATCTAAAAAAATAAAAACAATAGAAGACAAGCATGCGCTCTACTCTGTGACAGCCAGAGTGCCATTCACCTTGGCAAGAACTCCATATTTCATGCTAAGTCTAAACACATTGATGTGATATATCATTGGATAAGAAAAATCTTAGAAGAGAAGCAACTCGTTTTTGCCAAGATCCACACAAATGATAATGTTGCAGACATGATGATCAAGCTATTGACATCGAAAAAGTTTGAAAACTCCCGCTCCCTTTTTGGATTGGAGCGAACTCCTTGTCGACGAGAGTTTGGATGGTGGGGTCCTCTCCATGTGGGAACTCAACCATTAGTTGGACCTTAGCGGTCCATCTTTTTTACATGGAATCTGTTGGTTGTGGACTTCAAAAAAAATGGAATCTGTTGGTTGTTGATCTCCCTCTCATGGGATGAGGGGGGAAATTGTTGGGTAGTGGGTTGTACCCAAAAATTCCAACCTATCTTGTGCATTCTTACAAAATTATCATTTTGGACCCCCATGCAAATTATCGACCAAGGTTGCAGAAAGTGGTAGTCGGTACTCGGTCGATGGGGTCACTAACTAAGGATTAATCGGCAGTCAGGCGACTAATCAGATTTAGTCGACCATTACTTGATTTTGAATTTTTTAATTATATTAAATATATAAATCGTTTTTATACATAGATTTGTGCATTTTCTATACTTTCATAATGAATATAACATTATTGCATATTAGAATAATTTTGCTTATGTATTAACATAGATTTGTACATTTTCTATACATTTATAATGAAACAAAAGAAATAATAGACTTTAAATATAACATGAAGCGTATTATAATAAGTTTTCTTTTAAAAAAAGCAAAAACAAAAAATAAAACCTTGATGTAAAAGTCAGCCAACTAGTAAGGCTGATCGACTAATGGCCGACTAGGCCTAGTCGAGTCGGCTACCCCACTGACTCAACTAATCAGGCTGACTGGTCGGCCTAGCCGGCTGACTTTTACAAGCTTGTTACCGACCAATATTTGAGGTTTTTGGAGGACATAACATGGATACATTTGAAACTCTCTATTCTCCAACTTTGAGGGCTGCTGTCATGTGCTTTGAGGAGTTAGGGATGCCATTGCCTTCCTCATTTCCTTCATTTCCTTGGATCAGACTGCGAGTTATAGCCAGAGATTGAGCCTAGGAGGTGTCGAGTTGAAGCATCTGTGGATCTTGCTAGTGCAGCATATTTTGATGACATTCATCCATCTTTTCCTCAGTCTATTTGTGTTGGTGGTGGTACATTGTTGATAAACTATTGGGAGAAGGTTTTGGCTTTGTATAAACTCCAGGGAGAACATTTTTGCCACTGAGAATAGTGAAGAAGTTTGATTGGGTCGAGTCAGACACGTGGTTTTCCCTCTTTCATTTTTTTTGGTTTTCCATTTTAAAATTCCTTATGCATTTTGTGGTTATGATTGTTGTTGGATATTGTTGTTTGGATTTCTTGTGGCTCTTGTGCCTATAGGTTTTGTTAATTCGTTAAGTTTCTCGATTTGATATGCTTCCGCAATACTAGGGACGTTGTTTCCCAACATGTTTGACAATGCTATTGGGAGAGCATTCTCTACCCTCTCATAAATCTCCTCCTTTGGGATCATGAAAATAAGGGCCCGATTATTCTGATCAATACCATGGTTGCCATGAGTAACTTCTTCGATCATCTCCATATAATCACCCTTCACCATGTCTAACAACTCCCTGAAAAAGAGCATTGGAAAACCATCCAGACTCGGTGCCTATTCACATTTAGATCCCACGAAGCAAAGTGAATCTCGGATTAGGAGAACTTTCTCACAAGCTATGCACACTGTGTTTGTGCCAAGATGGAAGCCCCTTGCCCCAGCCGCCTCCAGTTGCTGGGAGGGAGATGATGACATGAACTATGACAAAAATCCGCTACTGCCTTTACCACCTCCTTATCATTGTTAGAGTTATTATATTTATGTTTTATGTTTCGTAACCCTTAGGGGTACTTGTGTATTTTTCCTCTTGTGTTTTTATAGGGATTTCTCTCTATATAAAAGACCCTAGTCCTATATAATAAACAACGATTCATTCTTTTCTCCGCATGGTATCAGAGCAACAATCCTAGACCGGGTTCTGACCTAACTCCATCTCGCCGCCACTCCTTTGCTGCGACTACTTTACCTTTACACATACATTGCCACCAATTCAGTATTTTATGAGCGGGAAAAGCACGTTGAAGTTGACCGTTATTTCATTAGAGATGCGGTTCGAGGAAAACAGATCATTACCCCTCATATCTCCACAGGTCTTCAGCTCGCAGATATATTCACAAAGGTAGTACCAAAGAAATGCCTCTCGTTGATGATTTCCAAGTTGGGCATGATCGATATATATGCTTCAATTCGTAGGGCAGTGTTAGAGTTATTTTCTTATTGTTCTATTTCTCTTTATTTATTGAGTCGTGTATGCTTCAAGGCTTATGTAATTTCTCTTTTTAGCTCTCGAGGGTTTCACGCTATATAAGAAATCCTATACCCTTTGAATAAGTCAAGTCGTTCATTCTCTCATCTTTTTCCACAAGGGTATACTAAGATATGTAGAGAGCCTCAACCTAAAACCAGTGCTTTGATACTATGTCGAAATGGATGAAGAAATTCTTATTATGCATAAGAAATTGTATTAAATGAGAACGTAGATTCCTATCGCACGGACCAAGGTAAATTCTGCCATCGTGAAATAAGTAGAAATAACGTACAATGGGGCAAATGCTATAAAAAGTAAATTTTTAGAATAGTAAATTGGTACATAAAACAATTACTATATTGTTGTGTATATGCGTCAAGTAGATGAGTAAATGGATCACTCTAGGATCCATTTACCACATCTTGTGGTTTAGTCCCACATATACCGTCTGTGGGATGTGGAGACTCAGTGAGGGCTACATAAGAAGCCCATCACCCCATGTATCCAGTGAGAAAATGCAATGCATAAACCAACCCTTTGAAACCTTCTCCCGTGGTTTCATCCCGCTCCTTAGGGAGTAGGATTCCACATAAAATCTCGCATTCTTAGTGTTTTTTATCTTTATTTCTTTGATTTCGCTTCTGCATTCCTATTTTCTAACATGGTATCAGAGCGAGTTCGATTCTCGAGGTTTATTTTTCAATCATTTATACGAGATTCAATTTTGGTATTTTGATCATGAAGAATATTATGTTCAAGTTTGGCATATTGTGTTTTACATGGGTTTTGAGATCCTAATTCATGGAGTGTTAATTCTAATTGAGAATATCGTCATCAAGAATCTAGGGTTTCCAATGAAACCCGAGTTCTACACCACCATTCGGATCTACAATTGTGAAGATTCATGAGTTCCATCTCCAGCACGCACGAGAGGATCCCTCTCAAGTAAGAGCCCTCTCGCGCAGGCGACGCGAGAGCAGATCCTGGCGGCTGCCCTCCATGCCGCGCCTTGCGAAGATCCAGTTGCAACCCTCCAGGCACAGCACCAGGCGGAGGCGAGCAAGCACACTCTCATCGCCACTCCTCCAACCATCCATCACAACAAAACTCTAGGGCACAACCTCCCCATTAACGGAGAATTCCTTGGCGGTAGATCTCGTTCTACAAGGTGGCATCAGTCCGACCTCCCTCGCAGCGACTCAGGTGACACACCTCCTCCCTCACGCGATCTTTAGGTGTGATGATCCTTTCTTCTCTTTAGGCGGCAACCTCCAGCGGAGGCATCCAGGCGGTGCAACACCCATGTGGCTGCGACATGCGGCGAGCTCCATCGTAGGCGGCGATGCTGCTCCCTCTCCAGGCGTTCCCCGACTTCTTCATCCTTCCTAGCAGCGCTCCTCCCTTGCGTCCATCCTTCCATGCGACGAGTCGACGACGCTTTAGGCCGAGCGATCGCTCCAGGTGACACCAAACTCGCACGACTCCTAGTTACGATAGGCGCCAATCCCCTTCTCCTCCGAGCTCCCATCTCCATGCGGCAGCCCCTTCGGGGGCGGCGTGATTTCGTGAGGGTTCCCGTCGGAACCCTAAATAAAAAAGGACCCAAGTGGCCATATTTTGTTTAAAAAAGGTGAGAAAAAGGGAAATGCTGCATTTGGGCCCTTGGGCCATGTTAAAAAAAGAGAGTTGGCTATTAAAAAAAAGAAGGGGGGGGGATAGCCAAGCAAAAAAAATCTTTTGAGTTCAAGGGCCCATGTGGGGCTGTATGTTTCATCAAAAAAATGTGTGTATTTTTGAAAAGGCGCGTACAAAAAAAGCCATACGCAAGTTAAAAAAATGCAAAAAAAGAGAGAAAGGAAAAGCCGTAAAAAATGAAATAGCTTAAAATTTTTTTTGAAAAGTCGAAAAAAATTGAAATGAGATCGGCCTATGTAATGTTTTCCCCATCATTTGTCTTCTTCCAACTTTATCGATGTCATTATTTTTGGACAAGTGTGGGAGAAAGGGGAGTATTATGTAGAGTCACAGGTCTATTCCAGATTCAGATGTGAAATTCTTCAGACCAGCCAGATTTTTCCAGACTCTGCAATTCGGATTTTCAGGCTCGACGTCAGATTGGTTTCGAGTCTTCAGCTTCTGACACACACATGTATGCGGTCTTTTTCAGATGTGCACATGTTTGCCATCATTGTTTGTTGTCCCCATCTTTGTGTTTTGGGCAGGGTTTTCATGTGATCCATAGGGACTCCATAGTAGAGAACCCATTCACTATGCCATGTGGGTTAGGGTTTTCATGTGGTTTCATAGGGACTCTAGAGTAGAGATTTCATTCTCTGAAACAGTATGGGAGAGACCCAGTTCTCCGACGAAGCGACTTTTTCGGAATCTATTTTCCAACGACAGTGGACTTCGATGAGGATTGCGCTCCACGGATTTTTCAGCTCGACCCTCTTCAGAGATGGAGCAATTGTCTACATGTTGTGGCGGGCCAGAGTACTCCGACGAGGAGACTCATTTCAGTTGCAGTGACTCTGACAGGCGCAGAGCACATGCTCTCCGACAAGGAGATTTAGTTTAACTCATACTCCAGCCCGTTCATCCTCCTCATATGCACGACATGAGAAGCAACGCCCTCGACAATAACCAACAGTTGTGCGCGTTGAGTTGATATTGTCTGTAGTGTCATGTAGTGTGAGTTGAGATTTCTTTCTGTTTGTCCAAGTTGAGCATTGCATGCTCCAGCTTGAGGGGGAGCGTTGGAGTATATGCGTCAAGTAGATGGGTAAATGGATAAGTCCATGATCCATTTACCACATCCTGTGGTTCAGTTCCACATCTACCATCTGTGGGATGTAGAGACTTAGTGAGGGCTATATAAGAAGCCCCTCACCCCATGTATCCAGTGATAAAATGCAATGCGTAAACCAACCCTTTGAGGCGTTCTCCCGTGGTTTCGTCCCGCTCCTTAGGGAGTAGGTTCCACGTAAAATCCCACTTTCTTAATGTTTTTTATCTTTATTTCGCTTCCGCATTCTTATTTTCTAACATATATCATATGTATATATATCAACTTGGATCAATCCCTCAGGTTTTCACCCTTCTTTTTCTGTTTGCATACTTTTTTTGGGTCCTTTATTCGACAAAACCCTCAGGGTTTAACCCTTCTTTGTATTGTTATCATCTGCTGTCCTTTCCTTTTTCCAGTAGTAATTTATTGGTTTTGGCTTGCGAAACGCGTTCTCTTTTGAGCCCTGAATGAAGACTCTGCATTTCGCAAAGTGCTTTATCACACTGTTTAAAGATAAGGTTTATTGTTCTTAGGGAAAATTTTCTGCTTGTGTCTGTATGTTCTTTGATTTCAAAGTGAGTTTATAACTGAATGTTTCCAACTTATTGTGCTTAACGGACAATTTTCTATTTGTGACTGTATGTTCTTTCTTTTCAGAGTGAGTTTATTGCTGAATGTTTCCAACGGAGGGCATACATTAGTGGATTCACAGGTAGTGCTGGTACTGCTATTGTTACCAAAGATAATGCTGCTCTCTGGACCGATGGCCGCTACTTTCTTCAGGTTCTTTCCTGTTCCAGACCTTTTGACAATAAAATTTCCTGTGTCCTGATGATGTTTTTTGATTTTTATAATGATCAGGCAGAGAAACAACTGAGTCAAAGTTGGAATCTCATGCGGACTGGAAATCTCGGAGTTCCAACCACTGCAGAATGGCTGAACAACATTCTTGATCCAGGTTGCAGAATTGGAATAGATCCTGTGAGTTCTCTTTGTAACTACTAGCTTGAAAGATTTTACAACTTAGAATAGTTCCGAGATGGCCGATATTTCATATTGTTATTTGAGGAGAAAAGGGGAAGCATAAAACCTAAGTGACGCCCACCCAAACCTGTATGTTCACAAATCAGATAAAAATTGATAGAGAAGAGGTCTCAGTAAGAGCCTTGGCATGCTCTAAGACATTTTCTTGCAAGCTAGTCACAACATCCAAATGAGAGCTAGAGTGGCAGAGCCCATACCAGGTCATTGTCTGAGCCACTCCAATTAGTTCTGATAGAATCCCAAAAGTCTGATGTACTCGTGAAGTCCATCCCAAGGATTGGAATCGTATCTCGAGCTTTCTCCAGAAGTCCTGTAGGTGAAAAACAGGTGGTCCATGACTTCCATGGATCTAGAACAACATGGGAAGGACTAATAGCCCCTTGAATAAGCCTGACCATACAGCCCTAGTCATAGTGCATCCCCACCATAGAAGCCAAATGAAAATCTTTGCTCTCAACTGAACCTTGAACCTTCTAACTCCAGGCCCTCTTACAATTCTGCATAATAGTCCTAGGATTAAAAACGCGTGGAGCAGATAGAATTTTATAACCATTCCTGATCGAGAACTCCCATCAACCCAAGTCTAGTAACCTCAGACATCTTCATGAACATACGATCCTTTCATCATAAAGGCATGAATGGAACAATGAGGTCTAATAATCAATTTATTACACTTTAGCCCCTCACAATGTTGATCCTCAGTTTTGGGATGGAGAGGAGAGAAAGTGAGAGGGTGGGCAAGCGAATGACATGAGCACGCAACTGTTGGAGCGGGTCGGGGTGGGGAGCAAGAAGGCTGCCGAGAAAAAGGGGTTTGCTGCTGATGGAGATGGGAAGGTCGAGGATGTTGTGTTGGAGGATTAGGTGGAGCAGGTGTCTGCTACAATGGAGGAAAAGGTTGGCTGGCATTCTCCAAGGAGGAGGAAGCCTCGTTCATCGAGAAGGACTCATCCTGGTGTGTAGGGCTTCCGTTGCGGTGTGACTGATCACTTATCCAAGTCATGTCCAAGGAATCACCGTGTTTTCGATCCAGCCAATCGGATACACGACTGTAGGGCACGTATGATGTGGTTGGAGAAGGTAGCATTGGCAATGCATATATTCAATACTCTAGTGGCGGTCTTGCTGAGGAAGCTGTCTGATGGAGTCGAGAAGGATCATCCTCTGGAAGGTATTGTGATTGGAAAAGGAGAGATGGAGGACCTAAAAAGATTTCGGGAATGGGTTGTTGCTACGAGGTCTAAGGGTATGTAGAGATATTATTAACTCTATGTACTTTTTTACGGTTTATATTTATTTCTTCCATCGTATGTAATTTACCCATGGATCTCTCCTCTATATAAGAGAGCCTTAGGTTCTTTGGATAATACAATCGATCTTTTACCCAACATGGTATCGGAGCAGCGGTCCTAGATCAGAGTTCTTCTACCCGAAAATAAACCCTAGCCCCACCTGTC
This sequence comes from Ottelia alismoides, assembly GCA_037367405.1. Taxonomy (NCBI): domain Eukaryota; kingdom Viridiplantae; phylum Streptophyta; class Magnoliopsida; order Alismatales; family Hydrocharitaceae; genus Ottelia; species Ottelia alismoides. Next base: position 393,716 of record JAZKJV010004630.1, on the reverse strand, counting down.
CACCACCACTGCCTCTCTCTCTTTCACTTCTCGGTGTGTTGCTGCTCCTCGTGGGAGGCGGACAATGCCTATGTGCATGTTTGGTTGTCTGGTACACAGACGATAGAGATTGCCAATGATGTTTTACATCAGCCCACCGCCAAGGCGATGTGGGACATTCTCGCGACCACATATTCCTAAGCGAGGAATGAGACGGAGATCCTACAACTACATCAATTAACGAGTTGCATATATGGAGCTTTAACATTTGTGGGGATACCGGGATAAATGTGAACCTTTAAAAATAAAATAAATAAATTTTAAGCAGTCAATGAATATTCGATCGACTATTCGGTTTGTTGGTCGAATAGTCTTTCTGAATATTCAACTGGATCGGACATTCATCGAATATAGACTATGGATGCAAACAGATGGATACTGATATAGATATAGGTGTTAGTGTTACCATATCCTTATCCTTTTTAAAAGCTGGCCACGAATATAGAAATAAGAATATAAAAATAGATATATTACAGATAATCACAAATCATCTCCATAAATGTGGATAAGGATATGGAAACAAATACCCATAATTTCGATATGAATATTATCCTATGGATAATAAATATTTCATAATACAGATTATCCTATAGGCTATAGCTGTCCCTACTTAATGTGGGAAAAGGCTTTGTTGTTGTTGTTACTTAAATTCATTATTATTATTTTGTGAATTTGGGATTGTTAGTTAACTAAATCAAAATATATAAATTACAAATACAATAAAATAAAAATAAAATAAAGTAATATATTAAAATAAATTAATTTTATAACAAATAGTAAACGACACAAGAGATACCTTTGTGTAAATTACCGAAAGAGAGCCCAAACTATGTCTAAATTCCTAATTAAGGGCGTAAAGTTTTAAATATTATAAAGAGAGCACTAAACTTTCAACTTAATGCTTCAACATCGACATAGAAGGGTTGCGAAAGCTTACGAAAGTCTTTTTATGAGACAAAAAATCAGCCCTCTTTGTTACATGTAAAAATGAGACCCTACTTGGAATCGAGTTGTAGTTGGTGCCCTTCTTGTAATTTATCATATATATATATATTTCCTCTCACATTTGAGTGACTCAAAAAATATTGTATTACGTGTAAACCTATAATATATTTAGATATTTGTTTATATACACATCAAATATGTCTATGATATATACATAGATTAGTAATACGGATATTCGGATTCGTATCTTTCAGAAAAATCTATAACCATATCTGTATCCTCCAAAAAACGAAAAGTGATATTCATATCCATATCTGTATTCGTACAAAAATGAAAAATACATATCTATATTCGCTTTAAAATGGATACGATGGTGGCCAGATAGATATATCTGTAGCCGGTTGCATCCTTAATAGTAACAATTCAGTCGGTGACCTTGTACCCCCACACTACATAGTCAGATCGAATATTCGATCTAATTGGCCGACTATTGCAACAATAGGGCCACAACTTGATGTCACTTTTGCTTATATTTTCATATTTATTATCTTAATTTCTTTATAAATAATTAGTGTTGCCATTTATAATTTACATTACATCATCATAAAAAATGGAAACATTAGTTGCATTAAGCCATTTGTTATTTTTTGTCTTTCATTTTGCAAATTGCATTAAGTTGACCCGAGGTGCCAAAGGTTTATGAGCTCTAGCTGATCATCATTCTCTTCCGTGTTGAGGTTTGAACTGGATTTGATCTCTAGGGCTTCTTGGCCAAAAGGTGAAGACATGGCTTAGCTTCAAAAGTTAGCTCCTTGGGTCTGAGGTGCAGAGGGATCTGGCTAATGCTGATTGCTTGGAAGCACAAGGACTAAGATGACAATGGGTTAGACTAGAGGGCATGCCTCACTGGAAGAGAGGGCTGGGAAGGCAATGCATGAGAAGTTCAAGATAACTTTCGCAATTCGCTTGGTTCAGAAGAGTTGTTGTCAGACAATAAGATGAACCTACTTGTTATCTTTCTATGCTGCGATTCCTCTTCCTTTTTTCCTTTCACCTTTTTACCGATTCTTATCATCTTTTTTTAAAGAAAAACACGGGTGGCCTCCCAAGTTGGGACCCACCTCAAGAAGTATTTATAAATATATATATATATATATATAACGTATAGTTACATGTTATTACACAATCCAAGATCTACATAATGCCTTACAATGTTCCAACACATTCTCAGAATAAAAACTATTTCCCCCAAAACGCACGTTGTTCTGCGCGTACCAAATAGCCCAGATGATCGTGAAGGGATGTGCACTGTTCTCATGTCCAAACCTGCAAACAAAACGAATATCCCTCCAAAAGCACGAAACATCCTGAGCACTAAGCCAGGTAATATGTGCTCTGTTCCACACCTCGACTGAGGACTCGCAAAAGAACAAGTGATCCATATCCTCCACCGTTAAGACGTCGCAGGAAACATTCTCCACCCCCAACATAAGCCCTCGACACTCCTTCATAAGAATCCTTCCAAGCTTGAACAACTATATAAACACCTTAATCCTGTATGGCACCTTGCTTCCTTATATCAATCGCAAGTCTATCCCCTCGTCATCCTTCACCTCCACCCCTTCCACCGCAAAAAATAGTAAAATTTTTTGATCAAAAATTTGCCATCTCCCCAGACATAATGATCTCCTCCTACCGTAGGAGCCACCTCGCGTACCAACTCGATCTGCAACTTCAAGAACTCCTCAACTCTATGATCTAAAAGCTCCGCCACAAAAATCAGAGACCAGGCCCACTCTCCCCACACCTCCCTCACCACCACCGCCTTATCCGCCGCCATCTGCATCAACCTTGGGAAACGCTCCCTAAAGGCCTCCTCCCTTGTCCAGTCATCCAGCTAGAAATGAAATCCCCCTCCATTCCCCAGACAGGGCCTCAGCTTGCCCGCCATATCCGACACCACCTGCTAAACTCCCCTACATAAAGTAGAAGGGATGCGTCCCAACTCAAACTCCAAAGACATAGACACCCCATAAATCTTCCTCAGTTGCCTATAAACTAGGTCCTCCGACTTCCCTCTAATGCGGTACTCCTTGCCCCCTTCACTATTCTAAAGTACGGCTCACCCCCATATGCTCGGACTTGGGGTCTTGTACCTCCTCTACACTATCTCTACTCCTTGTCCCTTCTACGCTTTACCTCTATCTTGCTTGACGCTAGTTGTTCTCCTCTTTCTCTTTGACACGGGTATCGTGGGTAAAAGAAAGCATCCATGCAACATGGATCTTAGGGTAGCATTCTTGGTTAAGCTTCAGTCGCGAATATAATATAGTCTTAAATATAGCCACAAGGTGCTTTCCTTCACATGCAAGTGGAAGCCCTTGGTTCAAGTTGCTTTATCTAGCCTTTATGCAAGCATTAGGACTAAGTGGTTGAAAGGAAGACATGGTGCCATTCTATGTTAGATCCCTAGGGAGAAATGTAGGAGATTTGAATTCCACTTGAATTATTTAGTTGACTCTTTCATAATGTCTTCCCAAGAGTATATGAGCAAATGCTCACGATGGATGGAATTCACCTTTGTTTTTTCGTTCACCTTTCTTTTTTCTGGTTCAAGTCAAAATCCATTATTTTGCGTCGATGGGATGGTGGGTGTATAATAACGATAGAAAATGGTATCAATTAGAAGCTCTTTTGTAGTGAGATAGAGGAGTAGCCACATCTGTACGTTCACTGTGAATCCCCTAACTTTTGTACATATAACCTTTGAATAAGTAACTATAAGATGGGTTTTGAAGAATTTGTCGAATTCTATCTCATATATGGAGAAGTTATAGTCATTAGACCCTTCAACCTTTTTTCAGAGGTATAAGATAAAGAAGCTCCCAATCAAAGAAGGGACTCGAAAAAACTTCCTCAGTCTTATCAACAATCAAACTTCATCGAATGTTGTTTTCAAAGATTTGCACACATCTTATATTTCTAATCTCTTTTTCCAGCATAGAGAGATCAACCCAACTGCATGGATATATTGAAGGATGTGTCGATATAATGAGAGACCAAATGGCTATCCTCAATAGGGTTCGAGGAGACCACTCTCAACTCAAGGGTCTAGTAAATCATTCAGTAGTCCACTTGAGGATGGCGTGAGGGGACAAATGTGGATGGTTTCTCGTAAGAAGGTATCGATGTGGTCCGCCAGTGTAGGTGGCTAGTGATTCGCGGTAGTGTCGAGGGTTGAGGCTCGATGGTGGCTCTTTGGGGTGGTGCTCTAAGTATGTAGGTGTATGCTTGTGGTAGGGTGAGCTTGACCATCATGCGAGGGACTATAGAGACTCAATTGTGTGCTTCACATGCGGGAAGTTCGGCCATCGACGCCAGAGTTGTCCTAGTGCACGAGTCTGGAGACCAAAAGCTCAGAGGGGGAAGGAAAAGGGGAGGGATGGTGTTCTTGTGGGCCTGGGCAGAAAGGTAGATAGTTGCTTGGCAGATGCAACAACTGATATCGATGAAGCCATCATAAATACTTTTTCAGGGGTTGTTGCGCTAATGGGTTGTTTGGTGGTTTCTGCAAGAGGCCTGTCGGTGGAGGAGATGTGCATGCTCTTGAATTTTGGCCACAAGGCTCTGAGGAGAATCCACTGAGAAAAACCAAAGCTTGGAGATGGTGCATTGGATGTCCAAGAGCCGAAAGTGCTCTGCGTCAGAGGGCTTCCCTTGCTTTGTAGAAGGGTGGAGATGATCAAGAAGGCGCTACGACTAGTTGGAAAGGTGGTCAACATCGTTCCTGATGGTTTCCATTGTGGCCATCCAGTGATGTGTTGGTCTCGGTTGCAGAGGTAACATGCTCCCTTTCTTTGATCTTCGAGGTTAGGGTTGGGGGGGCAGTTTAAGATTGAAGAGGGGTTCTTGCTGTGGATGTTGGTGAGACAGCTGGGGACCTTCAAGGGGATTCCTCCACTATTGCGACGAGGCCATCTCGAGCATAGGAGCTGCCTGTGGCAGTGGATGAGTAACCATTGCCAAACGAAGCTGTAACTGCACCAAAGATTGCAAAAATTGAAGGGCCGCCGGAGATCGTGGAAATTGTGGGGGCGTCATTTGTCATGGGGGTTGAAGGGACATCGAAAATCATGGTAACTAAAGAGTTACAACCATTTTTGGAGGCGGAAACTTCCAGAGAGGTGGGGTTCTCGATTCCCAAAGCTGATACGTTATAGACCTCGGATGTAGTTGATTCTTCGGGATCGAGATTGGAGGCACAACTAATTTTGGAAGGGCCCACACAAGTATTCCCCCATAGCCCAACTATGCAAAGTAAAGCTCCATTGCTTTCAAGAGATGGAAAAAATGATGATGCTAACTATTCTTTATTTAAGCAACGGCCACATGATCCACTGATCAAAGAAACATCACGAATTTTTAGCTGCCATATGATTTTCCCACCAGCATCTCCGACAATCTTAATACTAAAACAAATATTGTTGTTAAGGATGTACTAATTGGAAATTGCATCCCGAAGGTATCTATTCCACAGAGTTTGCTAGTCATGGATGGAAGGTCATTAGTTCTATATCATATTACTCTGATGCAAATACATCTTGGCATTAGAAATATTTATCACCACAAGATGTTATCATGAAGATTAGTATATTTATGTATACTTTTTTTTCTTCTAATGTGTAGGCTGCCCCACTATGGTAATCGATGGCCACTTTGTTTTATCGCATTCTGAAGATCGACACCACCTTTTTTGCAGTGTCCCGCAGCCAGAGCATCTTGGTTCAGGCTGGGATATAATCGGATCAATTGCAAGAAGGCATCTAGGACTTCATCCCATCATTCCATTCAACAAACAACCATTGCTTTCTCATTTTCCTTATTGCATGATCTCTTATCCTTAACATTTCGTTGGTAAAATGCAAAATAGTTCCAAAATTTGCAAGCCAAGCCACTCCTATTGGCTAGTTCCTCCATATCCAATCTTAATAACCCCAAAGTGAAGATTTCCTCCTAGAATCACTTCGTCCTGAAGGGAATTGACAATGCTAAAAAGTTGATATCATTTAACCAGTTGATTTTTCACTACGATGCCACTTTTTGTGGTATTATTTGTCTAGCTCTAGGGGTGAATTATTGAAGGCTAATGTCAGAGCCTCTTTGGACATCTCCGCTCCTAAAATCGAACTTTAAATTGAATTTAACTTGGAGGTTGTACTGCCTTCTACAACATCTACGTGGTGCTTACTATGTTTTTATGCTTGATTTCATATATTTACATTTACATTATGTTATATGCATTTAACTCATCTCTAATGTGCCTTCCCCCCATTTTTTGGCACTAGTCCATTTCGTCCTAAACTCCCAAAATAAGATAAGGTTTTTGGGATATATGCAGCTTTTTTAATCAAAAGTAAATTCAGTCATCAATTACCCACAAATAAGGATTCTACAACAGGGATAATCAAAGAAGAAAAGATTGGAAGAAGGAATGCATGGAGGGAAACAATGTGGGTTCAGAATGTACCTCTTTTAGGTTTGATCTTGCATGCAACAAAGCACAACAACTTCTCCAACAGCAACAACTATAGCTGCAGTTTGCAGTTTCTTGATGCTCAGGAGCAACAACCCCAATAGCTTCAGTGCAGCAACTTTAGGGCCTTCCAATTGCTGGAATTTGAGCAGCAACAGGCTGCAGCGGAGGCTTTTTCTTCTCATTTGAGGAGTTGAAAGAAACCGGAAAAGGAAAGCAACAAGAGGCTTCAATTGCAACAAGGAGCTGCAGTTGGGAGCCACATCCAGGGGCTGCAGGAGCTTAAATGGTTGCAAGGAGCTCCAAGCACAGTTTTTCAGGACAGGCAGCAGCATATGCTGCTCTTTGGATGAAGCATCAGCAGCTGCAGCTTGGATTGAGGAGCAGCAACTGCTCCTGCTGCAGAAATCTGCAAATCCATCGTTCTTCGAAGGTGCTGGACGTGGATCTGATTCAAGACTTAAGAGTGATTTGGACAGCAAAGATACCTAATAGGGTCAAGATTTTCCTGTGGTGCTTAAGGAGGGATCACATTTGTGACAAAGTGAGGCGGGCACACATTTTCGGTATTCAGGACATGATTTGCGGCATCATGGGCAGCAGGAGGACGCTGAACATATTTTTCAAGTGTCATTCGTCGACTGAGGTTTGGTGTGAGTTGGGCTTACCATGGCTACGGTGCGAGGACGCCACGACCTTTTGGCGGTTGATCAGGAGGGTGAGCCATGGCTCCACTGCTGACGTCTCACTGGCTTTCACGGCACTGTGGGCGATTTGGTTGGGTAGAAATGACAATGTTTTCAAGAATCAATCGTTCTACTCGGAGAATGCTTATATCCATTGCAAAGCCCTTTACAACTTCTGGGCTTCTCGCTAATGTAGCTTCACCCTCCTTTTAATTCTAATTAATATTTTAAGGTGGTAGCTCCCAGCTTGGGAGTTTACCCTTGCTTGGATTTTCAAAAAAAAAACAAGAAAAAAATTGGGGGAAAATGGCTTCATCGTCTGGGAGATAAGGCTAAAAGAAAAAGACATTTGGTTGTTTATATAACCAAGGAAGTAAGTCCTTGTTTTGACAATTGTAAATAATCCAAGTGGAAGGGAAATTTTGGGCCCACCTGTTGACTGTCTGCTATAACAGCAGAAGGTTTAAATAAAAATTATTTTTTATAACCTTTTTTTCCTCATATTTAGAATACCGAAATCATCCGATTCGTGCCTCGATTTCGATGTGCAATAGCTCATTCCAATCGTCTCTGAACGACGATCAAAATGAGCATAATATTTATATATTTCGGATCGAAGATGAATTCCCAAAATTTCCGAGATACAGTTTTGGTTTATGACTAAATTTTGCAGTTTTAAAATATCAAACGATCTTCGATCGACAAACAATCGATTCTATTGGTCTTATTTCGCCGAGTCGGATTTTTTAGTGATCTATGTTTGTTTTGCGATTTTCAATGTGTCGCGGCTTTTCCGTGGCACGCATTACGATGCGATCGATTATTGTTTGATTGCGACCGAACAAATTTTGATCTACGATCTGTGGGTCGATCTGAGTTTATTCAATATTAATTGAATATTTATTAATCATGTAGACCGTTAATTGGGTCGGGTTCAGTTTATTCGAATCTGGATGTCACAAATATAAAAACCTCAAAAGGGGTCTTGTTCTCGAGACTCGGTCAAGGTCACTATATGTTTTATCTGAGTTTTCATCTAGCCATAAATACCTCAAAGGGCTTTGATCCCATAAAAACTTCAAAGGAAAAATAAGCCATGTTCTTTCAATATATATAATTAAATGGCCTTGTTTTACAATTACCTGAAAGAGCTGCGGTATCTCGCCCGTATGTCTGCTTCGGTATCACCACTATTGTAAAAGTCTCCCGACTGGCCCGACTAGTAGGTCCGACTAGTCTAGTCGGTGGGGTGGCTGACCGCGTATTGACTAATTCCAACTAGGCCGACTCGTCATCGATCTTTGCTTGGAGACACCATATTTTTTTTACTTTTTTAAAGCAAACTTATTCTAGCGTGCTTAATGTTTTATTTAAATTCAATTGCTTCTTTTCTTTTATTATGATAATATAAAAATGTAGAAATCTTTGTAAATATATAAAAATATATGTATAAGAATGATTTATTTAGTTATAATAATTAAAAATTCAAAATGTATTAAATCCTGATTAAATCCGATTAGTCGCCTGACTGTCGATTAATCCTTAGTCAGTGACCCAATCGACTGAGTACCGACTACCGATTTTTGCAACCTTGGGTATCACATATCGCTTCTTTGTCTCCATGTCGGTGCCATAGCACTCTGACTAGGGAAATTTCTTTGCTGCGAAGCTTCTTTACACTATCTCCGAGTATCTGTACCGGTCTCTCCTCATATGTCAAGTCTGGTTCCACGTCAAGGTTTTTGTAGATGGTGATGCGCCGATGTCGTATACGTACTTCCGTAGATTGGATATATGAAAGATGTTGTGAATTGCTGATATGAGTAGAGGGAGGGCTACTCAGTAGGTTATCTTCCTCATCCGAGCAAAAATCTCAAATGTTTCACCATATCGTGGTGCCAACTTGCCACAATCATCAAATCTCTATACTCCCTTCATGGGAGATATTCGTATGAACACCCAATCTTCATCCTGTATTTTTAGGAATTTCCATTAGTATGAAGGATTGAAATGAATATTGGTAAGTTTCAATTTGAATGGATTAAGAGAAGAGGACCGGGTTTCATCAGATTACTTGAAACTCTAAATCTCTTTTCCCACGATATGTATAGCTTTTCTGGCAGCTCTGAGACGTCATAATCCTTCGCCTCTTGAGATCAACAGTCGTAGTAGTTTTCTCTAAGAGATCTATGGAGTAAGGAGCGCATTTACCTATCTTACATTAACTGAAAAGTGTTAGGCATCTCCACCCATGTAGGGCTTCGAATGCTGCCATACCAATCCTAGAAAGATGATTGCTGTATAGAAATTATACCAACGACAGGTGATTCTTCCCGGACCCTTACCACTCTAGAGTACATCCATGTAGTAAATTCTCAAGTTTCTGAATAGTGCGCTTGATTTGTTCGTCGGTCTGTAGATCTTATGTAGAACTAATATTCAACTCAGTCTGAAGTGCTGACGTAAACCGATGCCAATAGTGAGATGTAAACATCGAGTCTCTGTCAGTCTGTCATACACTACCTCACGTGATATATCATGAAGCCTGATAATATTCTGCATATACAATCTAGCCAACCTAGATGTAGTGTAGGTCATGATGACATGTATGAAATGGGATGACTTGGTCAATCCGTCAACAATGACCTAATAACATCGTGTCCATCTGGTGTCCTCAGCAGTCCGATGATAAAATCCATAGAATACTCTCCCACTTCCACTTGGGAATGTGGAGAGACTGCAATAATATTGGTGGTCTCCTGTGCTGACAGGTCAAACACTTGCTAACATGACATGCTACATCTGGCTTCATTCCATCCGGCTAGAATGTTAACCTAGATCTCGGTACATCTTTGTGCTGCCAGGAAGAATCGACAATCGTGAACTATGTGACTTATCAAGGATATCTCTACACAACTGCTCATTGTTGGGCACAATGACCTAGCCAACCTTCCACAAAATAGACTTCGTCACCATAAAATCATCCCGTTTGTCCTTGATGGCACGCATACATCTGTTTCAAATTCAAGGATATGTCCTCTGTCCTTTTACTATGTAATCCCGAAGATTGCTGAATCGCGGAGGTATGGCAGTAGATATTGATGCACTCTTATGAGGATGCCAATTAGTCAAAGTTAGGAGCATATCTCATGTATATAGCTAGTTTGCCGCATGTGCATGAGCTTTCCTGCTAAACGCATCTGCCACCACTTTTCCTTTACCGGAATGGTAAGAGATCGTGTAATCAAAATCCTTCATTAACTCAAGTCACTTGTGTTGTCTAATGTTCAGTTCTTTCTGATCTAAGATATATTTCAAACTCTTGCGATCTGTGAAAATCTCAAAATTCACCTCATAGAGATAGTGACACCAGATCTTCAATGCGAAGACAGTTGTTACCAACTCCAAGTTACAAATGAAGTATTCCGCTCATGCGGCCTCAACTAACGTGATGCATAAACAATCACGTGACCTGGTTGCATCATAACTTCTCCTAAATCTTCTCTTGAAGCATCTGTATATACGACATAATCTTGAGTGTCTGAAGGAAGTGCAAGAATATTCGCAGTCGTCAATCTTTCCCTCAGTGTCATGAAGGCTTGTTCGCACGGATCATCCTAAATGAATGCAACTCCCTTCTGTACCAATCGTGTCTGGAAAAGAATGACTCGGAAGAAAAATATCGACGAAGCGTCTGCAATAGGCCACTAGTCCAAGGAAGTTATGAATATGAATGATTGTCTTGGGTTTCTCTCAAGACATGATTATTGCAATCTTTGCAGGGTCAACTGCGATACATGCTCCAAAAATGATATGTTCAAGGAATAAGACCTGGGATAACTAGAACTCACACTTGCTCAGCTTGGCATGCAACTTGTGCTCTTGAAGTTTGTCCAGGACTATCTTTTGATCATTTGCATGATCCCTTTCGCTCCAAGAATATAATAGAATATCATTGATAATCACAACCACAAACTTGTCCAAGTATGGATGGAAAATCCTGTTTATCATGTCTACATATGTTGCATGGCATTTGTGAGCCCAAACAACATCACAACTAACTCATAATGTCCATATCGAGTCCTAAATGATGTTTTTGGAATATTCGACTCTTGAATCCCTAGCTGATGGTAATCAGATCGAAGATCGATCTTTGCAAACATGGAAGATTCCTGTAGCTGATCAAACAGATCATCAATGCGTGGCATAAGATATTAGTTCTTCACCGTTTTCTTGTTCAGATGTAACCAATGCATAATCTCATCGATCCGTTCTTCTTCCAGATAAAAAGAATGGGAGCACTCCAAGGTGTAGTGCTTGGCCTCATGAAACTTAAGTCAAGTAACACATGTAGCTGCACCTTTACCTTTCTTAACTCGGCTGATGCCATGCGGTACGGAGCTATAGAGATTGGTTATGTATCTCGTAGTCATGTAATCTCGAACTCAAACTCTTTCTCAGGCGGTAAACCTGTCAAATCATTAGGAAACACATCGAAATAATCTGACACTACCCTGATATTCGGAGCCATCGACTCTATGAACTGTCTCTCGGACAAAAGCTAGAAATGTGTCGCATCCCTGATCATCAAGTCTCTAAGCTATCAATACCGAGATGTACCTAATTTTGGAGTCATGTAATGTACCCTTAATGGTAAACTCAGTCTATTATGCTTTTTTCTCTTCTGGTGAGAGACTGTGGTTTCTTCTGGACCTTGGGCCTGCCCTTGCGCATTGTCTTCTTCTTATGGCTCGCCCGCAGAAAGAGGCTCTTGACGCGTGATCGTTGTTCAAGGTTGATGCCCTCGATTTCCAATATTTGCGTGCTGTGCGATTCAAATGTGGAATCCCTGGACCATATCCTTTTTCTCTGCCCTATGGTCCGGGGACTTTGGGCGGACCCCCTCGTGGCTTGGGTGCAAGCTTCTGATATGAAGAACCTCTGTGATTCTCTCTTCCTGAATAGACATATGGCTAGAAGGCGGCTCTTGGCACCGGTGGCATGTTTATGGTCGATTTGGCTTATTAGTCGTAACGAGACCATCTTCTCTGCACAATGCTTTTATACGGAGAACGTGCTTTCTCGCGCGAGGGCTTTGGTGGCGGACTGAAGTGCTGCTTAGTTTTCTGTTTCCCCTCCCCTTTTGTTTGTTTTTCTTTTTAACGCCCAGATCTGGAGGTTTCTCGCCTCCCTCTCTGGATTGCTCTTTTTTATTTTCTTCTTTGTATCCTTGACTTTCTTTCCTTCTAATATATTGGGGTGAACACCACTGAGTGTATCCCTCTTTTTCTTGGCTTCAAAAAAAAAGAAGACATCTAGGACTTCATCCCATCATTCCATTCTGCAAACAACCGTTGCTTCCTCATTTTCCATATTGCATGATCTCTTATCCTTAACATTTGGTTGGTAAAATGCAAAAAGTTCCAAAATTAGCAAGCCAAGCCACTCCTATTGGCTAATTCCTCCATATCCAATCTTAATAACCAAAAAGTGGAGATTTCCTCCCAGAATCACTTCGTCCTGAAGGGAATTGAAAATGCTCAAAAGTTGACATCATCATTTAACCAGTTGCATTTTTCACTACGATGACACTTTTTGTGGTATTATTTGTCTAACTCTAGGGGTGAATTATTGAAGGCTAATGTCAGAGCCTCTTTGGACATCTCTGCTCCTAAACAGAACTTTAAATTGAATTTGACTTGGAGGTTGTACAACCTTCTACTTACTATGTTTTTATGCTTGATATCATATATTTACATTTACATTATGTTATATGCATTATTCAACTCATCTCTAATTTGCCTTCCCCCCTTTTTGGCAGTAGTCCATTTCGTCCTAAACTTCCAAAATAAGATACGGTTTTTGGGATATATGCAGCTTCTTTAATCAAAAGTAAATTCAGTCATCAATTACCCACAAATAAGGATTCTACGACAGGGATAATCAAAGAAGAAAAGATTGGAAGAAGGAATGCATGGAGGGTAACAATGTGGGTTCAGAATGTACCTCTTTTAGGTTTGATCTTGCATGCAACAAAGCATGCAACAACTTCTCCAACAGCAACAACTAGAGCTGCAGTTTGCAGTTTCTTGATGCTCAGGAGCAGCATCCCTAGTAGCTTCTGTGCAGCAACTTCAGGGCCTTCCAATTGCTGGAATTTAAGCAGCAACGGGCTGCAGCAGAGGCTTCTTCTTCTCATTGGAGGAGTTGAAGGAAAACCGGAAAAGGAAAGCAACAAGAGACTTCAATTGTGATGCAGCGCGGCCCCGAAAAATAGGGCGACACTTTTATTTATGTTTATCTGAGTCGTTGAAAATTTTAGTTAATTTTATTTACGTTTATTTACGTCAACAAATTTTTAATTAATAAATAGGGATCGCATGTGATCTCAACAATTATTCGTAGATTTGATTTTGGTCAATTAATTAGTTAGAGTCTAATTAGGGTAATTAGAGGTCAATTTGAATTTTAAATTTGTCGGAGTCAAATTAGGATAAGTTTGTTTCCAATTTGAATTTAGTTTCTATTTTTGTAAAATCATCCCTCTTATAAGTTTTGAGATTTTATCTCTCTCCTTTCTCCTCTCCCTCTCTCTCCACGCGATCTCCGCGGTTCTCCTTCTTCAACCTCTCGTTACCGACGAGTTTTTCTCTTCTCAATCCCTCCATTCTTCTCCACCTTAAATTCCATCATCAAAAATATTATTTTCGTCGACGCCGATTTCCAGTTTGCATCATTTGGTATCAGAGCATGGCCTACAGATCGTCCTCACGATCTGACGATCCGTATCGACATGTGCGCCGACACGCGCCGACACACCATCGTTCATCCGAACGAACACGACGAGCCATCGCCACCATTGACGCCTGCAACAAGGAGACGGAGCACATGCTACGTGATTTGCAAACCAACCTCAATTCCATGTTTCGAGATCTAATGGCTAACTTTGAGGCCTTCCGCGACGCCCAATCAAAACCTCCAGCCCCCGAAGCCGTTGTCGCAAGTTTTGGCGAAGAAAACCCCGCCGTGAATGAAGATCCGGTCGCTGTCCAGACCGTTTTAGAAGAAAAATTCGAAGAAACAGTGGCTGTCCAGGAGATCCCAGATCTGATTCCGCCACCGGAATCGATGCCGCTGCCCCCTCCGGCCATCCCGACACAACCCCAGCCAGGCCAGGTAAACCCCCTACCCTCCCCATCTCCCCTCCTTCCCCCCGCCTTTCCCCGAGCCCTCCTTCTTCCCCCGCTACCCCCCAGCCTCGCCGCTGCCACCCCCTTTTTTCCCCATCCGACGCCGCCTCCTGTCTTCTCCCCCACCACGCCTCTCCTCCCCGCAGCCCCTACTCGCTTCCCCACGGTCGCCTCCTGCGCCAACCATCCTCTTCACCGCCGCCTTCCGCATCCCCCTCGCCTCTCTCTCCCTCTCGCCGCCAGCGCCCCTGCCCCTTCCCGAATCCTTCACGTCGCCGCCTCCTTCCCTTGCTGGACACCCCGTCTCCGCCAGCCGATCACCCCTCCCTTCACAACCACCATCGCCCTACGCCCCTCAAGCCGCAGCCACTCCGCTTCCCAGCCCTCCGCGTCGCCCGAACTGCGCCGCCTCCAATCACGCGGATACCCTTCCGCCCAGCAGCCTCGCCGCCGCCTCCTATCGAGAAGACGTGAAACCCTAATGAAGGGTGGGAAAACGACGTGAAACCCTAACGAAGGGTGGGGAGTTTTCCTCCACCGAATCCCCTCAATTAAGGGAAGGGATATTTTGGAGAAATTGTAAAGCAGAACCCCCTGAAAATCCTATTTGCAGAAAGGCCCAAATTGGTGGGAAATTAAGGAAGAATGAAGGGGTACGAAAATTGCAGGAACGCCCTCCAATTGGGAAAAACTACAAACGTAACATCGAAAAAAAGACCTAATTGAAGGAGTTGAAGACACAACTCAAGGATGAATTCTCCAACAACGCATCTACATCAAGCAATTCGTCGGGAGACGAATTTTTAAAAGCGGAGGAGAGTTGATGCAGCGCGGCCCCGAAAAATAGGGCCACACTTTTATTTATGTTTATCTGAGTCGTTGAAAATTTTAGTTAATTTTATTTACGTTTATTTACGTCAACAAATTTTTAATTAAATAAATAGGGATCGCATGTGATCTCAACAATTATTCGTAGATTTGATTTTGGTCAATTAATTAGTTAGAGTCTAATTAGGGTAATTAGAGGTCAATTTGAATTTTAAATTTGTCGGAGTCAAATTAGGATAAGTTTGTTTCCAATTTGAATTTAGTTTCTATTTTTGTAAAATCATCCCTCTTATATAAAGGGATAAGGGTCCAATGTTTTAAGCAGTCAAGTATCAATGAAGTTTTGAGATTTTATCTCTCTCCTTTCTCCTCTCCCTCTCTCTCCACGCGATCTCCGCGGTTCTCCTTCTTCAACCCCTCGTTACCGACGAGTTTTTCTCTTCTCAATCCCTCCATTCTTCTCCACTTTAAATTCCATCATCAAAAATATTATTTTCGTGGACGCCGATTTCCAGTTTGCATCAAATTGCAACAAGGAGCTGCAGTTGGGAGCAGCATCCAGGGGCTGCAGGATCTTAAATGGTTGCAAGGAGCTCCAAGCACAGTTTTTCAGGACAGGCAGCAGCATATGCTGCACTTTGGATGAAGCATCAGCCATTGCAGCTTGGATTGAGGAGTAGCAACTGCTCCTGCTGCAGAAATCTGGAGCAAAAGAAAAAAATGGGGAAAAATGACTTCATCGTCTGGGAGATAAGGCTAAAAGAAAAAGACATTTGGTTGTTTATATAACCAAGGAAGTAAGTCCTTGTTTTGACAAGTGTATACATGGAAATAATCCAAGTGGAAGGGAAATTTTGGGCCCACCTGTTGACTGTCTGCTATAACAGCAGGTTTAAATAAAAATTATTTTTTTATAACCTTTTTTTCTCTTATTTAGAATACCAAAATCATCCGCATTCGTGCGTCGAGTCTCGGATTTCGATGTGCAATTGCTCATTCTGATCGTCTCTGAACGACGATCAAAATGAGCATAATATTTATATACGTCGGATCGAAGATGGATTCCCGAAATTTTCGAGATATGATTTTGGTTTTTGACTAAATTTTATGGTTTTAAAATATCAAACAATCTTCTATCGACGAACGGTCGATTCCGTTGGTCTTATTTGTCGAGTCGGATTTTTGGGTGGTCTCGATTTGTTTTGCGATTTTCAATTTGCGTCGTGGCTTTTTCATGGCACGCATTACGATGCGATCGATTTTTTATCGATCGAGACTGAACAAATTTTGATCTACGATCTATTGGTCGATCTGAGTTTATTCAATATTAATTGAATATTAATAAATCATGTAGACAGTTAATCGGATCGGGTTCAGTTTATTCGGATCTGGATGTCACAGACAACCACTTCTCTTTCTGGAAGGACAACTGGACTGGCAATGGGTCTCTCTCATCTTGATTCCCAAGACTTTTTGCTCTGGCTGGAAACCGGGATGCTCGGGTCTCAAGCTACTGGATTGATGCAACTGGATGCTTTACTTCTTAGCTGATTTCTTTGATCAACGACGTTAGGACTTGCTCACTCTTTTGGATTCGATTAGACATTCTGACATACCGTCTTTAGACAGAGATCATGGGGTCTGGAAGGACAACTCTTCTTCTATTAAAAAGGCGTATTGGGCTATCTCTAGACCTCCTCCATCTAGGAAGGACTCACTAATCCGTGATTGCTACCTCATTTGGGAGTTGCGTCTGCCGAACATAATTGGATTTTTATGTGGTTAGAGGACACATTATGACAAGGGACCGTTGCTCGAGACTCTTTCCGAAAATCTCCATTCGCTGTCCGCTCTGCGATACTCATATCGAAATAGTGGATCACCTCTTCTTCCAATGTGCAAAGCCCTCCCTGATATGGAGTGGTGTGTATGATTGTTGGCTCCATCTTTAGGACATTGATAACTTTTGGAAGTCTATGTTTCTCAGCAGACATCGTGTTCGAGAGGACCTCCTCCACCCACTGGCTATAATTTGGGATATTTGGCTGGGTAGAAATGGCACACTTTTCTCTTTACAGCGTTTCTATTGTGAAAATGTAGTTTTTCACTCTAGGTTTCTTCTCGAGTCCTGGTTGCTGTAAGTCACTCTGTAACATCTTCTCTTAATATTAATATATATGGGGCATACTCCTAAGCGTGTTCCCCCTTTTTTGATTAAAAAAAAGATTACTTCCTGTTGATGTCTGCATAAGGATATGATCCTTAAGTAGAAGGTTTTTCTGGTCAGATGGGAAGTAGGAGAAGAAAGGTTTTCACTTGATATATTGGGATAAGATCACAAGGTTGAAGAGGAATGGGGGGTTGAGGGTCTTGAGAGTGTAGGGGATGAACACCACTCTGGTGGCAAAGTCGGTGGTGAGACTATGGGGGAGGTCTGAAGTCATGGTGTACAGACTTTTGAGAAGAATTTATGGGATTTGTGGATCATTAGTGCCTTGCCATATCCATATACCTTCATCATTGTTGCAGGGTATTTGCAGGATTCCGCTAGAGTTGGCAGCAAGATTGCGACTGATCTTGAGAAACAGAGAGGGTTTAGATTTTGGTTTGATGATTGGACGAGCAACAAAGCTATTGGTGAGTGATTTCCCGGGATTCTGGCTCTTGCTGGGGATCGAAATGTGTTGGTGAATGCCGTGTGGCAGCGTGGTTCGTGGATGCCTTCATTTGTGACAGAGTTTTTTGACAAAAAAGGTTATATGATTTTCTCAAGATGCACAACGAGTTGACTGAGTTAGATGGTTTGGCCAGTGGTAGGGATCATTTTACGTGGGATGGTGGTAGATTCACAATGGAAAAGCGTATCGATTTTTGGTGGAAGACCATTTTGTGGTGCAAGAAGACGTTAAGCTCGATAATATGATCCTCTTTTTTAAGTGTATTCATTCAACCCATGTTTGGAGGAAGGCGAGGATCTCTTGGCTTGCTGTAAGCAACATATCGAGGTCCTGGAGCTCCATTCGGGTGCTTTGCGACAATTGTCATGATGATAACTCTTTTCCTTTTGCTCTCCTTTAGACGATTTGGTCGGTAGAAATGAGTACATTTTTCACAATCAGTCATTTTGTTTCGAGAATGTGTTGGAGCAATGTAGGGCCCTTGTTTCAGCCTGGTTACATGTAACCTGATAGCTTTTAAGTAATGAATTTACTTCTTGCAGTGGGTCCCATCTCGGGATGCCACTCTCTTTCCTCTTAAAAAAATATTTCAGAATGAATCATGGACTCTTGAGCATCTCGTCATCCCTGTGGTGATGGAGAGCACTTTACATCCTACAATCCATTCACGGTGGTCGATCTGTAGTCATTGCCATGGGGGACATTAGTCTATTACATGACATGGTGAGATTCGAGTGACACCTTCCATACATCTACAGATTGTGCTACATGCCACCACATTTTCTATGAATTTATTGTCTATCAGTCAAATTACCAAGGATCTGAATTGTCGTGCCATTTTGACCCATCTTCTCTTGTGTTTGAAGATATTCTTATGGGAGGGGTGATTGGATTTGGCCGTAAGCAAGGGGATCTCTACATATCGGTCCAGTCTCTTTATGCTAGCACATCTTCTATTCCTACTGGATCAATCTCTCCGTACATGTGGCATCATCCTTTCGGTCATCTTCCTTTGCAGAAGCAGTGCAGAGTCCTCTCATGGATATCATCTTAGTTCAGTTCTAAGCGTGTAGCTTGGGAAGCATTATCAGACCAATTTTTCTAGTTGTTAGAGTTGTAGCAATAAATGCCTATTTGCGTTGTTGCATTTTGATTCTTGAGTTGTTCCTGTCGTGTTCCTAATCATCGGGATTATAGGCTCTATCTTGTTGCAGTTGATGAATTTTGAGGCTGATTTTATTATGCAAACTTTTATCATTGAAATAAAGAATCTCTTTTCTACTACTGTTACGTATATTCACTCTGACAATGCTTTGGAATTTTGTATTGATCAACTATCTCATTTCTTTAAGTCTCTTGGCATTCTCCATCAAACTTCGTGTACCTACAATTCGTATACCTACAATTCTTAATAAAACGATGTGGCCAAGTGTAAACATCATCATTTGTTAGATATTACCAGGACTCGTGATACATAGCCTTGCTCCTCACTCTTCTCGCAAATATGTTATCCTCACTCTTATCGCAAATATGCTATCCTCATCGCATGCTACCTCATCAACCCTATGCCATCATCTGTGTTAGGAGAAAAGGTTCCTTATTCGATTGCGTTTCTAGAAAAAGGATCTCTTTTCTATAAACCTCGCGTCTTTGGTTGTGTAGCCTTTGTCTATCTCCTGGTCGTGACAAGCCAGAGCTGTTAAATGTATCTTTGTTGGCTACTCTATGACTCAAAAAGGTACCGGTGCTTTGATCTTGTGAGACGGAAGTATTATGTCAGTATTGACGTTACATTCTTTGAGTCTATTATATATTGTTTCTCCTACAAGTGACATGATGACTTCATCTGAGTTCGTTCAGGGGATTATACATTTCACCTCCTGCTTCTCCTCCAACCCCTACCACAACTCCCGTGGCTTGGACTTTGCCTTGTGTATACATACACATGCTGAATACTAGACCTCATGCTCCTATGCCTTCCCCATCATCTAGCATACCCCAAGTAAATCTTGAACATTTGGTATCCAATAATTTCACTGTTGATGTTTCCGTACAATGGGAGACTTTATAGGATGAAAGTGTAGCTCCTCAGGATCAATCAAGGGGGTGGACAATCAAGACACGTTCTCTCTTGTGGCACGCTACTCTGCTCTTCAGATCCTCCTTTCTATCGTTGTATGATACTAGTCACTCTCCCTACTTGATGCCAATAATGGTAGTTTGTCTGTCGTTTTGCAAGAGGAGGACTATATGCAACATTAACCTGGGTTCGTTGTTGGGAGGGAGTGTTAGAAGATATGCAGATGTCATAAGGCAATTTATGGCCTTAAGTAAAATCCCAGAGCATGGTTCCATAAGCTCTTGGCTCTTAGATCTGATAAAGCAGCATGGCTTCTAGAAATCAAATGGAGATCACTTGCTCTTTGTATACATGACATTATGAGTTATTGTTGTCATTTTGGTCTATGTTGGCGATATTATTATTACAAAAGATGATTTACTGGGGGATTAATGATGCCAAGGAGTTTATTGGATAACAATTTGTCACCAAGTATCTTGATGAACAATGACTCATGCAGTATGCTATCGATCTCCTTCTAGAGACTGAGTGGTAGACTGCAGACTTGCTACTACTCTTATGGATTCCAGCATAAAACTCTATGTTGATGATACAAATGAGGTAAACAATAAGAAATGCAGGGAACTCGTTGGGAAGTTGCTATTTATGACGATCACCAAGCCTGACATCTCCTTTAGCAAAGCCATTGAGTTTATGGAGCAGCCACACCAAGCTCATATGGATGCTGTCTCCATGATCCTAAGGTACCTGTATTTATTGCAAGATATGTGGCTACTCTTCAGCAAAGGAACATTTCTTGAAATCATGACTTGTGTAGATGCTGACTAAGTGAATATGCATGATATCAAAAAGATAGGAAGTCAACCTCAGGATTTTCAATGTCTATTGGGAGCTCGCTAGTCTCATGGAAAAGAAAGAAGTTAACTGTCATTGCTAGATCCAATGCTAAATTCGATAAATGGCAATGACACTAGGAAGATGTAGGCCAGGCATGTTACTTCTGTCTGACTTAGTTATTGACATGCCTCTTCCCATGCATATATTATATGACAATCATGCTGCACTGTTCATCGCATGGCCTAAAACATCGATTTCACCAACATATCGATGAGCTTATAAAATGACATAACGACGATATATCGACAAAATATCGTCGACAATTCACCGAAATCGACACCAAATTAACATAGTGAGCACCAAAAAAGTCATAGATGTGGGAAAAGTTTGCCATTTCGGTTGCACTTCACCATATAGGCGAAATCGAAATATTGCAAAATCGACGATCATTTTGAGCCATGGTTCATCGCCTATAACCCAACATTCCATGAGAGAACCAAACAAATTGATGTGGATTGCCATTATTCTAGAGATATGATACATATGTGCTTCATCTACATCACATGTCAGCTTAAGGGACCAAACTGCATACATATTCACCAAGGTTCTATCCAGGGTGCCATTCCACAAGTGTTCTTCAAGCTGAGCATGATAGATATCTATGCTCCAGCTTAGGGGGGAATACTATAGGAAATGTTACTTACGTGTTTTGTATTTCGCTTTTATGTAAGTTCCCCATTGGTTATTTCCCCTCTAGGGTTTTTCCTTTATATAAAGGAGTTCCATGGCTACAAAATAAACAAGTCATTCATTTATTTCCACAGTATTTTTTTGCATTTTAAATATATGTTATGATAATATGATTTAGGGTGTACGTCATTTTGGTTTGCACCCCATGATTCTAAAAAAAAAGAACACGCAAGAGATTGAGAATTTGAGCTCACAATCTCATTTACATGTACTGAACAGTTTTGCTTGAGTTCATTTTGTGGTATGTTCCAACGGCCTTAAATGTACTATTAATAGACTTAAAATTGCTTTAGTGCAACATCTCATACATTTATCACAAGAATCCTTGTGCATTATCGCACTATATCATCAAGTGAAAACAGATTTATATTAAAAAAATTAAAGCCAAAATTTCTCACGGTAGCAAGAGTTGGCTACATGGATTTGTTTTCTCTAATTAGATCCATACATGACTACATTGATTTATTATCATTTGTAGAATACCGCTTGAAGAAATCACATAGAGGGTATAAGGAAACTGGAAAAGGCAAATAAAAAGACAAAAACCAACTCTAACAATTGTTCTTGTATTTTTCCACGAGGCAAGAATGTTGGAAGTCTTGGATATTTTGGATGAACCTTCTCTACACTATATTCTCTAATGCAATTTGTTTAGTAATTTGCTATAGTTTCATTTTCAAACCATAATTGCTTTATTGATGTAATGTTTCCTTTTAATTGAGAAAGTAGCAGTTTCTTTTTTCTTATGATGCAGCAGAGGATCTGAAAAGCGCCATCTCAGCGAATAACCATGAACTGGTTTATCTGTATGATTTCAATCTTGTGGATGAGGTATGGAAGGAATCAAGGCCACCTCCTCGCAAAGAACCAATCAGAGTGCATCCTATTAGATATGCTGGAGTGGATGTCTTGTCAAAATTGGCTTTTTTAAGATCCGAGCTTACTGGGGAGGGTTGTAATGCTATTGTAATATCCATGCTTGATGAAATCGCATGGTTACTGAACCTGGTAAGGTTTTCCTATTTGCTTCTCATCCCCAATAATGTTCACAGTTGCTTCATATGGGTATGAAGTATGTTTTATCATAAAAACATTTTCTTGGGGCATTTTATAGTCACATATCGGAAGCATTTTTTAAGAAAAACCCATGGTTGTAGACCGGTGATGTGATACCACTGAAAATTCATCGGCCCACTATCAAGGTCTCGTCTTGTTCATGTCCGTGCTTTAGGGCACATGTGCTTCATTTCCCACCATTTGCAGGGGTCGTTGCCATCATGGAGTATGCGCGCTGCTTATCTAGAGGTTATTACCCCTCCCCCCAGAATTTTGTATTTTCTTTTTCTTCAAGGTTAGATCTATGATTCTAGGTCCACTCCAACCTGAATTTAGGAGGTGTTATCCTACCTAAACCAGAAATTAGTTGTCCAATACGTCACACAAAACACAATATAATCACAACAGTAATATATACAGTATTATGAATATCCATACAACCAGTCCATAGCATTTAAAAAAATGCAAAACAGCGTGAACGTGAAGTCCGTAGTGCATTAGCATCAAATACTAAGATTTATCACTACGAAATGATCTTTTTTTGAAGGAAATAGGGTACGACATCGAGAAGACATGCACACACACCTAAAACTTCTGTATATCCACAAGTTTAAGTTGTATAATTAAAATGACCAAGACACCGGGGGGATCCTGACATGTTCCAACACATTCTCCATTGCATTGAGCCACCTCGACTTTCAGTGGTGGCTAATGCGACTAGATATTTGAGGAACATCTCCTCAATGCAACCATTGAATTTAAGTGGGACAAAGCATAGGATGTGAGTTGAAGCTTAGTAAGACAATCGAAAGTAGGTCTAAGACGTGGCATAAATGCAACATATAAATTAAGCATGACATGTAAGGTACAAACCGGACAGATAGTTTAAACAAAGATCTTAAGGTGATGTGGGTTATTGACATGACAGTCTTGTAAATTACTAGGCGAGGTGCGGCAAAAGACGATACTTGATCGAAGTGTGTTGATAATTATTTGTTTTTAATAAAGCCAAGCTACATGTGCTTTCTTAATTCATATAATACAATTAAACTTATTAAAATATCATTTATTAAAGCTTTTAGAAAAACCAATTTTGACATCAGACAATAAACTATTTAACAAAGAATAATTTCTTTCTTTTCGTAATTTCAGTTTTAAACCAAAATAAATCTACTTTAAACGTTAAAGTGTCTATTTTTTATAATAATAATGTTTCTATGTGTATGTTTTGTCCTTCTATACTGTTGCATATCATTAGTTGTGTATGTGTCATCCATTTTTCTACACTGTCGACAAAGCTGTCCCCTCCACTGGTGCAGTGTGTTGGGATGCTCTGGAATTTACAAGGGAATATGTGTTATGATCCCTTTTCTATTCGATTGGCATTGGCTAGCACTCTCTTGAGGGAGATAATATGGATGATATACTCATAAATATTTGTATTTAACGCTCTTCCTCCTTGCCTTGGTAATGACCTTGTTGATATTATAGCATTATAGAAACCTAGAAGGTCATGTACGTTTCATTCTATGCCATTTGTTAATTATTTCAGCTTGTTTTGAAAAAAAGAGCTTAACATGGCACTAATGAGAAATGTTATCGTAAGAGACTATGTTTTTTTTTGAGTAAAAGTACGGGGGAGCCCTCCCGAGGTGGGAGTCACCACACCAAAGCATTCATTAATAAAGTAAAGTGTACATCAGTTTGATACCTAGAAATTGTACAAAACATTACAGTGGGCTACAACATTCTCAGAGTAAAACCGCTGCCCCTTGAAGATTGTATCATTCCTACCCAGCCAAATAGCCCACAGTGCGGCAAAAGGCTTGGAGACATCATCGGAAGACCCATGGCCGACCCGACAAATCAACCGCCAAAACTGATCAGCATCAAAGGCCCGGACCCACGTGAGCCCCAATGACTCCCAAACCTCTGCGGAAGACCTCCAACCAAAGAAGATGTGGTCCACATCCTCCAACTCGTCCTCGCATCTGTCACACCTTAGATCCGTCCCACCTAGTAGTCTGCCTCATCTCACCTTGTCACAGATACGACCTCTCCTCATACACCAAAGGAAAACCTTAACCCGCGTAGGAATCTTAGCTGCCCAAATCATCTTCACGTCATCACACAGGTCTTCATCGCGCTCCATCAAAGCCGCAGCAACCTTCCGATAGGCCGCATTCACCGAGAACCTACCACCAGTCCACTCAAAATGGTCCGGGTTCCCCGACAGCTCCCTGACAGGGGGAAGCTCAGACAACATCCTCAAAAACTCCTCCAACCTCTGATCCGATAGATCCGCAAGGAATCTCGGCGCCCACGCCCCGTCTTCGACGACCTCCGCCACCCGCGCTCCCCTATCAACGGCCAACGCCATCAACCGAGAGAAGCGGGAGGCCAGGGCCCCATCCCCCGTCCAGTCATCCAACCAAAACCGAAAACGAAGCCCATCCCCCAAAATCGGCCTAAGAAGCGGCCGTAGCACCGGAAGCACGACACAGATCCCACTCCACAAGGAAGACTCATGACGCTTCCTCTCTGCCACCAACTCCCCTGTAATACCATACATCTTTCTCAGCAGCTGCAAGACCGACGAATCAGACGAACCCCAAATGCGCACCACCCACTTGGCTAACGGAGCTTTGTTCATAGATTCCACGTCCCTAATGCCAAGGCCCCCTCTGCAACAGGAACAACCAGGTCCTTCCAAGCCACCAGTTGCAACCCCCTCTTTGCCTGTCTTCCATCAGACCAGAAAAAGGATCTCATCAAGGTCTCAATCCTCCTTCTAACACCAACAGGCATTAACCTCGTCGAAAAGGAAAAAGTCGGGATGGCCGAAATAACGTGCTTCAGCAATGTAAGCTTCCCACCCTTGGACAGAGTCACAGCCTTCCAACCTTCCAGCCGCTCCTCTATTCTGCGCAGCACACAATCCTAATCGGACTTCCTCAGCCTACCCTCAACCAGAGGCAAACCCAGATAGGTTATCGGCAGTCTCCCCAAAGGGCATCTTGCCCACTCTGCCAGCCTGATGCTCTCCTCGCCACCCAAACCCATTGGAACAAGGACCGACTTCTGCCTGTTAATCTTCAACTCAGAGAGGCACCCAAAAACATCCACCAGCACAACTGCATTGCGGTTCTGCTCCTCCGTCCCTCCCAGGAATACCAGCGTGTCATCCGCATATTGCAACAACGGGACTGAGATGTCCCCCATTCGGAAGCCCTCGCACCAGTTTTCTTCCACTGCCCGCTCAAACAAAACCGCAAGACAATCTGCAACCAACACAAAAAGTAGGGGAGCAAGTGGGCAGCCTTGACGCACCCCCCTCTGCGGCTGGAACCAGCCTTCCTCAGGCCTCCCATTTACCAGCACCGAGCAAGAGCTAGTGGTGACACATCTCTTAACCCAAGCAATCCAATCTTCCGGGAAACCCCTTTTCTGCATAGTTAACCAAAGGAATCTCCAACTGACACAATCATAAGCCTTGGCGTAGTCAATCTTCCAAACTGCCCCTTTTTTTGAGTCCTCTTCCACTCGCGGTAAATCTCCGAAGCGGTCACGATTCCAACCGCCATAGTCCGACCCGGAATGAAGGCGGATTGGGCCGGCAAAACCACAGAGGAAAGGACCCCTCTAAGTCTGCTCGCCAACACCTTGGCGACAATAAGATAAATGCCATTGGAGATAGATATCGGCCTGTAGCCCCCCACCCCCACTGGGGTATCTTTCTTCGGCAGCAAAAAAAATCAAAGCCCTATTAACTTTCTCAAAACCCAAGTTGCCCCCCCTGAACTCAGTCAGAACCTCCAAGATGTCCCCCTTCAGCAGATCCCAGAACTCCCTGTAGAAAGAAATGGAGAAGCCATCCGGACCCGGAGCCCCATCTGGATTCAGCTCCCAAACCGCCTTGTGCACCTCAACCTCCGTGAATTCGGCCACTAACGACTCAGCCTGGGCACCACTCAAGGGCCTCACACCCCGACCCGACCAAGCCCAGCCATCTTCCACCAGCACCCTCCTCGAGGCACTCACAAAGTGACCCCGCAAGGCGATCCCAATCTCCCTTTCCCCGGAAACTCTTTGGCCCCCTACCTCCATCTCATGCAAGAAGCTCCTTCTCCTCCTCCCGGAAGCCGCAGAATGGAAGAACCGCGTGTTGGCATCCCCTTCCCTTAGTCACTTCTGCCTGGCCCTCTGCCGCCAATGAACCTCCTCTTTTCTGTCCTCTCGAAGAACAGTCTCTAGCCAAGCTGCCCTCTCCTCCACCTCCTCCGGAGAGAGGCCCCGATCATCATCAAGCTCGTCTAACCTGCTGATCCCAGCCTCTACCTCTGCCCTGACGGCCCGACGCCTCCTGGCGACATCCTTCCCATAACTCAACAGCAACCGCCTTAGTGACTCGAGCTTGGCCGCAAACCGCGACACTGCCGAGCCCGCCACCGCCACACTCCGCCAATGATCGTGCACCATGTCCCGGAAACCATCCTCCAACAACCACTTCTTCTCAAAGCGAAAAGAGAACCGAGCCAAGCGCTCCTCCCCAGAAAACCATAGAACAAGAGTGTGATCCGATACAGTCCTCGGAAGAGCCCAGGCCCTCGCCAACGGGAAGACCTCCCCTGCCTCAACCGACATCAGGAACCTGTCGAGTCTGGACCTCGCCCTCACGTTCCTCCAAGTGTACTTGCACCCATCCACATCCACAACAGACAACCCCAGAGACCGAACCACCTGCCTCAAATTTGTTGATCCAGGATCAGAGCCTCCGCTCCCCCCCGGCCTGTCGTCCGGTAGCAACGTGACATTGAAGTCGCCACCGATGATCCAAATACCATCGCCAGCCTCAGGCGCAACACTCTCCAGATCCCCAGCCAATCTACCATCCTATCGCCGACACGGGCCATAGACATTAGTAACGCACAGACAGATTCCATCCGCCCTCCGCCGTAGCCTAACAGACAAAGTGAACTGGGAGGCGGACATCCCCAACAAGTCGAAAAAACAGATCGCCACCCAGATAGCAATCCCCTGAAGCCCCAGCAACCCCCTTGTCCGCCAACGAGAACAACCCCCCTACTCATCTCCCGCTGCAACTGATCATCCAAAGACTGCAACTTAGTCTCCTGAAGCAAGAAAATATCTGCACCAGCCTCTCTCAGTAGATTCTGCACCCCAAGCCTCTTTTCGGGCCGGTCCAGGCCCCTCACATTCAATGATAACAGCTTCATCTGGCGACCAAAGCTTCCCTTTTCCTTGGGGGAATAACCCCCAAGCGTCGCGCCATCTCCTTGTCAAGAGCTGCAAAACGGTTCCGCACCACCAACGGGCTAGCCGCCCTCACGCTCACAACCTCAGCATCTGCCCCCGATGCCAGAGATGCCCTTAGAGCAACCCTCGCCTCCTCTTCCCTCCTCCGCTTCCCTCTCCCCCTTTCATACGCCACACCAAAACGCCGCGGCAACTCTCGCCCAAAAGCAGCACATATCCACCCTCCTGCCCCTCCCCAGCCAGATCAGCCCCATCCCCAGCTGGAACCTCCCCACCCAACGCGCCCTCAGGCGAACTAGCCACCCCATCCACATCAGCCACCCCTTCCAGATGAAAATCCCGCCCCCCCAGAACAGCTGCCCACTCCCCCATAGATACTTCCACCCGCGGAGAGTTCGCAGCTCCCCCCTCCCCGAAGCGGCGCCCAAAGCAACCCCCTCCACACCTCGGGCCAAAACCCCCTCCTCAACCTCCTCCACCAGACAAGCGGCCGATGCTGGCCGAGCCCCACCCCCTCCCAGAGCCTTCCCTCCGCCAGCAGACCGTACCGAAGCTGCCAGAAACCAACGCAAAGAAACAACCGACAACCTCGGAAAAGCCACTGCCGAAATGGAACCGAATCGAAGACCCTCCCCCCGGGGCGCGGGTCACGCTCGGAAGCCGCCCCTCTACCGAAAGCCGTCCCTCTTCTTGCCGCCAAGCCCCCACCATCGCAACAGATCGCAATTCCACCTCACCACCCACCACCGCCACCTCGGCCACCAGGATCTTCTTACGGCACCCAGCTGCCAAAATAGCCGCCCACACATCTGCAGCCACCAGCTCCAGAAGAAGCCGCCTACCGGCCAGTCGAACCTTCCACCAACCCATCTTCTCGACACCAACCGGCCTCACCCGAAGGAACACCTCCAACGGCTGCCCGGGTTGACACCCCAAACTCTCGACTGAGACAACCACGAGAACGCCACGCAGCAGCTCAGAGATGCGCTCCCTCGTCCTCACCCCCATCGGAAGCCCCATGACAACGACCCTGTCCACGCTGCCAGGCTGCACAGCAACATCACATGCCCTCGGCCTCCGCCACCTCATCTGCAAGCACCCAGACACCAGCCCATGCAACAATCTCCGGTTCTCGTACTGGCGGAGGCCCCTCGCCAACGCCCTCCACGGAGAGAGCCGAGCCACGTCCCCCTTAAAGGAGGCCTTGGACACGAGGCCCACGTCCGTAGTCGCCAAAAACAATGCCCCGTCTCCCCCACCCTCGGCAACCAGCACCTCTGCACCCGCATCTGCCTTCGGGCAGCACCTCCTAGAATGATCGAAACCCTGGCAAGAGAAGCACCGCACCGGCTCCCGACACGCCTGCACCCAATGATCCAGCCCACCGCACCGAAAACAGCCGCGTCTGAAAGGTGAGACCTTCGGCGGCCCACGCCTACTCCCAGAAGCAACACATCTCCCCCTACGTCGACCAACCACCAGCTGCCAGTCCTGGGACGCACTATCGCCCTCGCTGCCACCCTTGTTCGAAAACCAGCCACCAGACCTTCCCCCCGAGATCTGCTCCCAACCGCGGACGAGCCAGTCAGGCGCGGAAGCTCCGACCCCTTTGCTGGCGCCCTGAATCGGATCAGCAAGGCCCCTAGCCCCATCCCCCTTGCTCGCGCCCAGAGAGGATTCTCGCCGCACGAAGTCGACGCCCCTCCTTGTTGCATGGCGTCGCCCAAAGTCACCTTGCGAAGGGAAAGAAGAAGCGCGTCGCCCGAAGTCGCCGCGCGGAGCGAATGAAGATGCGCGTCCGAAGGAAGGACCGCGTCGCGCGAAGGAAGATGCGCGTCCGAAGGAAGATGCGCCTCCGAAGGAAGGACCGCGCCGCCCAATCTCGCGCTGCGCGAAGGCAGAATCGCGGCGTTCGCCCTCGTCTCGATGGAGGAGGGGAGCGCGTCGCACGCGCGTTCGCCCTAACATCGCCCTCGACCAATGTATCATGTCGATCCATAAGAGACTATGTTGGGATTATATATGGTTTAGAAAGGAAGTATGCAATGGATGAGAATATGGGTGCCCTAAATTCCGGTGGTATTTGAGAAGTGGTTCCTGTATTGCACGTGCTATAATTATTACATGTTTAAACTATTAGCTATGTTTCTCATGTGATCTATTGTTCTATGAGAGACTCATTTCATTATATAGATGTTATGGTCGCTTGACTCGTTAGCTAGGAATCCTTTCGTCTAGCCCCCTCGTCCCGAATGGACTATATTCCCACTCCCCTCAAAGCTTTTTCGATTTATAGCTAGTCTGCGACTCGATGCAAATTCGGTGCACGAAGGTAGGCCAGGGCTTAGCTTTCCATTGCATCGCTGCCATATATTATCTAGTTCTCTTTAGGGAGGCACTATCAGAGCGAGAAAGACATGATCGATACTGAAGGAGGCATACTGACGAGGCAGGTCTTCCGCTACATGCATATAGTACGTCCAAGAGGAAGGACTTTCTCTAATCTTCTCGCAACAAATATATATTTCATTAGAGCCGCCCGGGTACATAGTACGAGTTGGCTACTTTCGGAGATTTTCTATTTGTAACCTTTCTATATTTATAAGTCCCGTTGAGGATTGTTATTTAATTTCCATAATTAGGGTATTAAGGTTTCACAAGCTCTAGCCCTCAAATAAAACTATCCCCCGAATAAAACTATCTCATTCCACCTATTTCCTTTTTCCCACATGGTATCAGAGTGACGATCCTAGATTGGAGTTTTGGGCCTCTCTTACTCCAAACCCTAGCCTTGTACCACCAAACCTCTTTGTTTTGTCATACTTGTGCCAAAAAAAACTGCCACCCTTGCATCGAGGTCTCTCCGCCCCTGTCGCCTAGCTTTGCTGATGCCATTATTTAAGTGACACTAACAGTATTTAAGTGACATTAGCAGTAATTGCTGCCACTACCAATTAGTGGCCTCGCCATCGCTACCTCACCCAGTGATACTGCACTGCCATCTTGGTGACCATTTCTGCCGATGTCACCTCCTACTAGCAATTTTCTCTGCCATCGATGCCACTTTTGTTGCATGATAGCCTTTGGTCTCAACGACCCTCTCCAGTCTATGATGTTTGAGTAGTTCAATTATTTATGTACCCTCTCTTCTTCAATCTGATTGCAATGTCCATGATTCCGATCAGGATGAAATTGGTACACGTGGCCTCTATTAAACTCAAGGGTGCGTAAATTATGTATGATGGTCTCGAATGTCAAGGTGTTCATTGACGATCAAACGAAGGAAATGCCTTAAGGAGACATACAAGGAGTATAACATTTGGTTGAGCGGTAAGTAGCAGTCTATGATACGGATGACCGACGATTTGGAACCATGTACTCCTACTAATCTCCTATATAAGGAGAGGACCAAGGATATGCGAGAAGAATTACTTCAAGTCTACTTTCTACAAACGACCAAATCTCACTTCGCTGATGTCTATACGTAGATGCGTTCTATTTCTCAGGGAGGGTGCTCTCTTATTAAGTACTATTAGTAGATCACCAATCTGTATGAGGTATTGACAATCTTTCAGCCTGCTTACTGTTCCAAGCAAGTAACAAAGTGATCTAAGTAGCATGTGTGAGGTTTCCAACTAGATTACATCCTTGTTATCAGATCGTGAAAGATCGATTTCTCACGTCTGCTTCAGTTCCTTTGATTTAGGTGACTTACAATTGGTTGCAACGGCTTGGGACTTGTCTTGGATAGTTGAAATATGTTAGGTTGCAGAGAGCATTGCTTTTCTTGTGACATCTAAACATGATGACCACTCCAGTTCTCTACGAGGTTGAGGCAAGTGATTATAGATGGGGTCTAATCACAACTATCCTCCTTGCATCCATTGTTACATATCTAATCATTCGTCTGATTGGTGTTGGGCGAAGTTTGGCAGAGTCCTCATGCCAATCCGGCCTCCTCTATAGGGTATGGTAAATCTGCTGATGTAAAAATGGCAACATATCAAGGATGATGGGTCAGACTTTCCACTAACTACTCTCAGCTCATGTTACTTCTATAAAGCCCTTCTACTCCGTCATTATTTGACTACACCGGTACTAATCTAGCTACCATCTTAAGTAAAACAGTTTATTATGTTTCTACTAAGGCCTTAAATGTTGGATTTCGATTTCGTTTCAGATCTTGGAAGGAGAAATTCGTTAGAATTTCTATGAACTGGGAGGAAATTTGTGAAATTTCTTGAAAACTCATTTTTTTCTAAAATTAATTTCAACTTTTATTTAACTCAATAAATGAGATAGAAATACACGGCTTTTTGCTAATATTAAGTTATGAACATGGTATCTTACATTAAACTTCCGTCCAATTGCTCCAACAGTAAAAAAAAGTAGTATGCTACTCAGAACCAGAACTAGATTTGGAATCGAAATTAGAAGCCATTAATTTCTCCTCTTGAACATGAAGAGAATGGTGACATGTGCAATAATAACCGATATAAGTATAGGTTAACAGAGGGTACTGGCAAAATGATATCATATGTAAGAAATTGAAGAATGAAATTATATATTAGAACTTATAGATAGCTAAAATACTTTCAACTTGGAAAACTATTTAAAAATAAGTCCCACATACACTGATATACACGCAAACACGAATCTTTCTAGCATGTATGTGTAATAGATGCATTGTATAGCTTGTGATCGTAAAATATATGTTACACAAGACACAAACAAATCAATTAATACCAAGAATCTGCATAGCATTCACAAGCGTAATCTATATCCAACCTGATAGTAGGTAAATATTTACAGTCACAAAATTTGGAAGGTTGCTAACAACCTAGCACTAGCATATCCGTACATACTCCTTGTAGTAGAGAAAAGCCACAAGAAAGAAATGCCTTATATTTTGGATTTCAGATTCATTTTGCCAAGCCTGGAAAGAGAAATTTGGATACTTTCGGTGAAATCCTTGGAAATCTTGGAAATGACTCTAACCTTGACTTTTCCCATAAATAAAGGTTTTTAATATTCCTAAGTCAATAAATAAAATAGAAATAAATACTTGTTTGTAAAACGGAATTGTAAATATAAGTTTTGAGGTTGTATTATCGTCATAAGCATCACACATATTGATATGTAGAGCAACGTGTTGCCTAGAATCAGAACTGTATGCTAAATTGGAAGCAAAAGCCATGATAATCACCTCTTAAATAAGAATGAGGTGACACATATAATAACTACTAATCAATATATATGTATATATATAACTAAAGAAAGAACAAAAAAATATAAAGCTCTTCAATTAAAACTTAAATTCAACTCCTAAATCTTGTATTGAACTTATTTGATTTGGATTTAGATCTAAAATTTAGAAACTAACTAAAGAAACTTCTTCAAAAAAAGTAAAGCCCTCTATCAACTCAACACATCGGCGAATAAATATATGAAAATTCATTAATATATGCAAATTTTGATGAAAATAAAAGGTAGATTCCCTTATTTTTGTTTTTTTGCCAAAACGACAAGTAATGTCGATGAAATTTCGTTGACATTTCATTGAAATCCTGGAAAGAGAAACAAGGTTGCGTTTCGATTTCGGTGACCTTGAGAAATGGAAATTTCAGAGAAATTCGGTGGATCTTCATGAAATTTGAGGCAACCATGGTTTCTACCTCTATACCAATAATCACAATCATTGATTTTGAGGTATCTACTCATTTGACTGGAGAAGGTAGCATTATTGATTTTGGAGCGTCTATTCATTTGACTGGAGAAGGTAACATTATTGATTTTGGAGCATCTACTCATTTAACTGGAGAAGGTAGCTTCTTGACTTCTTTAGAAAAATCATATGTGAAATTTAGTCATGGTCGATCAACCAATGATGCTCATTCACCTATTACCTCTATAAAAAATATGGAATTCCCTTTTAGACTCAAGCTTTCTGGAGTTTTTTTATTGCCATCGGCTTTCCTTTGAGCTTATTGGTGTATAGATATGCTCGAAGCACAGTTGTAGAATGGTTTTTGATGAACATAACATAATGTTTTTTTTAAGACATCCAGATGATGCAAATATTTGGTGGGGGCTATGAGAAGATTGAGATGTATTATCTTGATGTTTTTTTTAGGCCAAAAACAGGGGGATACACTCAAATATTATCTTGATGTTCCCATCGATTCTTGTTTTTTCTAGGACTGTTTCCATCTGCCGACTCATAACTATGGAACTTACATCTTCCTCATTCATCCGCTAGAGCACTCTCCCGGATATTCTCTGCACTAACTTCGCTTAAGACCTTTGAGTATAAAGCTTGTTAGTTTAGCTAAATCATAAAGCATCACGCCCTCGAAGGACTGAGCGTCATATTTCCTCATCTTTTGCTTTAGTTATTGCAACATTCGAGGGCTTTGTTCGAACTGTAGAATAGGCGATCACAAGTATTTTATTGTTATTTTTGATGATTATATTGGATCTTCTTGGGTGTACTTAATGGAGGAATGATTGTATATACATAAAATTGTGAAATCCTTTTTTGACTTTATAAAATTATTGTTTTCTGTGAGCATTAAAATTTTCACTTCTAACAATGCTCTTGAATTCATTCCAACACGACTTGACGACTTTTTGCTGCCCAAGGTACCCTTTATCATACTTTCTATTCCTAGACCTCAAAGTAGAATATAGTGGTGAAAAGGTGACTTCATTATCTTCTGGACATTGCTTGCTCACTTCTTACTTATATGATGGTTACTAGAACCTTTTGGGGAGGCATCATTATTATTTCTATGTACCTTATCGATCAGGTACCTGTACCTTTATTTGTTCCTAATGGGTAACTTTGTTCTCCTTCCTTTCTAAAGGTGAGGAACCCTTTCCACTTAGTAATTTACTTTTTAAAGATGAGGAACCCTTTTCACTTTTGTTATCAATTTTTGGTTATACTGCCCTCGTTCATAATTTTCACTAAGGATAAATATCTACACATGCAATCAAGTGTATTTTTTAGGTATTCAAGAACCTTAAAGGAGCATAGATATAACGACCCCGTTAGTCGTGGCTATTATGTTTATGTTCATATATCCTTTTAATAGACTAGTTTCTTCTATGTGACCACAACTGATATCTACTTGGACCGCGCCCTGCTCATCAAAGGAGGCACCAAATATAGTCTAGTCCGTACCTTGCTGCTACTTGCTACCTTGCACGTTGATGATATTACTTCAAATGCCCTCCCTCCACACTGCAGACCTGGATGATCCTCCATCCTATTGCTCTATGGAAGTCCAGAAGGCAATGTCTCTACTCCAATATCACATTTTACTTCCAGTGATAGTTTATCTAGATGTAACGTGGCTTTTATAGATGTTCTTATGGGAATATACCTTTGTTGGGACCATCACACCACTCTTGAAGACCATGGTTGGAAACATACCATGGATGAAGAAATGAATGCTGTTATTTCCAACACCGTAATCTTTTTCAATGTCTTTAGGCGTGTGGATAGGTCTTTACGACCAAACATTCTCTATGCAGATCAATGAACCAATTAAAGGACATATTGGTAGCAAAAGGCAGTAGTACCTGGGAATTACTTAAATACCCAGGTTCTACGACATGTTTTTTTTACTCAAAAACTACAGAGGTGTCGCATGTTCAACATGCGACACCCCTGAAGTTTTTTTATCCAGGAACTACATATATGTCGCATCTTTAATATGCGATACCCCTCCAGGGAATCGGCTTTGCCATTCCAAGGAATTTCTCACATGTATGTCGCATCTTTAATATGCGATACCCCTCCAGGGAATCGACTTTGCCATTCCAGGGAATTTCTCACATGTCGCATGTTCTACATGCGACATATTTCCAGGGAATTTCTCACATGTCGCATGTTCTACATGCGACATATTTCCAGGGAATTTCCCTGGAAAATGACTGGCCAGGTCTGGGACATATGAACTTTTGAAGTTGTGGGTTTGGCCATTAGTTATCTTGCGACATGTTCGATGGGTGACATGCGACATATCATAAAAACCCTTGAAAAAGCATGGCCAATTTCATGTTTCTAGTATAAATAGACATCGCATTCACGCATTCAAAGATGTATAGACAATTACCAAAGCAGGCTATGGAGTATGGACACAGACATTCACAACACAGATAAATAGTGTGATCCAGAAAGACATTCCAAACATTTAATATAAATAGACTTGTCCACGAATATACATTACATTTTTGTGTCATATTAAAAACTACAATGATTACAAGTCAACGCTTTTTCCTTCGCTGGTATGTAATCGTAGAATCAGGAGGATGGAACGGTAACAGGCGGTTCGCCTCGTCTATCATGCGGATTTGAGAGGACCTTGGGACATCTTCCTCGAAGGTTGGCATCGGCGGCGGCGTTAGTGTGCAGTAAGTTGGTTGTGTCTCGCTGGCGTCCAATCCATGCCTCAACGGTGCCTGAGGCGTTGGCAAGTCATCCCGTGGTCGCTCGGTGGCAGGTGTGAAGAAGTCTCTTTGCGCAAGGTTCTCATCTTCCTCAGCAACTTTTTATAGTCCATGGGTTCCGCCACTTGTTCACGCGCCCTACCTCGACCTCTTCCTCTTCCCCGTCCTCTTGCCCTTCCTCGCCTTGCCTCCTCTCTAACCACATCAACACGCTCGTCATGTAACGTGACCACATCTGCAAATTGAAACGACAACCACTCCGTCATTTCCGCCTTCGCTTGTGCCGCAATCTCGCGGCATTCCTCGTGTCCAATGTCGTACACACGACTCCACTTGGCGAGCTGCATCCAAGGAAAAAACGTAGAGGTAAATTTGTATCAGTTTTCTTAATTAATTTACCACAAACTTCTAGTTGGAGCACTTACGTTGCTTGTCAGAGTTGCACCTAAACGCCCGACAAATCTTCGAGTTATGGTCCGATACCATTGCTCGTATGCAGGCGTCGCGAATATCCCTCTGGACCGATTGATACAAACAATTCTATCTTCCCGCTCATCCCAGCGGGCAATATGCAAGCAGTGTTTTGCCCTCCAATCTACATGCACTTTCCCCCTCAAATCGATTGCATGGAGTTCCTCAAAGGTGAAGCAACGACATGGAATATCTTGAAGGCCCCCAAATTGTCTCAAGAAACGGTCTAGGTAGTAATACTCCGATACCATTGCTCGTATGCGGGCGTCGCGAATATCCCTCTGGACCGATTGATACGAACAATTCTATCTTCCCGCTCATCCCAGCGGGCAATATGCAAGCAGTGTTCTGCCCTCCAATCTACGTGCACTTTCCCCCTCAAATCGATTGCATGGAGTTCCTCAAAGGTGAAGCAATGACATGGAATATCTTGAAAGCCCCCAAATGTGGAAGTATATCAACGGTACTTCCGCTTTCCAAATGCGTTCGTCTTCAAATCTACGGCAGAGCAGTTTCCGAGGATCAGGATGGTCGATGTATTCAATATCAATTTTAGTCCCTGGAATAGCAGCCTTCATTGCATGCAATAGAAAAGGCATTTCAGCGTATGACTTTTTCCAGTCACCGAATATGATTCCGATGGCCTTCCTTCGAGCATCCCAAGCCCTTTTCTTTGTAACCCAGTAGTTGTACATCTCGTGGATGTGAGCTCTACAACTTGAAACACGAACATTAGGGTCATCCCTAACAAGAGTTAGCAAAGATCTGGACATGAATTTGTAGTCCAACTGAGGATGATCTTGATTAACTGTAGGGTTTATACAAGTGTGTGCCCCAACAACCTTGGAGATCAACCACAAACCATCAAATTTTCTAAAATATCCTCGTAAATACCAAACACAGCCATTTGATCTCTGTATGCAAAAAACAGACCATATAAAGTTGGTGGATTCCTTCACAATGAAATCAAAGCGCGACAGAATGTGGTACTTCTTCACAGCGTAAACCAAATCTTCCCTACATTTGAACGTTCTACCCCTGCTTATTTCGTCAGCGACACCATCAAGTCTAGACTTCTCTCGAACTTCGTCTTCATATGTTGAACGAGTATTTGATCCTCTAACCCCAAAAAAGGGTATACGGGGTGTAATAGTGTGCGTGCTTTGTTCATCAACTGGGATCTCCTCGTCCACCGCATCATCGTCGACATCTTCGCTACCTGCTTCGAGGTCATCATCGGTCCCCCAAGAGATGAAATCATCCAAAGCATGAACCTCTCGCAGCAACGACTCACTCAGGCCCACATCCTGATCCAGGCATGGTTGTGTAACAGGCGCATCAGTGTCAAAGTAGGGTTCCATGTTTGGGACATTTATTGGTTGTGTGGTACGGATAACTGCTGGTTGTGTGCTCGGGACTACGGACGGTCGCATGTTATCTATAGCGCATGTTAAAGATGCGACATATATGTAGTTCCTGGATAAAAAAAACTTCAGGGGTGTTGCATGTTGAACATGCGACACCTCTGTAGTTTTTGAGTAAAAAAAACATGTCGTAGAACCTAGGTTTTTAAGTAATTCCCAGGTACTACTTAGGAATTTGACTCGATCAATGAACCAATTAAAGGACATATTGGTAGCAAAAGGCTTTTCTCGTACTTTTTTTGAAAAGATGTGTGTGATCTCGTGGTGAGTCACACCGTAGAATTGATCATATATATATATATAAGGAGATTACATACCCCAAGCCAAAAAAAGGGCCTTGAAATGCAACGTCATGTTTTCATCATGATAATGGTCCTGGCGAAAAACCACCCTACTATGAGAAAGCCGAATAACCTATAGTGCCACGAAAGGTCAAAGACACTAGTCACAAGACTCGATATTTGCAACAATAAATAACTAAATTCCAGAAAGCATTCGATGAATCAAGTTGTAGGTACGAGAAATCCGGTGATTCTTAATAGTCTAGTGAGAGTAAAAAATGGCAAAGCCTTCTCCCACTAGAAGTAGGGTCGACTACATGGATTGTTACTCAAATCCATGTTAAAGGATTCAACTATTTTTACGCTAGCTGTCGGCTACCTAATGCAATCCCATAAAGGGGGGATTTAAGCTCTTGAATAAAATAGACCATTCATTCTCATACTCTTCTCCGGCTACCTAATGCAGTCCCATAAAGGGAGGATTTAAGCTCTTGAATAAAATAGACCATTCATTCTCAAACTCTTCTCCACATAGATAATGCAATATATAGTGTTTATGTATTCATCTTATTATGAGTTGAGTTTATGAGTGTTATTTGTTATTTCGACTTGTTTATGCGTTATACATGACTAACTTCTTACTATATGGATTACTCATTATTGCATATTAGCCAGCACGGTGATTATGGCGACAATTCTACTACAAGTCTTGTATTTAGATATTTTATTTCGCAAATAAGTTTGAATTCCTATCTTATTTATTGAAAATACATTGTAAACCTTAATTTCCGAACCCCTTTAATGGTATGATGGTAGTTTATTGCAAACACATTGTAAACATTAATTTCCGAACCCACTTAATGGTCTGATGGTAGTGGAGTGTGCCTACCACCCAAAAGACCATGGTTCAAATCCTGGTGTGGACACCAGTGCGTATTTCTCCCTCTCGTTTTAAAAAAAACCTTAATTTCCAAAAATATCAAATTTCTTGTGTACTTCCCAATTTTGGTCGACTACAGGCCGAAGAAGTGCCAACAAAATCAACATTTAGGACTATGCATCTAATTACTCTGTTTTCATTCGACAAAGTGCTTCAAATATTGTTATTCCTGATGTATATGTTGATGATATGGTTATTACGGTTGGCGACAGTGTAAGCATTCTTAAGACTAAGTCATGCAAGCATTCTTTAGACAGCCCTTCAGAAGGTATTTGTCACCGAGGATCTTGGTTACCTTCGTACTTTCTTTAAATCGAAGTTATTCATACTTCTAAATATTTATATTTGTCATAGAGAGAAGATTGTCTTGACATTCTTGTGGATGCTGATTTACTTGGCTATAAACCACCCTCTATTCTTGCAGAGTCACAAAGTCATTTCACCTGAGAAGATCCCTTGTTTGAGGATACATGATAAAGAAGCATGATGGGCAAACTGTTGTATCTTACATAAGCCAGATATCTCTTATTCTATGAGCATTCATTTAGTATATGGAGAAACTGCATTATAACCATTGATATGATGTTCTTCTCATTCTTTGATATCTGAAGAGTTTACTAGGAAAATGAGTCATCTATGCTGCCAATCCGACATTGCATCTTATGCAAATGCTAACTATGCCATCCAGTACTACAATAGGCACCCAACTGGATTGATTATTCGATCCGACTGCTCTATTCAGTGGGGTGACGAATAGAATAACTCGGATCAACTAAAAAAATATGTATTGTAAATTTTTGGTTTGTTTAAAAAGACAAACAAAAAATTCCCAAGAAGCGTTGGAATGAGATTATGTGAAGGGATCTTAGTTTTTTGGATCTAAGCCAGAGAATGACCTAAGATAGATCTAAATGGAGGCAAAGAATCCATGTTGCCGACCCTACTTAATGTGGGAAAAAGGCTTTGTTGTTGTATAATTTTTTGGTTTGTTATAACTGTTTTAAAGTGTAAGTGAAAGTTAGATATGAACTGTTTGATTGTAATTCAATTAGTATTTTTACCTTGTTAATTAATGATCGTACACGTATAAATATATAATATTATGTGTATTTGACATACTTTTTCTATTTAGAATAATTAGAAATACTAACGAAATATTTCTGATTAGTCACCGGAATACTATTTGTTCTTTATTCAGGGACCCTCCCGACTGAATACTGAATATTGAATTTTGCAACACTGACGTCTGCTCTTTTGAGGACATGTGTTCCACCATTGGTTTCGTTGTGTTTGTAGGTGGAAACCTTGTCACTTGGCATGATATGGAGCATTTTGTTGTTTCCAGATCTAGTGTAGAGCAGAATATGGCTCAAAGCCACATGTGAGATTAGATAGTTCATATCTTTTCTATAGGAACTTGGATTGCACACCAATTCTTGATTCCTTTTTTATTGTGTCAATAAATCCGTCACTTACATTACCGTCAATCATGAACATACCAAGTCTATTAAAGTGGATAGTCATTTCACTTGAGTTGCTATGCGAGAAGGGAAAGTTACTACTCATATTTTATGGAACTTATGCTTGCAGATATATTCATCATAGCTCTTCTGAAGAAATAGATCTTGTTGTTGACACTTGACTTCCAAGTTGGCTAAAAATAGATATGATCCAACTTGTGGTCTGTGTATGTGTGTGTGGGGGTGTTATCGACATTATTGGTTCTTTCCATTATTATGTATTTCTATTATTTTCTATTTGTAGCATTCCCATGTATAGGAATTCTGTTGAGGATCATTACGTAATTTCCATCATTAGAGTTTTAGGATTTCACGTTACATGAAAAACCCTAGCTATGGAATAAAAATATCTCATTCCATCCATTCTTTTTTCACACATTAAGGGATTCCCACAAATATACAAGGTTGATTTTCTCGATTCCTCTTTGGCGACACATTTCAATTGTGTTTCTTATTCTTTCGGTTGTTCGCAATAGGGATGGACCTTATATCAACTTGATATCGAAAATGGTTATTTTATGATGATCATACCAAAGAAGTTTACATGGCTTAACCGACTGGCTTTCCGGTCGAGGAGAATTGTTTACATGCTTAAAAAGAAAATATATGGGCTGAATTAAAGCCTCTATGTACGGTTT
This sequence comes from Ottelia alismoides, assembly GCA_037367405.1. Taxonomy (NCBI): domain Eukaryota; kingdom Viridiplantae; phylum Streptophyta; class Magnoliopsida; order Alismatales; family Hydrocharitaceae; genus Ottelia; species Ottelia alismoides. Next base: position 352,086 of record JAZKJV010004630.1, on the reverse strand, counting down.
GATCTGCTGGGTAATGAGGTGGCGATCCTTGATTTTTTGCAGTTCTGCGGCAGCCTATTATAATTTTTCTGGGAACAAGGCCGTTTGTATTGTTGTCCTTGTTCTTTATGTTAAATATGCATATTACTGGACATGATTTTGTAGTAACATATGTTACTACCACTTTCTTGCATTAAATTTCTGTTAGCGATGATTTTGGCAGTCATATATTTTTTCAGTATCGAGATTAGTCATGATTTTGGAGACATGGTACTTCTCAGAAACAGTGTGCTGTGGATGTTCTTTAGGAGGGAGGTTGACTTGGTTCAAAATATTCTTCCATCCCCATAGAGGTTAAGTGGAAGCTGTTTTTAAAAATGAAGGTCCTTCTTTTGAATATATAAAAAGATCGTCATATACTGTTGGCAAACTCGACAGATATTAGTTTTTCTGTCAACAGAACAAGCCAATTCACAAACAAACCATGCTATAATCACTAGCATGAAGTTTGTCTCATTCTTAAATATTATAAATGGTCTGCTATCAGAGGATTATTTCTCTAAAACGGTCATCTAGCCATACATGCTTATTCTAATGTTGACTATGCTAGGTCTCAAGAAGATAAAAAGTTTACGACTGTCTTGTCTACCTTCCTTGGAGGTAAGTTTGGCTGTGGTGGCTGATTCTAATCCTGACACAGATTATTGTGTTATGGCTTAAAGCTTGTCAGCTTATGCGGGTGATATCCAGCTAGTTTTTTGTATGTTTTGTGGCAATCACACTGCTACATATATTCCTTCCAATCCTGTTTTTTGTGAGTGTGCCAAGTATATTAAGGCAAATTGTCATTTGGTTAACCGTTATTGGTGCATAGGTCACCACTCCCTCATATCTTCCAAACTATTTCTCCACGATGGCTTTCTTTAGGAAACGGCATACCTTTTTGTGTGCAAAGTTGAGCATGTTGAACATTTATGCTCCAGCTTGAGGAGAGTGTTGCAATTATATTATTTCCTTGTAGTTTTTTTCCTCTTGGATGCTTCTGGTAACTCCCTTTCCACAACCTCTATATAAGAGGGGCAAGTATTTCATTAATAAACTTGGGTACTCATTGAATAGTTCCATTTCTAGTTTACAATATATATTTTATAACTTTAAAAACTTGCAATATGGAGTATTCAAATAGAATTTGAATATATGCCTGTATTCATGCATTATATATTATATAGATGCTAAGGGAGGTGTGGTAGTATTAGATTATCAAGTGGGAGAATATTATTGTGAGTTGTAATCGGTTGTCTTGTGTGATCTTTTGTATGATTTTTTTGAAAGAAGGGATCTGTATGCTGTTGAAAGCTCTGCAAGCAGATGACAGATTATTTTTCTTTTATTTCTCCTTCTCCAGTGCAAGATTTTCTGAACTTGGATTTTATTAATCCCAAATATTGTGTTTCTTAGAGAAGGCTATATAATTTCTTGTACATGGTTGGTCTGCTAACTGATTTTTTTTGTTAATGCAGAGAGGAAATGATTTTAGGACTTAGGAATTCATCTGTATTTTATGCGTACTTAAAAGGTTCACTGTACTTGGTTGGTCTGCTAACTGATTTTTTTGTTAATGCAGAGAGGAAATGATGTCAGGAATTCACCCGTATTTTATGCATACTTAACTGTGGAGACAGATAGAGCCACATTGTTTGTTGATGATGTTAAAGTCAATGAAGAAGTAGTTTCTCATTTGCGATGCACTGGGGTGGATTTGAAGCCATATGATTCAATTCTTTATGAAATAGAGAGGTCAATTTTGGAACTTAGATCGTTTCCGTGTATTTCCTTTGTTATTCTTGTTTTAATGGGTAAATGGTTTCTTATGTCATAATTTTGTCTATCCAGCTCATTACCACATCATGATTTGTGTTGTTAAATAGGAATAGTTCGTTAGAAAAAGGAGCAATCCCCCATTGTATGTGTACTGCCATACATCCCACTCCTAACATTAATAGAGCTCCGATTCACATCGTTTGTGGCTCCTACTTGTTGCAACATCTCCAAGTGTCATGCTTGAGCTCTATTGTGAAACGTCTACATCCTTGAATATGTTGTGATGTCTTGCATTATTGTCGACCTCCATCTCATGCTGTTATCGACCTTGAAAACTGTCCTTATACCTTTGACATCCCTTAGTATGTGAGCATGCACATATTGTTGAGTATATATGTATCGATCATGCTTGAATTCCTAATATGATGCCTAACAAACCTGTGGCACAAATGTAGTGATACCAAAAAAGCGATAATTTGGGAAATCTTTTGAAAAATAAATAAGAATGCACATCTTCCAAGAACATGAAGGAAGAAACATGATTGATGTGGTTCTTAAAGGTGTCGGACGTTCATCGTAATCCATGATAGAAGTGGCCCTCTATGTCAGATCTTTATATTAATCTTCTTTAAGAACAAAAGTGGTATGCGACTCATGTATTCTCATCAACACATTCAAACCCATGTCATAGATGAAGTGTTAAAAGAAGGATCCATATAACTCACTCAAACTGGATCATGACAATGTTCAATAACCTATGTCTTCATCGTTCTCAATGCTCCCTTTCAAGCCAGAGCTTGATGTGCTCAACAAAATAAATCTTTGCTCACTTATGCATGTAACATATTACAACGGGACTGTCTTGACTTAATGCATAGTCTCCTATTTGTTGACTATGGCAATGAACCTTTCGGGTGATGCTGATGAGTAGGAGGAACTAGAGGATTGGAGTATGTAATAATGATATGTCATTAGAAGTTAAAGCTCTCGTGTTATTTTTTAAGCAAAACTAAGGGCGGAGCCCCAAGTAATGGTGCTCACCACAAATTTATTACACTAACTAGCGAGAAATTACAAAGAGAGGTGATCGAAGGCCCCACTTACAACACCCCACAGTACAACCCACATACACCACACCAAACACCTCACCGACACCTGAATTACATGCTATTCCATATTGATATCAGTGCCCTGCAATGCATCATCACCCTCTCACAGATGAACTAATGACCTTTGAAGATTTTTTCGTTTCTCGCACACCAAATGGTCCAGAGCATTGCAAAAGGTCTCGTCGCGTGCTCCTGAGAACTCCGCATGCCACCCTAATCGAACTCCAGTATGCCTCGCTGTCCACCGAGTGCAGCCACGTCACTCTGCACGCTCCCATACCATGGCCGAAGATCCGCAACCAAAGAAGAGATGTTCATGATCCTCCCGCTCAAAGCCACATCTATCGTAGTGAATCTCCCTACTGCCCAGAGGTCTCGTCCTGCAAGCCTTGGAAAGTAGATGCCCACGCCTCGCCAACCACAATAAAATCTTGATCCGCAAAGGGATTCTGCTAGCCTAAATAATTCTGTAGTCCCAGGCGTTCTCCTCCCTAGCCTCGCTGCACTGCCTGGTGAAAGCTCTGTATGCCTTTTTCACTGAAAAGCTCCCCCCTTCCAAACGAAATGGTCTCTGCCTTCGTTGGGGCCCCCATATCGGCCATATCTCTTAGAAGGGCCACAACTTCATCACATCTCGGGTCTGAAAAGGCAGAAGTGAAAGATGGGAACCGCGATCCCTCCACCCAAACCTCACAAGCTGCATCATTCCTGTCTCGTGCAATAGTAAAAAAGTACGGGGTATCTCTCTCTAAGCGGCCCCACACCCAGCCAATCATCCAACTAGAATCTAAACTCGCGCCCATCCCCCAGCACCAGTCTCACTAACTCCCCTAGCTCTTGCGAAACACTCATCAATCCCCTCCAAAGAGACAACGACCTCTTACAAGTCTCCGTGCTCCACGTACTTCCGACCCCATAAGTGTTCCACATCATTCTGCAGGCTAGATCTTCTGACTTCCTCCAAATTCTCAAAGCCCATTTTGCCAGCATGGCCTTGTTCATGATCTCTAGATTGTGGACTCCTAGTCCTCCCTCCTTCGATCTCATCATCGTTTCCCATCCGACCAGGTGTACGCCCCCTCCCTCCTGCTGGCTGTCAGACCAAAAGAAGTGCTTCATCATTCCTTCCAATATTTTCCTCACCCTCACTGACATTAGCCTAGTCGAGAAGAAGAATACTGGTATGGTGGACAAAACATACTTGAGGAGGATCAGCTTTCCCCCCTTAGAAAGTTTCCTGCTTTTCCAGCCTGCCAACTTATTCTCCATCCTGACAATTACCACATTCCAGTCCGCCATTCGTAGCCTACCGACCACCAGAGGGAGCCCCAAATATATGGTCGGAAGGGACCCTTCCGTACAACACAAGATATCACAGCATTCTCGGGACTCCTCTTGCCTCATCCCGAATGTGAAGACTTTAGACTTGTCCCTGTTCAATTTCAGACCCGAGATCTCCCCAAAAATCTCCATAATATACACCACAGTTCTGACATGCTCATCCACAAAGCTATCGTGTTATCCATTAACACTAATCTTAATCAGTTGCTTTACGAAATGTTTCTTTTTAGGAGACAAGAAGTAGGTATCTTTCTAAGTAGACCTTGAAGTAAGTACCCTTCACATGTTGAAATCTTGAAAAAAAGTGTCTTCCTCTTAAAACCTCGCAAGGTTGGCCTCTCCCTATACATGGATTTTGAAAGGGACTTTTTCCCAGAGAATTCGAGATAAGACCGCTCCCGTAGGAATCAACAATACCGATCTCTCATACAAGTGCCTCAAAGGACAACAGACAAAGGTTATAACTATGAACCCTACCTAACACCCTCGTTGTTGCCGAAGTGTCTCAACATAGATCTCGTCTCCATCCTCTGAAGGAGTAAGCCTGTCACCTGTGGGAGAGAAATACATAGTAGACTCAAAGAAGGTGACATCGACACTAAAATAGTATCTTCGTCGAACATGGTCAAACACCGATATCCCTTTTGGGTTTTGGAATACCCAATAAACACACATTTGACAGCTTTGGGAGAGAGCTTGTCAAGACAAGAGAGAGTTGATGAACAAATGCAGCATAACCAAAAACACGAGGCGTAAGCGAGAAAAGATCCGTCTCGGGAAACACAATCAAGTACGGGATCTTCTCCCCAGGCACCAAAGAGGGCATACGATTTACCAGGTAACAAGCAGTTAGAACCGCATCTCCCCTATAGGAATGAGGAGCACGACTCTGAATCAAAAGGGTTTTGGTAACATCCAAATGATGATGGTGTTTCCTTTCAACCACCCCATTTTGTTGGGAAGTATATGTGCATGATGTCTGATGCACAATACCATTTTTTTGAGTAAAAGAATGGGGGAACCCTCCCGAGGCGGGAGTCACCACACCAAAACATTCATTAATAAAGTGAAGTGTACATCAGTTTGATACCCAACAAAGCATTACAGTGGGTTACAACATTCTCAGAGTAAAACCGCTGCCCCTTGAAGATTGTGTCATTCGTACCCAACCAAATAGCCCACAGTGCGACAAAAGGCTTGTAGACATCATCAGTAGACCCATGGCCGACCCGACGAATCGACCGCCAAAACTGATCCGCATCAAAGGCCCGGACCCACGTGAGCCCCAATGACTCCCAAACCTCTGGGGAAGACCTGCAACCAAAAAAGATGTGGTTCACATCCTCCAACTCATCCTCACATCTGTCACACTTTAGATCCGTCCCTTCCAGTAGTCTGCCTCTTCTCACCTTGTCACAGATACGATCTCTCCTCATACAACAAAGAAAACCTTAACCCGCGTAGGAATCTTAGCTGCCCATATCATCTTCACGTCAGCACACAACTCTTCATCACGCTCCACCAAAGATGCAGCAACCTTCCGATAGGCCGCCTTCACCGAGAAGCCACCACCAACCCACTCAAAACGGTCCGGGTTCCCCGACAGCTCCCCGACAGGGGGAATCTCAGACAATATCCTCAAAAACTCCTCCAACCTCTGATCCGATAGATCCGCAAGGAACCTTGGCGCCCACGTCCCTGCTTCGACGACCTCCGCCACCCGCGCTCCCCTATCAACGGCCAACGCCATCAACCGAGGGAAGCGGGAGGCCAGGGCCCCATCCCCCGTCCAGTCATCCAACCAAAATCGGAGACGGAGCCCATCCCCCAAAACCGTCCGAAGAAGCGGCCGAAGCACCGGAAGTACGACACGGATCCCACTCCAAAGAGAAGACTCATAACGCTTCCTCTCTGCCACCAGCTCCCTAGTAACACCATAAATCTTTCTCAGCAGCCGCAGGACTGGTGAATCAGACGAACCTCAAATGCGCACCACCCACTTGGCTAACAGAGCTTTGTTCATAGATTCCACGTCCCTAACGCCAAGGCCCCCTCTGTAACAGGAGCAGCTAGGTCCTTCCAAGCCACCAGGTGCAACCCCCTCTTTGCCTGTCTTCCATCTGACCAGAAAAAGGATCTCATCAAGGTCTTAATCCTCCTCCTAACACCAACAGGCATTAACCTCGTCGAAAAGAAAAAAGTCGGGATGGCCGAAAGAACGTGCTTCATCAGTGTAAGCTTCCCACCCTTGGACAGAGTGACCGCCTTCCAACCTTCCGGCCACTCCTCCATTCTGCGCATCACACAATCCCAATCGAACTTCCTCAGCCTGCCCTCAACCAGAGGCAAACCCAGATAGGTTATCGGCATTCTCCCCAAGGGGCATCCTGTCCACTCCACCAGCCTGATGCTCTCCTCGCCACCCAAACCCAATGAAACAAGGACCGACTTCTGCCTGTTAATCTGCAACCCAGAGAGGCACCCAAAAACTTCCACCTGCACGGTTGCATTGCGATTCTGCTCCTCCGTCCCTCCCAGGAATACCAGCGTGTCATCCGCATATTGCAACACCGGGACAGAGATGTCCCACATTCAGAAGCCCTCGCACCAGCTTTCCTCCACTGCCCGCTCAAACAAAACCGCAAGACAATCTGCAACCAACACAAAAGGCAGGGGAGTAAGGGGGCAGCCTTGACGCACCCCCCTCTGCGGCTGGAACCATCCACCCTCAGGCCTCCCATTTACCAGCACCGAGCATGAGCTAGTGGTGATACATCTCTTAACCCAAGCAATCCAATCTTCCGGGAAGCCCCTTTTCTGCATAGCTAACCAAAGGAATCTCCAACTGACATAGTCATAAGCCTTGGCGTAGTCAATCTTCCAAACCATGGCTTCAAATTTCAGCGAAATTCGGTCGAATTTCTGTCGAATATCGATATTCAGTCGAAATCGAAATTCGACCGAAATGACCGAACTGACCAAAATATATGGGCCCTAGTACAAAAAATGACCGAAATGATCGAAATTTCGTCGATATTCCACCGAAATTTCATCGAAATTCTATTTTGGCTGGTACCGAAATGGTGACGCTGACCGAAACCGACATTTAGGGCCTTGTTCCAAACTGCCCCCTTTTTTGAGACCTCTTCCACTCACGACAAATCTCCGAAGCAGTCACGATTCCATCCGCCATAGATCGACCCAGAATGAAGGCGGATTGGGCCGACAAAACCACAGAGGAAAGGACCCCTCTAAGTCTGCTTGCCAACACCTTGGCGACAATAAGATAAATGCCATTGGAGATAGATATCGGCCTGTAATCTCCCACACCCGGAGCCCCGTCTGATGCACAATACCATGAGACCTAAGAAATTGAGAAAGCTGAGTACTGCAAAATTCTAATGCATTATCATAACGTATGAACTTGACTTTTGTGGAGAGAATGTTCTTTATTTCATTAATAAAAGACTGGATAACAGAACCAGCATCAGACTTGTTCTTAAGAAGAACCCAAGATAAACAAGAAAACTCATCAACTGCAACATGATAAAATCTGTGTTCCTGATGATCTGGAACACGACTAGGACCCCAAATATCGAAATGGAGCAACTCAAACAGACTATGACTACTTGGACCCTGACGACTCTGGAAAGGAGAGCGATGATGCTTCCCAAGCTGACAGGTCTCGTACTGAAAAGTGGAGCGAGGAGAAATCTGAGGAAGAATATGAATATGCTTTTGTAGAGGAAGATGACCAAATCGCTGATGCCACATATATGGAGAGGCAAATCCAGTGCATACTGCAGATAGAAGAGGAGGCACCAGCATACGGAGACCGTACTAGTTTGTAAAGGCCCCCTTGCTCACGACCAGTTCCAATCACTCTGTCCGTGAGTATGTCCTGGAACACAAGAGCAGATGGATCAAATATGGTACGACAATGTAAATATCTGGTGATTTGACTACTTGATAATAGATTCATAGAAAATTCAGGAGTATAGAGAACATTCGGAAGCCTCAATGTAGAAGTCAACTGCACCTCCCCTTGACCAATGATGGAGGAATGCGTTCCATCTGCAATCACAACTGATCGTCCATGTTGAGTAGGACGAAAAACACTAAACTGACCTCTGTCACCATAGAGATGATGAGGTGCGCCGAAATCCATGAACCATTCAGATAAGTCTGCCATGTTGCAACTAGTAAGAGCATATTCTATACCTGATGTAGACGCAGATGCTGAGACAACAACCTCAGAGGAGCCTGAAGGAGAGCTAGTGGATCCAGACGTTCCAGGCATAATCTCTCTTAGTTGTGCCACAAACTCGTCAAACCTCTGATCAGATGCAGGTCATGAACTCCCACTCTGTTGAGTCTGCTCTGCAACCCTGGCCGACGCAGGAAACCCATGCTTAGAATAGCAGGTTTCCTCAGAGTGGCCTGTCCTCTGGCAGTAGGTGCACGATTGATGGGGTCGACCACCCCCTCCTCTGCCGTGGTTGGAATTTCCCCGGCTACAATATACTGTATGGCTGCCTCTACCACGTGACGCCGTCATAGCTGAAGATGTCTGTTGCTGTAAGGTACTACCAGAGGATATAAAAAATCTGCTCAATCTCCGATACGCCTCCTCCATAGGACGCATGGTAGCATCAATGAGGATCTGGGCACGAGATGCATCATACTCCGGATACAGGGTTGCTAGAAATACCCCAGTCATCACAGAGCCTCTGTGTGCCTTGAGCTGCTCCCTGCTCTGGTGTAGCAGTCAAGGGTATGTAGTCATGTAGCTTATCGAACATACCCCTCAAAGAAGTGTAGAGGGTGTTAAGAGGGTGACCATTCTGCTTCGATGTGAAGATATGCTGGAGCTGGAGTATCTTAGACTCATTCTTTGCCGGAGACTATGTCGCGGCAAGAATGTCCCACATACAGTCCCAGATAGCCATACACGAGCATACGCATCATCCGCCTCCCATGAGGCATTTGTCCCAGTCTTGTCACGTGGCTCCTTTGACGTGAGGATGTGCTTCTTGCCATTACATTGCATCAAACTCATGAACTGCATGACCCACAGTTCATAGTTGGTTCCATCCATTTTGACAATGGGTGCTGGACCTTTGAAGGCACCCAGAGATGGGACATCCACTTTGTTGTCTGATATGATGACAACTATCTTCAAGACTGGGCTAGCAACAGTAGATAGCAGTGTCTACACTGACATACATGAAGATGGTTGTGGGTGTAGACTCATATCACAACCTCTTCCATTCTTCTGATGTGTCCTTGGGGTAACTAGGGTGTTTCTAGATGTTCACGTTACACCCTAGGTATTCAAGGATTTGCGGGATAGTGATGCGAGGGCACGTGGACGCGTGGGCGGCGATGCTTGAACCTTCGGCGACGACGCGTGGGCCTTTGGCGGCAACGCGTGGGACCTCTGCAGGCGGGCGTTGATGTTGGAGCCCGCAAGCGGCGGGGCTGGGGTCCATGACGGGGTTGCATGGAGCCTGCGACGACAGTGGGCGACGGGGTTGAAGCTCGCAGTGGCTAGGGTTTTTGGTGGAGGGTAGGATTCTAGGGCACAGGCTCCGGTATAGGACCGTCGCTCTGATACCTTGTGGAAAATGAAGCCAAAAGTTGTATTCCATCTAACCCTAGAGCTCTCTTATATATGAGAAAAGCTCTAAGGGTAAATTACATAAACAAGACAATAGAAATAAACAATATAGGAATAGGACAAAATAACATATATATCTTAGGGATAATTACACCCATAACCCTGAGTAATCTTGCAATAACAATCATAACCCTGCATAATCGCGAATTACACGAGAAACCCCGAGTAATGCTTAACCTTTACATGACATAACCCTGTGTCAAGTGCCGTTTCGAATTACCGTTAATTTCGATGGAAAAAGTTAATTGTGGACAAATTTACCCTTCAAAATATTTTATATTTACAAAACGATTTTCCCTCCCCTTCCTCCAACCTCCTCTCACACGATGGATTTCCTCCCTTTCCCCTTCCTCCAGCCCCCTGCCTCCTGAAACCCCCTTCTTGACCTGCCTGGAAGCCATGCGGGCTGGGCCGGTACCTCGCCTCCTCACCTTCAAGCTTACGTGCCTCCGCCGCCCCCCCTCCTTCGAAGCTCCTGCTCGAAGCCCCAGTGCTGATCTGTCTCGCCCCAAGTCGCCCCCCATTCTTTTATGTCTTGTTCTTCTTTCTTCCTTCTTCCCTCCTTTGACTTCTCTGCAAATCACCCGGCGATCTACCCTCATCCAAATCCAATCTTCTACCTCTGACCTCCGAATGCACTGCCATCTTCCTCCCTTTTCGTCTTATTTCTATCTCTCCAAGCCATTCCATCGATTGATTGCCTCTAGATCCTCCGCATCCAGAAGGAGAACCACCCTTCCATCTCCTGGCACTCTTTAAGTCGAGTCCTCTGGGACCGAGCCGTCGTTCATTTGTCTGAACACCAATGGCTTCCATCGTCAACTAATCTACCCAAGAACAGAGCCGATCTTGAACGAAACTTCCACACCAGATCAATGGCGAGAACCCACTCTGTGTAGCCAGTCCTCCACGGTGACCCTACGTAGATGCAGTGGGCTCGCCCCTCCTCCCTGAGATTGGCCCCCTGCTCGCCCCTCCTCCCCGTGGCCCAACGCCCCCCGCCCCCTGCTCGCCCCCCGCTCCCTGCTCGTCCCTCCTCCCCGCGACCCAACGCCCCCTGCTGGCCCCTCCTCCCCGCGGTTGGCCCCCTGCTCGCCCCTCCTCCCCGCGGCCAAATGCCCCCTGCTCGCCCCTCCTCCCTGCGGCCCAACGCCCCCCCCGCCCCCTGCTCGCCCTTCCTCCCCACGGCCCAACGCACCCCCTCCCCCTGCTCGCCCCTCATCCCCGCGGTTGCCCCCCTGCTCGCCCCTCCTCCCCGCGGCCAAACGCCCCCCGCCCCCTGCTCGCCCCTCATCCCCGCGGTTGCCCCCCTGCTCGCCCCTCCTCCCTGCGGCCAAACGCCCCCCTGCCCCCCTGCTCGCCCCGGTGCACCCACGAGCTCCGCGCCCCCGGCATCGCCTCCTACAACCCCCGCCTGCACCTACCGCCCCCTGCAACCCTCACCTGCACCCACAGCCCTCCTGCAACCCCCGCCTGCACACACAACCCCCGCATCATCCAGCATCATCCCCCAACAAGGAAGCTGCCTTCCCGCGTCATCCCCCAGCAAAACGCTTCATTTTTTTCTTTTTGTATTTTTATTTTGAGTAATCCTAGCCGTTAGATCCTATATTGGTTAGATTAACCCACTTATATAGTTGAGTTAACACATTAAACTAACGGAGGGTTATGAGTGTGAGACGGAGTGAATATCAGGGGTTTCTCGTGTAATTCGTGATTATGCAGGGTTATGATTGTTATTGCATGATTACTCAGGGTTATGGGTGTAATTATCCCTATATCTTAACACACCCTCTATACATCTTTGAGGGGTATGTTCTTCCTCATATTTCTCCTCGCTCCACTTTTCAGTGTGAGGCCTGCTAGTTTGGGAAGCATCATCGGTCCACTTTCCAGAGTCGTCAGGGTCCAAGTAGTCATAGTCTGTTTGAGTTGCTCCATTTCGATATTTAGGGTCCTAGTCGTGTCCTAGATCATCAGGGATGCAGATTTTATCTTGTTGCAGTTGATGAGTTTTCTCAATTGTCTTGGGTTTTTCTTCTTAAGAACAAGTCCGATGCTGGTCCTATTATTCAGTCTTTTATTAATGAAATAAAGAATTTTTTCTGCAAAAATCAAGTTCATACGTTCTTATAATGCACTAGAATTTTTTGCAGTACTCAGCTTTCTCAATTTCTTAAGTCTCTTGGTATTGTGCATCAGACATCATGTGATTATACTTTCCACTAAAATGGGGTGGCTGAAAGGAAACACCACCATCTTTTGGATGTGACAAGAACCCTTTTGATTCAGAGTCGTGCTCCTCATTCCTATTGGGGAGATGCAGTTTTAACTGCTTGTTACTTGGTAAATCGTATTCCTTTCCTCGGTGCTAGGGAAGAAGATCCCATTCTTGATTACGTTTCCCGAGACGGATCTTTGCTCGCTTACACCTTGTGTTTTTGGTTTTTGTAGCGTTTGTTCATCAATTCTCTTCTGGTCTTGACAAGCTCTCTCCCAGTGCTGTCAAATGCGTGTTTGTTGGGTTTTTCCAAAACCTAAAAAGGATATCACTATTTTGACCCTGTTCGACGAAGGTACTATGTTAGTGCTGATGTCACATTCTTTGAGTCCATTATGTATTTTTCTCCCACAGGTGACAGGCTTACTCCTTCAGAGGATGGAGAAGAGATCTATATACCTCCTCCGTCATTACTATGTTCTACTCCATCACCACCGTCCTCTCCATCCATGTCACCACCAATACCACCACCCCCACCACCACTTCCACCACCATCTCTTATTTTCTTTCCACAGGTTTACCGGCAAAGGCTCCATGCTCATGCGCCTCCTCCATCATCCAACACGTCCAAGGTATGTATTGAACATTTGAGTTCTTCTAATGGGACAGGTGATTTGCATGTACAGACTGAGATACAGGGTGCAGATACTATCTCTACTACACATGCTGAGGACCTGGATATGGCTTTGCACTTCGTCGGCAGAAACGTGCATGCATTATGCACCCTATTGGTTCTCATGTTTCCTTAGAGCGTCTTCCCAAGGACTTTCGGCACTTTGTTGTGAGGTTGTCTGCTGTAGAGATACCACGGTCATATCAGGAGGCATTGCAAAGCAGTCAGTGACGTCTGGCTATGGAGGAGATGGGGGCTTTACAGTCACGAGGTACGTGGAGTATGGTTCATGCTTCACCAGGTGTGTCCGTTGTTGGGAGCAAGTGTGTATTTACTGTGAAGCATCAGGCTGATGGTACCGTCGACATATAGGCCAGGTTGGTTGCTCGTGGGTTCACCCATACCTATGGAGTGGATTATCAGGATACTTTTTCCTCCTGTCGCACGTCACTCTACCTTGCGGATACTTATTGCTGTTGCTGTGGTACGTGATTGGCCATTTTTCTAGTTAGATATTAAGAATGCTTTCTTGTATGGTGATTTGCAGGAAGGGCTTTACATGCAGCAGCCACCAGGGTTTACTGCTGAGGGGGAGTCAAGTATGGTGTGCCGTATTTATAAGGCTATATGTGGCCTTAAGCAGAGTCCGAGGGGCTTGGTTTCAGAAGCTCTCAGAATTGGTTGAACAGAAGGGGTTCGTCGGATCTACAACAGATCATACTCTCTTTGTAAAGAGAAATCAAAGAGGTATTTTAGTCATTCTGGTTTATGTTGATGATATTGTTATGACTGGAAGCGATGAACATGGCATTCAAGCAGCCAAGGATTTCCTTGGACAATAGTTTGTTACCAAAGACCTTGGCACGCTTCGTTACTTCCTTGGCGTGGAGTTTGCACGAAATTAGCAGGGTATTGTTATGACACAAAGGAAGTATGCTACTGATCTTCTATTTGAGACATGTATGACAGGATGTAGACCAGCTACTACCCCGATGGATCATAATGCGAAGCTCCATGATGTTGATTCTGGGGAGGTGGACAAGATACGGTACAGAGATCTGGTAGGGAAATTATTATATGTTACTATTACCAGGCCTGATATATCTTTCGCTGTGAGTAGAGTAAGTCAATTCATGGAGCAACCCAGGCTGGTGCATATAGATGCAGTATTCATGATCTTGAGATATCTGAAGTCATCTCTAGGTGCATGTCTTCTGTTTAGGAGAGATACGTCTCTCTCAATTACAAGATGTGCAGATGCAGATTATGCTGGGTGTTTTAAGGACAAGAAGTCTACTTCAAGCTTCATTGTGTTTGTTGGCAGCTCATTGGTCTCATGGAAGAGTAAGAAAAAAAACTGTTGTTGCTCGATCTAGTGAGGAATCCGAATATAGGGCAATGGCCCAAGGTAATACGGAGATGTTGTGGGTCAAATCTGTCTTGTCTGATTTAACGATTGAAATGCCTCTTCCTATGCTTCTCAAATGCAACAATCAGGCAGCCTTGTTCATAGCTAATAATCTAGCATTTCACGAAAGGACAAAACACATTAAGGTGGACTGTCATTACACTCGTGATTTGATCCAAAATAGGCTTATCTCAACGTCTTATGTAGCGTCAGGAGATTAGATTGCAGGCATGTTTACTAAAGCTCTTGCAAGAGGTCCTTTTCATCACTGTTGTTCTAAGCTGAGCATGATAGATATATGCTCCAGCTTGAGGGGGAGTGTTAAGATATTTATAATATTGTGTCCGTTTTCTTGTATTATTTATTTCTATTGTCCTGTTTATGTAATTTACCCTTAGAGCTTTTCTTCTATATAAGAGAGCTCTAGGGTTTGATGGAATACTACTTCTTTTCCTTCCACATGGATAATCAATCATGTTGGCAGGAGTAAGTGGGCAAACAAAACTTCTTCCTTTTTTGTCCAATTTTTACTTTTGTCTTCACCGTCCTCTTCTTTTTTAAACAATACTTTTGTTGGAATGGTTTCTCTTTTCTTTCCTTTTTCTTGTCACAACTTTTTTCCTTTTCTTGCTAGTTACGAAGATTATAGTGAGCAAAATTTGAAATGAAGGAAAAACTGATCTTAAAGCTCAATAGATATTAGAAACCCCTTGTTTTTATTACCTAAAGAAGCTTAGGGTTTGTGGGAACTCAATTTCTTTTGAGAAAGCCATTGTTATTGAAGCAGCAATAGATAGAAATTCCGTCGTCACGTGAAAGTCATATCGTGTTGTAATCCGTTGCTTGAGCATACCTTTTCCGCTGTCACATGTTGAGATATGTACTTTGCTAACCTCATCCGGCCGCCAACACTCCTTTCTTCTAAGAAATATTATAGTATAAATTGAGAACCCATTTTGAGATACGTTTTTTAATCTAATGTTGGGATATGTATTTTGCTAACCTCATTCGGCTGCCAACGGTGGATTACTCTTTTCAATGCTCACTAGGAATGATTGCTTCAACGTGAACAGTTTCGTTCTCTCTATTATATGCCATTTCCTAAGTATGGAGTCTAATCTACTTTGTGCCGCTGTTGATCGTGCTGCCATTTATTTCTTATCTCTATCTCATCATCGTTGCTTCCTTGCCCTTGCTATGCCACTTTTTTGTGCCTTAGCATTGCAATGTCGCATGGCCTATCTTTGAGATGTCACAAGCACCTCCTGAAGATGTCGTGGCCTTGCCACCACATGTAAAACTTTGAGAACTCCATGTAATTGAAAGAAATAACATTCAAAATAAAAATCGAATATCGCTTAGCAAAACCCTAGAATCATCTTGCTCTAATACCATGCTGAATTAATACAAAGATGAATTTGCTAATAAGTTAGAATAAACTTGATTTACATGGTTCATGACCTTCTCGAAAAGCCGCTTTACGCTATGGGAGAAGAGACCTCTAGGATAGATCTTGATATTAAGTCTTTCAAAGAACACAAAAGGTACGGGGTTCTTTATGTAGTCCCACCACTCAAGTCCCACCACTAGCCGACATGGAACTAAACAAGGATCAACATAACTCACTCTAATTGCATCTTGAAGAAATCCAATTTATCCAACTTTGTATTTCTCTTGACAATGTCAAACTTTGACCCACCATCCAAACTTCTTTTTAAGGTGTATCTTTATAAAAAATGAAGAAACCACAAGCTTGAAAGATACTAAAATGCAAAGAAGCAAAAAAAATTCAAAAGTGGAAGCAACAATATTGTGGGAATTTAAAAATATGAAGACACGAACACATGAAAATAATAAAATATAAATGTACAAATATATTCTTTTAATTGGAATGCTAAAAACATGAACTAAGCCACTAATAATACGTAGAAATACCACGATGAAAGATGATATGCGGCTATTTGGAAAGCAATATATGCAATGTGAAATGAGATGCTAAGAGATGCTAAGATGTGAATGCTAAATCTTATGTTATCGTGCATAGGATAGTTCTGATCTCATCAAAACAATTTATTATCTTTTTCTTATCTTTCACTAGCTTCTTGTTGGTTTTGGTTTCTCTTAAGATTCATAAATAAAAAAATGGAAGATGATAGTAAGTAGTAGTTCATCATTTGCAGCTAAATCTCATATGTATCTTTCACTGTAGTAGTTTCACTGTATCTTGCTAGTTAGAACTTACTGTCATCTTGTTTGTGATTCTACCCCTGGATGCAATCACTGAAATACCAACTGCATAATTCTCTTGTGAGGAGGGGTGGAGGAGATTCTTTTTCTGTTTTGAAAAGAGCTGGCTTCTGGAGGCGGGGTTCCGCGATATGGTGATGTAACACTGGCAAGGGGCGTTTACGGAGGGATCTGCGGTCTCGCGTTTTGCGGCCAAGCTTAGATCTTTGAAAACCCTCCTTTCGTCCTTCGGGAAGGAGGTCAGGGCTCGACGGAGATTAAAACGGATGGACGCACAGAACGAAGTGGCACGCCTCGATGGCCTGGACGATGAAAGAGGACTACCCGATTCAGAATTTTTGGCTTGGCAGAACATCATGAAGGAACTTCTTTTGGAAAACAGGAAAGAGAAGGTGGAGTGGAGACAACGATCCAGGCAGAAATGGTTGAAGGAGGGGGACACCAACATGTGGTTCTTTCACTCGATGGCTTCGGGAAGACAGAGAAGAAACTTCATCCATGACTTAAATGTTGAAGGTGTGCGGTTTTCGGGAGAGGCGACTATTGGGTGTGCATTGTGGGGACATTTTGTGGAGGCTACTAGAAGGAGGGGCGGGAGCGGATGGGGATGACGGGGGACTGGAGTCGAATCCCAGTCAACGGCTCAGGCGGAGGGGTTAACGACAACGTTTACGGAAGGCGAACTCAAGCGTGCGGTATGGTCCTTGAATGTAGATGAGTCCCCTGGACCGGACGGCTTCCCTGTGTCTTCCTACCTTGAATTCTGGGACATGCTGAAAGGAGATGTCATGGAGTTTCTGAACGAGTTCAGAGAGGACAACCTTGGATTTAATAAGATAAACCGCTCTTTTATCTTTTTGTTACCAAAGAAGGACAACCAGTTGGGGGTGGAAGACTATCGGCCCATCGCAATCTCGAATGCAATATATCTTATCACAGCGAAGGTCCTGGCAAATAGATTGAAGGGGGTCATGGACTCCGTGGTGCTTCAGGGGCAGTCTGCCTTTTATCCCAGGGGAGGCATATGGCGGATGGGCTGGTCATGGCGTCGGAGATCTGTCTCGAGTGGAAGAGGAAGCGGGCCAGGGGCGCTCTTTGGAAGATCGATTACTCAAAGGCGTATGACTGCGTGCAATGGAAGTTCCTTTGGTAGTCCTTGACGAGGAGGGGCTTCCCAAGTACATGGGTGGACTGGATGAAGAGATGCGTTACGACCTTATCCTACTCGATCCTGGTGAACGGTAAACCTGAGGGTGGCTTCTTCCAACCGCAACGGGGTGTGAGGCAAGGCTGCCCGCTTGCGCCTATGTTATTCGTCCTAGTGGCAGATGCCTTGGGTGTCCTTTTCAGATAGGCGGTCGAGGCGGGATGGTGCGAGGGCTTTCATATTGGGGATATCTCTATTCCTCTGTTACAATATGCGGATGATACAATCATCTTCATGGGAGGTACGGACGATCAGAACAGGAACGCGGCCCAACTGGTGGAAATCTTTGGCGACATTTCGGGCCTCGTGATTAACAGACGTAAGTCCTCCGTCGTAACATTTGGGATGGAGGAGGATGAGCGCATTGGGATTGCAACCATTTGCGGATGTGGGTTAGGTCACCTGCCCATTTTCTGGGTGGGGCTGCCGCTATCAATTGGGAAGCTAAGAAACAAGGATTGGGACCATGTGGTCTAACAAATTGAACATAGACTGGCAGGATGGAAAGGTATCACTTTATCCAAAGGGGGTAAGCTGGTCCTTATGAAACACGTTCTCTCCGCTATCCCTATCTTTTTCTATAGGGCCCACTTCCGGAACTACGTCTGAGGGGGGACTGGTAAGAGTGTGTGGATAAGACTGCCACCGCTAGGGTTCGCGAAGAGTCATTCTCAGGTACAGGCAATAAAACACGGGCCAGAAGACTAAACCGCAAGTGAGTCGGATGGCAAAGCAGAGTGCTAGTGGGAAAAGCTCGCTTTGGCCACCTTCCTCTGTAAAGATGATTCATGTGCTTCCACCGATATCTACTCGTACTGCTTTGGATTGTGAAGCCTCTTGGGAAATTTCTCCGGCTGAACGCGATAGTTAATAGCCCTTGATCCTCACTGACTCAGGCTAGCTGCTTTGCCCTGCATCTGAGGCCTTTTGAAGTTCCGCTGAGTAAAAATTATACCGATCGGGGTTAGGAGAAAAATTGAATCCTTGATGAAGCAGTTCTTTTGGTCGGATGGGAAGCAGCTGGGGCACGAGCTTCATCTGGTCAAGTGGGAGGATGTCGTGAGGGGGCGCAGGGAGGGCGGTCTGGGCGTCAGAGATATTGATTGCATGAACAAGGCTCTCATCGCTAAGTGGATAATCCAAAATTTGGGGGCTCTCTACATCGCTAGCCGCAGTTCTGATGTGAAAGATCTACGGTGTGGGCGGTGGGCTGATTATGAGGAGAGTTCGTTTCGAGTCCCTACTCTGGGTTGGTATCCGTGAGGTGCTCCCCCTATTGGCGCACCGCTTATGTCCCAAGGTGGGGGACGGACAAAGCTTCAAATTCTGGCGCGACAATTGGCTCGGTGATGGTACGTTGGAGGAGACATTCCCACGTCTATTCTCGTTGGCAGATTCGAAGGAGGCATTGATTTCGGAGGTGGCGAACGGCGGTGTTTGATCCCCGTCTTTTGTTTCCGATCTGTCCGACCAGCGATTGGAGGATTTCATGGCGATGCAATTGATCCTCCCCCCCACGGGGATTTTCTCTGGGGACAGAGACCACTTCCAATGGACGGGCAACAAATTCTCGGTGAAGAAGGCCTACAAAGAGCTCAGTTTGAGGGAGGAACAGATAGGGAGCTTTGCCAGGATGTCAATATCATATGGGCTGCAAGTATCCCGTTGAGGGTTAAGATGTTTCTTTGGTGCTTGCGGCGGAACTGTCTTTGCGACAAGGTGCGGAGGGGCGCCTTCGGGGGTGCTGGATACGAGATGCGACAGATGCGGAATGACGGAGGAGGATGCTGATCATTTGTTTTTCAAGTGCCCGTCCTCTACTGCGGTATGGTCCGTGGTGGCGACATCCTGGGTTAGGAATGACGGCTTCTCAGACTTCTGGAGATCCATTAGAGTGGTTGGCGGCAACTCTCATGACGATTGCTTGAAGCCTTTTGCTACTCTTTGGGCCATTTGGACCGGGAGAAATGAGGCTATTTTCAACAATCAGAGGTTTTATGTTGAAAATGTTTTGTCCCACTGTAACACTCTTCATGATCTCTGGCTATCACAGTAATGTACTCTAAACACCTTTAATGAAATGCATTGGCGGTGACCTCCAAAATGGGGGTTCACCCTTTTGAGTCTAAAAAAAATAATTCTCTTGTATGTGTCCATACATGATTGGTTCTGTTGGCACTGCATTCGAACATAATTTTGTTATATCATGTCTTGGGTGTGCACCATCATGTGTGCACACCCCTTTTTCCTTTAAAAAAATTTGTTTTATCGTTTCTTAAAAGTTAACTGTTGCTTCCTGTTGTCATGCTGACAATAATTCCAGGAATCTTCTTTTCATTTCCAAAAATATAGTTTGTCAAATTTACTGGTAAATGTGTTGTATTATTTTGTTAAGCTGAATCCTATTTTTTATTACAGTATGGCTGAAAAAGGAGGATGTCTCTGGTTAGATACGTCAAACACAAATGCTGCAATCGTCAATGCATTCGGATCGGCTTCTACCAGACATTTACAGGCTAAATCAAGGAATAAATTACAAGAAAATGATTTGGAAGGCTACGGAGATAAAGATCACCTCAAGGAACCTGCCAGCATGCACAAGGCATCTCCAGTTGCCATGTTGAAAGCAATAAAAAACACCGAAGAACTTGAGGGCATGCGCAGTTCACATTTAAGGTAGTTCATATTTTCTGCTATTCATTCATATATTTTGAGACAAACCCTTCAAATATTTATCCATCATGTGCATTTTTTTTGCCGCGGAAGAAGTTGGCACTAAAGTTTTTCGTTTCTAAAATACTGAAACGACCTTTAAATGCTCACTTTACATTTCTCCCTTGTTGGATTTTTTATTTGCATGCTGTTCATATGGGTTTATTTTATAATCCATATAAATATTTTAATTACAAATAGGTCTTTTATAATTTTTTTATTAGTTGCATTAATCCATCCTATTTTCATTTCTAGGTTTATCTCCTTTAGATGAAAAATAGTAAAATTATTTTTTCATCAACCCCTTCAAGACAGAACTTTACTTTCTCCGATTTCCTCTATTTAAAAATCCCTAAAAGTTCAAAAATTTCAACAATTCAAAACTTCCTACAAATCCAGAATACTCTCAAAAGAGGCGGCTTTCTCACAGGTTCATAGCTGGTGATATCGCAGTGCCCATCGTTCAGTATGTAGATGACATTTTTTTCGTGGAGTGATGCAGGATGCGCTGAGGGAATTGCCTTGGTGTTGGAGTTGTTCGGGATGGTATCTGGCATGTGGATTAATCACGACAAGTCAGCTTTTGCTCCGTTTGAGATGTGTGATGATGATGTTTATGGTTGTGGGGGTGCTCTGCAAACACAATGAGGTGATTTGCCAATTTTTTATCTGGGATTGCCCCTGGTTGGCTGTAGATTGATGCAGATAGATTGGTTGCATGTGATTGAAAAGGTGGAGCGAAGTTAGCAGGCTGGTGGGGTGGCCTGTCTTTCGAGGGCTGGTCACCTGGTGCTTTTGAAGGCAATTCTTTCTGCTATCCCAGTACACATCTGCTATTTGCTGGGAAAGTCTGGAGGTGTTGATGAGAAGATTCTTTTGGACATCCTCTCAGGCAATACTGGGATACACTTGGTGGTCTGGAAGACACTTTTTCTCAAGGAGGATGTGGGATTGTGGATTGTGAGTTTGAATGAGATGAATGGTGCTTTGTTAGCGAATTAGGTGACCCACATCTAGGTAGGTGGGTGTGATCTGTTATGTAGGATGATTTGCATCATTTATGGAGTCTCTATGGATCTCTCAGCTCAAGCAAGGGCGGAGACTGCGCCCTCTAACTTCTGAAGGGGCATTTTCTCAATTCCCTCGTATGCCCCTCTCATGAAGCCAATTCTAGGTGACGATTGCCATGACCCTAATTGTTGATTCGTTGGCATGCAACTAGCATGAGGAAACGAAATACTGTAAACAAGTCGTCGACATGCCCGTGATATTTTGCTCAAATCAGCCAAAAATGGGGAAATGCACATGAAATTTTATTTTTTTTTCTGAAATTAATATTTGCAACGAGTTTTGAATTGTATGTAAAAGATACACTTATTTGCTAAAAAAGGTACAAGTTTTATAGTAATACTGTCATCATAATCACCACATTGCTTGATATGCAGTACTAAGAAGGCATTCAGTAAGAAGTTTGATCATGTAGAACACAAAAATAAGTCGAAATAATAGATGCCCCTCTCACAAACTCAAAGTTCATAATATACCGATATAATAGGAAGAATACTAACAACGTATATAGTTGTTAAGAAATCATCACTTGTTATAAGTCGAAAGACTACAATTAAACGTAATTGTTGTTGAAATATAATACGGAAGCAAATAATTAACTCAAGAATATAAAATATGTAGGAATAATGCTCAATATTCACATAGAACCCTACTTCATAAGGAGCGAGATGAAACCACATGAGAAGGCCTCAGAGGACTGGATACTGCATTGTGAATCTATCAATGAATACATGAGACGTGGAGCTTGTAATATAGCCCCATAGACAAACCAGAGTCAAATTAAGAGATGATGTGGGACCAAGCAAGAGAATAGGGTGGAGAGATCCAGTTACGCATATATTACATACTCTAATAAAACCCCCTCCCCACAAGATGGAGCTGAGAAAACTGTAGCTTGCAACAAAAAAGCATACACATCTCATCTTCACTCAATATATCCCGAGAGAGATGGGAGGAGACAAACCAGAGTCAAATTAAGAGATGATGTAGGACTAAGCAAGAGAATAGGGCGGAGAGATCCAATTACGCATCTATTACATACTCTAATAAAACCCCCTCCCCACAAGATGGAACTGAGAAAATTGCAGCTTGCAATAAAAAAGCATACACATCGCATCTTCACTCAATATATCTCGAGAGAGATGGGAGGAGACCCACTTGGCGTGGTTTCTACTAGGAGAAGACCCACACGATGATGAGTTTACAATGATCATGATGTGCTTGTAGAAAAGTCGTTGCAATGACCATGACATGCTTGGAGGAGAGTCGCTTAAGGAGAAGATTAGTGCGGAGTGTAGTCGCACTAGGAGAAGACCTGTGTCGGTCTTCATGTTGTTGATGGCCATTAGAAGTCTGAAACGAACCTAGTAGAGAAGTCCATATGGAGTAGTTGATGTCGAACTCAAACACCAGAAGTAGAGTGATCGTATCTCATACGTAGATCTCGAGAGTTGGGCTTCTCCCACATGTGAACCTTGAGAATGGCCTCACCCATATCTTATGAGATCTGGAGTTGGCCTTGAATACTACTCCTCACCACTGGTTCTATCAGATTAGGCAATCAATGTTGCACAACCAATCAAGAACTCACTACTATCCACGAAAACCTGAGTAGAAGCAAGGGCAACAACACCAACTGTTTATTATATTAGAACTCAAGCTTCGAACTTATATAAGTATATAATAATTGTAGACGATCTTTGACATCTTTCCCATATTGCACACCCAACCTCAATGCCCGTACAATGTTTAATTTTGAAGATTCTTGTTTCGGAACAAAGTACTTATCAGAAGAAGACTTTTGATTGATAGCCCGGGAACATGCCAAGTAATGGTGCCCAATCATTTCAACCTCATTAAGACCAATTTGTTAGAAAACAAACACGCGGAAGCGGAATGATAAACATAGCATAATCTAGAAAGATAAAACTTGGAAGAACAAGATTTTACGTGGAATCCTACTCCCTAAGGAGTGGGATGAAACCACAGGAGAATGCCTCAGAGGGCTGGTGTGTCTATTGCACTTTCTTAATAGTTACAAGAGGTCTGGGGCTCCTTATATAGCCTCCCCAGAGCCTCCAAGTCCCACCACTGGTAGATGTGGGACTAAACATGTGGATGGGGTAAATGGATCTCTCCAGGATCCATTTACCCTGATACAACTCATATGGCGCACAACCAAATACTCCAACACTCCCCCTCAAGCTGGAGCATGCAATGCTCAGCTTGGACAAACCGAAAGAAACTCAACTCAACGCTACAAGACACTACGTGCAATATCAACTCAACGCGCACAACTGTCGGCTGTTGTCGAGGATGTTGCTTCTCATGCCGTGCAGGTGAGGAGGACGAATGGGCTGGAGTGTGAGTCAGCTGAATCTCCTCGTCGGAGAGCATGCGCTCTGAACTGCGTCTGTCAGAGTCGTTGCAACTGGAAATGAGTCTCATCATCAGAGTACTCAGGCTCGCCACAACATGTGGACAACTGCTCCATCTCTGAAAAAAAGGGCCAAACTGAAAAGGCCGTGGAATGCAATCCTCGTCGGAGTCCACGATCACTGGAGAATGGAGTCTGAAAGAAGTCTCCTCGTAGGAGAACTGAGTTTCTCTCATCTGGCTCAGAGAATGGTACGCTACTCTAGAGTACCTATGATACCACATGAAAACCCTTGTCCACATGCATAGGGAATGGTCCTCTGCTCTGGAGTCCCTATGACTCACATGAAAACTCTGGCCTGACAACAACAAGAATGATGATGGGGACCACGACAAAAGATGGCAAACATGTGCTCATATGAAAAGACCGCGTACTCGTACGTGTCTGAAACTGACTCGAAACATCTGACGTCGAGTCTGAACAACTGTAGAGTCTGGACAACAACTGGTTTGGAATATCTGTCACTGGAGAATATGAAACTGAATAGACCCGTGACTCTACATATACTCCCCCTTTCTCCCATATTTGTCGGAAAATGAACATCGATAATGTTGGGAGAAGACAATAGCATGGGGAAAACAACATGATACCAATAAGCCGATTTCTCTTCTTTTTTCCGGCTTTTCAAAATTATCATTTTTTTAGCTATTTCTTTCTCACATTTTTTTTCGAAATCAATTTTTTTTGTAACGGTTTATTTTTTTCAACCTTTCATCATCATTTTTTTGAAATTGTGTACGGGTTTTTTAATTGTACGCGACTCTTCTTTTATTTTTATAACAAAATCATGCGGCCTAAAGGCCAAAATTACTTCGCTGCTCCTATTTTTTTAAATTGTAGCAAATTTCCCTGCCCTTTTTTTATGCAGGGACCCCTTTTTTTAACGAGCCCTCTCTTTTTTCTTCCTATGGCCCAACAACTCATGACCAACTTCCCTCACCCTTTTTTTAAAACAAAGCACCGTGCTTTCTATTTAGGGTTCACACAAAACCCTTGCCGGCCTTGAGATGGAGGGGCGTTCTGCTGCTGCTGTTTTGACCAAGGGTAGGGCTCCACCACTGGAGCTCTGGATGATGGAGGAAAGACACGCATCATCTGCGATGAAGGCATCGCCTGGAGACGTATATGGTGGGAGCTAGGGAGCTTCCACGATGAGATCGAAGGTGGCATCGAGCCTCGCCTGGAGTCGCGCAGGGAGGGTGAAGCCTAGAGGTGCGCCGTTGACCGCCAGGAGGGCCATCGCGCGAAGGAGGAAATGGCTAGGGGCTACGAGGGGGTCTCGTTTCGTGAGGGATGCCTAATGCGGCCTGGAGGTGCCTTCGAGCGAGTAGATTTTTCTACTGGGACTTCGTGGAAGAATCTGGAGGTGCCGCCTCTTTCTGCTTCGTTTATCTACATCGCCGTATGCCACCTGGAGCGGTCTTGGAGTGTCTGTATGGAGATGCACCAAACCGAGGTGTTCCTCATCCCTGAGAAGTTCCATATACATCGTTATAAGCATTAGGCGGTCCATGTGGATCATTTGCTTTGTGCACATCATTTCTAGAAATGCCACCCAACTCAGCACAAAGTTTTTTTTTCAACTTCTCTCGACATTGATATATAACTTCTCTATCCTGAAGCGTTTCAAGGTGATCATGATAAAGTTTCTTTTCATGATCATATGCTACCCTGCAAGATCATCTGTGGCTCGATGCCACCACCTGGATGGAGAATCGCTTCTTGCGGCAAAGGTGGCTGGGCATAGTGATGCTTGCAACCCTGGAATATGCGCCGCCTTTCGTGAACTGATCGTGCAGAAGTTAGGGTTTCAGAAAACCCTAAACTGCATCATGAACTTGAATGCAAATGGATCTTTGGAACAAAAACAAATAATCGACTCTCGAAAAAATTACAAACAAAATAAATGTTGAAGAATGAATCCATGAGAATCAAACCCGCTTTGATACCATGTTAGAAAATAAACATGCGGAAGCGGAATCATAAACATAGCATAATCTAGAAAGATAAAACTTGGAAGAACAAGATTTCACGTGGAACCCTACTCCCTAAGGAGCGGCATGAAACCACGGAAGAATGCCTCAGAGGGCTGGTGTGTGTATTGCACTTTCTCAATAGTTACAGGAGGTTTGGGGCTCCTTATATAGCCTCCCCAGAGCCTCCAAGTCCCACCACTGGTAGATTTGAGACTAAACATGTGGATGTGATAAATGGATCTTTCCTGGATCCATTTACCCTAATACAACAACTCATATGGCGCACAACCAAATACTCCAACACAATTGAAGTAGACCACATTCTTGGTCAATCCACCCTAAGCCTAAGACCTCAACCAACATGCATTTTTTCCCCTTCTACCATCAACTTTTCACCTTGGAGATGAAATCACTTTATGAGGAACTGTGGGATTTTCCCTTTTTTTATAAGCCATCTTCCTTTTTTTATCAGACAAATATTTCCTCATTTTCATAAGACATCTCACTTTTTTTGGCATTTTCTTCCTCCTTTTTTTGTTCCATTAACCCTCCTTTTTTTCCAACCAAGACTCCTTTCTTTATTTCAACCCCCTTTTTTAGCCACAACCAATATGCCATTGGGCCCAAATACCTCCTTTTTTTTCAATGGGCATGCTGGGCCAACAATAAGCACAATTCTCCTTTTTTAACTAGTAGAGAACTGAGCTGCCTTTAAATCATTGAAGGTAAGAGCTAGGGTTCCCAGATAGGGAACCCATCATTATGGACTTGATAGAAATGCCAGGGATGAGATGACATATCTTCTGCAACGGAATATGACCAAAATGGAGATGCCAAGTGTATGGAGAAATCGATCCAACATAAAGAGAGCTAGCATTAGTGCAAGGAAACTGAATCAAGCTGTAAAGCCTCCATGCTCACAACCACATCTAATCACCCTACCGCGAGTATACCATGAAAAACAAGGGAAGAAGTGTCAAATATGACACGATACTGTAAATCTTTGATAATTTGACTGATAGACAATAAATTCATTGAGAATTCTAATGCATGAAGTATATTTTGTAGGCGCACGGAGGGAGTCAAATGGATCGGTAATGGGAGAATGTGTGTCGCCAGCAATGACCACTAACCTATCAGACTGTACTAGGCTATAAGAACTGAATATGAGCCATCTCTACATAGATGATGAGAAGCTCTACAATTCATGATCCATTTTAAAGGATCTGGTCGAATGTGACTAATAAATCCATGAAGTGCTAGTGGAGGCAGAAGTAGCAACATCTGATGGGTCAATAGAAGCACTAGAAATTCCAGTCATTAGGGGCATAATCTCTCTGTCTATCTACAAAGTCATCAAAACAATAATATGTAGAATCATGAGCAATTTGTACCTGCTCAGCAGAACGGGTTAATGGTTGAAAGCCGTGCTTGGAATAACACGTGTCATCCGAATGATAGGATTGGTGAGAATATGAACAAGGTTGGCGTGAGTGTGAAGCTCCTCTGCCACGTGTGCCCCGTCCACTGAATTGAGGCAAACTGCCTCTCCCACGAGAAGCTGCCATAACCAATGACGTTTGAGAAGATGTAGTAGTGGGGATGCTCAGTCTGCTCAGCCTACGGTATGCCTCCTCCATGGGAAATATAGTAGCATCTATGAGTAACTGAAAGCAGGTAGTCATACTCAATGTTAAGGGTTACCAAAAAGACCCTAGTCATAACCGAATCATGATAGGACTTGTGCTGCTCTAGTGAGGTCGTTAGAGGTATGTAGCTATGGAGTATCTCAAACATACCCCTAAGAGATGTGTACCAGGCATGAAGAGGATGATCACAATTTTTTGTCGTAAAAATATCATGATGGATGTACAAGAACAATGTAGAGTTGTTGGATGGTCGGGGGTCTTCTGGCAGTTCTCAGGCGACATCACGACTGACAGATGTACATCAGGAGGGGCGATTTGGAAGGCTGTACTTCCGTCATGGTCTGAGGGAGCGGAGGCAACATCGGCGTTTTGAGATTTATCATGAGCTGGGGATGCATGAGGCGGTGTCCAAGGGGCATCAACTAATGATAGGGAACCGAGGGCGGAGACGTACTGCGGTGGCCAACCGATGTTGGCAGACAATGAATCCACGGTTCATCTACTCTGTATGGATATTTAGCAAAATCTTCTTAATAAATGTCTAATTAAACTCCCTAAAATCAATTAATTAATATTCACTAATTATGGATTAAATCTCTAATTAAATAACCATGATTTTTTTACCTAAATTGAGCTTATTATTTTATGTGTAAATAGCATTATTTTAACTTAATTCTTTCTCTATCATATTCCCTGATTAATTAACTAACATGGCATAAAGAATCAAAATCCATAAAAATCAGAAAACCAAAAGAAAGTACAATAATCCGACTATTTATATTTTTTACATACTTTCTCTTTATTGTTTTATTTTTCTTTTTTCTAGCCTATAAGAAATCTAGAAAAATTAAATTAATTATGTATATTTATTAATACACTAATTAAAATTAAATTTTAAAAATACAAAAAATACAAAATGCAAAAATGTGGTATTTTATTATCTATCTACAAAAATACTTTTTGTACAGTTGACTTCTTTTGATTTTGGGTCCTTTGCGAAAGTTGTACATCTCGTCGAGACGAGCAACTTTTGTGTTGACCATTTTTAAATTTGATTTCATTTACTATTTCTTTCTTATTTTTCTTTGATTTCTATTTATTTTATCTTTATTTAGTTTCTATTTTACTCCTTAATTTTATTTTTATTTAATATAATTTATTTTATTTATTTTAATTAACTTTTATTATTACTATTTTCTTTCCTTCCTTTCCTTTTCCCCCTCTCTTTTTTTTCTTCCCTTTTCCTTCTTCTTTCTTCCTCTCTTTTCCACATTCTCTCTCAGGTCATGTGCACAACACGTGACCCACCTCTCCCTTTTCTTCTCTCTCCACTTCCACCATGTCAAGTGCTACACATGTGATCTCACCCCTCTCCTAGGTCACGTGCGCGACAACATGACCCCACCCCCTTCCCTTCGTCCCCGCTGCCACCTCCGCCTTCTCCTCTTCTATCCTCCTCCTCTCATCGTTGCAGTCGCTCCTACGCAACTGTGGAGCTCGAGCTCTCATCGCCAGAGCTCTTGAGCGAAGACACTCGAGCCCAAGCTCCTTCCCAGGCGAACCACACCACCCTTCTCTACCTTCAACTCTGGTTCGATTACCACTTGCCTCAGCCATCCTCCACCTCCAGGTAGCTCCGCAACTTCACCTTTCTCCGATTTCACTACTTTTTAGCACACCCGTGCTTCACATCCAACCTTCGACTCAACCCAACCACTTCACGCCCTCCCCCACCTCCGACCTTGCAAAGGTTGGAGCTTAGCTCTTATACCTCGCCCTCGCAATTGGAGCTTCTCTCCCCCTCCACTCGCTCCCGTCATATTTGCTTGCAGGCACATCAACTCCTCTTCATATGCTGTCTTCCCTGTCGAACGATCTTTGCCGGTTGCTCTTTCGCATCACACCGAGTGATGTCGCCGCTCGTTGCACATCCAACCATCTTTGGATTAGACCCAAGCCCTTGATCCAATGACTACACGACCGCCACATGCCCCCTCCCTAAGCCTCGGCCCAAGCCTCGATGCTCGGGTCGAGTAAACCGCCCGAGGCTGCCACCAAGCCTTTGCCTCATCCGCTGAGCCTCTCTACGCACATGCAACATAGGTGCGTCAGTGGGAAAATTGTGCCTGCCCCCCTTCCATTCCAGAGAAGTGCTAGAAGACCCCCACCAGACTCGTCACATGCCTCATGCGTGAGCGCGTGGGCAAATTGCATCTGACCCCCTCTAAATTCTAGAAATCACTAGAAGGTCCCTTCCATCCTAAGATAACGTGTCCTGTTCATGCTATTGTGGGCAAATTGCAGGAAACCTCCTAGAAGTTTTGATTTTTGTAGATAAGTCCTATACGAGCTACTTCGAGAAGAAATTATTTACTTTTATTGCATTTTAGTCCCTGGCATTAATTTATCATAATTTTCTCATACGAATTTCATTTTCACGCACCCTATGTTATTTTGAAGCTATTTCAGTGCTCTATCATTTTATCTATCTTGTGAACTGATCTGAAGCTTATTATGTAGATTATTATTTAAGGATCTCTGTTGATTTATGCCGGCTGATCTTCGACATATTTGGTCCATATTAATTTTGAGAAATACTTGATTTTATCATCATGGGTTCATTAGAGGAGATTTAATCTGATTAGGCCTCTTGTGATTATTGTCAAATATTCTTTGAGGAATTCGATATATTGCAGGGGCTCAATCGAGGAAGAATAAATTCATTTCCCTATTATTTTTACGTGATTAAAATTTATTTATTGGGGGAATAAATTACATGGAAAGCATGCTAGATTACCTTGAAAATATATTATTGATCTCTGAGCCTGATAAATTGACAAGTATTGATCTTTTAGCCTTCATCTTGGATTCTCTCTAATAGATATATTTCTTGAATCACTCTCTTTTGATATGCGATTTTCTTTTGAGGATATTGATTAATTTTATTGGGAATAAAAATCATCGTCACATATCCTGTGCTCAATTGTCTTCTCTGTTTTGCATCACATTTTCATCATTGCATTTCTTTTCTTTTAATTTTATTTTATTTCCTGAAACAGAAATTAACCTAGCATTTAATTATTATTAGAATCTATTTAAAACCACACAATTAAAAATCGCCATTCCTTGTGTTCGACCTCGGTATACTTGCCAAGTAAAAATTCTCCACAACATTCAAAGATTATGGTTTTTGATAGATCATTTATGTCATCCTATACTACAATATTTCATTCTTAAGTGAGGTAGAAAAGTGATTCATTAAATGATGTCATTATCGAGAAATTTAGGGTTTTAAATTAATTTCTATAATTATTTTTTGATTAATTTCTGTATCATTTTTTCTTGTTTTGCATTTAATTTTCTTGTATTTCTCTTTCACTACAAATACTATTCACATTTTCTCTCTTTACATATAATTCGGAGTGATTTTTGGATATAAATTCAAGGACCTGCAAAGAAGATTGAATTCTTGTTTTTTGTGTGAGAGAGTTAGATTAGATTTTATTTTCTGCATCATTTATAAGGGCTCTCTAAACCCTAAAGTTTTGTAATAATTTAGACTTGACATTTTATGTTGTGTCGGGTCTGTTTCAACCCCTTATGTGTGGTTGGGACCCGACTTGAGTGAACTAGAAATTAGGTACACATACGCTAGCTTAGATATTTTTGATTGTGCTCGTAATTTTTAGGCTGCACAATTTTTTCACTAACTATACACATTATAGATCGTTCGACTTAGCCAAATTTTTAAATCAATTCTTCCCGTTTAGAATTATCTGTTTAGGATATTTTCATCTATGCATATTATTTAGTGTAAATTTTGATTCCTTGTATTGCATCCCGCATGAAGGACACGAGGAATCTATAAGTCTTCTTCTTAACATGCATCATTGATTTAAACGCTTGCAATGACTTTCTCGACCCTCTACTCAGTTTTTGCAACTTAGGAATTAAAGGAATTAGGACTGCTCGTTTGGCGTGATTTTCCGTGCTCACATAGGACAATTGATATCTTGAATCTTATCGGAACTGTTAGTCAATTCTAGTGTATATAAAATTAATGCTTGTGTTTGGTGGAGAGAAACCCACTCATTATTTTTCTAAGAACAAGAATCACACACTTTGGGTAGAGCTAAAATTTGGAGGCTTCATTCTGCTACTGAATTTTAAAACAACTATCTACTTCTCAATGAGGGAACTACGGTCTCCCTTAGTAGATTGGGTGGTCAAAAGACAACATGTAAGACAACGTCCTGAAGTAATATTGGTAGCCGTTCTACGATCCATACTTATACCCATAGTGGGTGAAAGTAGGTGCAACTAGCTGTATGAATTCAGGCCAGTCCTTGTGACACTCTCCGGAACCTAAAACTCCGCTTAATCTGCCCAAACATTGTTTTATCACTAAATTAAAATTGAAAAGATAAGCGGCCGAATTCTAACGTGCCTTTACAAGTGTCGAGTGGTGAATCCGTGGGTTTGAATTGTGTTTGCTTTGTGTGTTTATTCTCTATACTTTGACTCAACCCTCGTGTATTGATTCTCTTGATATAGGAGACGGATTTCTTTGGGGATTTTTGTTAGGACCTTGTGGACACTTCACGGAATCCCTTGGATTTTACGTCTTCTCGGACCCACCTACTCTTCGGATGACCGTCTTCCCAAGTCCCCTTCAGGGTTCATTCAATCCCAGACTAACCCTCTCTTCTACTATCCTCCTGCCAAAGAAACTTTTATCTTTAGTAGAACTCCTAAACCTTCTAGCCATGTATCCAACCTTGACCTTTCTGCAACTGTTAGTGAAAAGGAAGTCAAGATACCTCCCAAAAAGAATCCTGGTGAAGACGAGCACAATGACCCGCTGCGTGCACTTCTAGCTAGGGTTACCGCAACCGAGCAAAACAATGCAATGCTCAGAGCTGAAATGATAGAACTGCAACGAGGAGAAGCTGCAATAGAAGACACATATCTCCATGAATTGGATGAAGATTATAAATGGTTGAGGCATGTACCCCCTGATGAAGTGTTCGAGTTCAAACCACATTTCCTCGCACTGCTATTTAAGTTTGGAGGAAACAATCATGAAGAAATATATGCCTTTCTCTGAGACATTGAGCTAGTCTGTGATAACCTTTCCCACCCTAGGGTTAGTCAAGACTACATGAGGTTGAGAGTTGTCCCCTTCGTCTTGACTGATAAGGCAGCTTATTGGCTGAAAAATCTAGGGGAAGTGGCCACCACAAGGGCTACCTTCAAGACTCTATTTTTGAAGAGTCTACCCAGTAAGCAGAATTAACCAAATGAGGATCTAGATCACAAGCTTCACTCAGTTCTCGAATGAACCATTCTATGAGACATGGGAGAGGTTTATAAACCTAATTCAGAAATGCCCAGGGCATGGTATAAGCAAGATGATGCAGGTTCAGAGTCTCTTATTAGTGGGTTAAATCTTGAGATGCAAGGGTTAGTGAGTGCCTCCTACGGGAGGAAGCTACATGGGACGTCATTAGGATACAATTTATAAAGTGTTCGAGAAATTAGCAAAATCTAGTCGGGCACAGACCACAAGCCGAGCCTACATGGTCAGCTCCCTTTCACTCTTATCTAAGGAGGGAGTCAAGAAAACTGTGAACACTATCGACTGACCAAAATGCAGATATGAAAATAATAGCTGACAAGTTAACTGTAGTAGAATAGATTTATAAGAAGGTGGACGAACTGCATAATTCAACTGATATGGAGAAACCCCCTAAACTGCCCAAGCATATGGAGAACTGGCTGACAGGATATCTAAGACTCAGATACCTGCTCTGACTAAACCCTCTTCCTTTATTCATCAAATTCACTACATTCAGGAGCAAGGGGTAGGGCACTGAGGGGGAGACAAGTCTTTGCCCAACAAACCGAAGAAACCCCCTGCACAAACAGTTTACGAGGAACCTCCACAAGTCATGGAGATAAATAAAGTCTGGTATAATCTGGATCCAGTCAATTGACCGGAACCCAACTCTACTTCGACCCCCCGTCCATCACAATCTCGTCTTGTCTATCAACCTCAACAACAGCAACATCAGTTCCAATAGTATCGTACAAGTTATCAGAACCCGCAACCACAATAGTAACAGTAGCAACAATATCAGTGCCAGGGCTAGCATGGCCAATACTGGCAGTACTAGCAGACCCAACACAGACAAGGCCATGTCTTGCCATCTTCAATCTCTTCCGAACTTCAGCGCGTGCTGGATGAGCTTCGCGACATGAGAGTTGATATTAATCGACTCTCCAGATGGAGAGATGAATGCACCACACTCCAAATCGCCATTCCAGCTCAAGTCCAAGCCATGCCTAATAATCGTGAACATAAAGATCATGTATCAATTTTCTTAATTTCTCTACCTGAATACGAGATCTTTTTGCATGATGTTACAAATCATATTTCTCTAAGGAGCGGGAAGACCGTAACCATGCCTGATTGAGTCAGGAACGCGGTGACATAGCCCCAAGGTTTAGGAAAGCAGTATGAGCATGTGTTCGGACAGGTCACCGAACACCGTATAAGCGGTATACGGGAGCATATGCGCGGTATATGAGGTTTTACGTGGTTTTGTAATTTTTAATTTACAAATAAATAAATATCTATGATTAACATTACCACTGAATTTATGTATCTAAGTAGAGTTAAAAAAGATCTAAGAAAAATGATTCATGTCAGATGGGTGCGTATATGTTTTTTAATTGCCTCATATTTGATCACAAAAAACATTTAGCATAAAAACTTCACATATTAGATGATTCTTAATAACAAAACTTCAATACACATACATGCACTACATGAGCAAAACCTCAATCGACATATATGAAAATTATTTGACGATACATTGCATATATTCGTGAAAACAATACATGAGAAAACATAAAACATTGCATATACATAATGGTACAATGCATTGCAATTGTATACAAATGCATATTATAGAAGTTTATTTTATGTTCTTGTGTCTTTTTATCTATTTCCCTTTCTATTTGTCTACCGTATGTAATTTTCCCATAGGTCTCTCCCTATATAAGAGAGCCTAGGGCTCAAGGAGTAAGCAAATCTCTTATTTCTCCCTACATGATATCAGAGCGTCGGCCCTAGGTCGGAGCTTTCGTACCGAACCCTAATCCCTCCACCCTTCTAGCCTCCCAAAGCATCACCGCCCAATGCTCGTCCTCCCCCCTGTGCGCTGCTTGGCCCCGTCGCTTCTTCGTGCGTCGCTCGACCCCCACTGCCACCTTGGGTCCCGCCGCCATCAAGGGCTTCGCTGCTCCTGGGGTACCGTCGTCCCTAGGGCCCCGCTGCCCCTAGGGTTCCGCCGCCCCTACGATACCACCATCCCTAGGGCCTCACCTCCCCTAGGGTTCCGCCGTTCCCTCTCTAAGGGGCCCTTTGCTCGCACCTCCAAATTGATGGATTTGGTTATGTAAGTCTACATATGCAACCAAAACTCGTCATGTCAGTGTAGACTAAAGTTTATCTTGTCTACAACCCTAGTTATCTCTAGTCATCATGATAGAAAGCAAGGTAGGGATCCCCACCACATGCACCTTCAAAGGTCCCGCGCCTATTGTGAAGATGGATGGGTCAAATTACGAGTTATGGGCCATGCAGTTCATGAGCCTAATGAAATCGATGGGTAAGAAACATATTCGGGTCGTATGCCTCATGGGAGGATGATGATACATATGCTCATGTCTGGTACTTTGATTCCAGACATTGCTAATGATATCTTGCATCAACCTACTGCCAAAGCCATGTGAGACATTCTTGCTGCCACGTATTCACAAGCCAAGAATGAGATAAAAATTCTTCAACTCCGGCATGACATCTTCACGATAAAGCAGAATGGTCGACCTCTGCATACTCGTTACACTGCATTATGGGGAATGTTTGAGAAGCTTCATAGCTTCATGCCTGTCACAGCTACTCCAGAGCAGTTGAAGACATATCGGAATGCCACGATGGTGAGAGTCTTTCTAGCCTCTCTTGTCTCAGAATATGAGGCTGCTTCTTCTCAGATTCTGGCAGATGCTACCATTCCTCTCATTGAGGAGATTTTTCGGAGATTGAGCCGAATAAACTCTAGCCTTGCTAATGTGCCAAATTCTTCTGCTATGGCGGCCTCTCGTGGAAGAGGTAACCCATCTCAGTTTCGTGGACGAGGACCACGTGGTAGGGGAGGTCATGGTCGTGGACCATAGTGTACTTACTGTCATCGGACCGGTCATACAGAAGATACATGCTACTCCAAGCATGGTTTCCCAGCATCTACCCGCGCAACAAAACATATCCAGCATCATAGTGCTACACCCACATTAGATTCACGATATGATGAACTCGTGTCTCGATTACGAGATATCATGCCTCTAGCTAGTACTCCACCTGTTTCAGAGAGCAGCTTGGACGTCGATGCTACTGCAGAAGCTAGTTCCTCAGGTACCGCTCATACTTATACTTTCTACCAGGATTCATGTATCTCAGAATGGATTGTAGATTCAGGTGCCACACATCATTTGTGTGGAGACAGACATCAACTCACATCCTACAAGCAAGTTTCCATAGGAAGGACAATGGTCATAGCAGATGAGACTCATTCTCCCATCACAGGACAGGGACAGATTGCCTTAACACCGTATATGCAGTTGCAGGATGTGCTTCATGCTCCTAATTTTTCAATGAATTTACTGTGAATTAGTCAGATTACTAAGGATTTACATTGTTGAGCAATATTTTTTGACCCATCATCTCTTGTGTTTCAGGACATTCTCACGGGCAATGTGATTGGACATGGCCGTAAGCAAGGCGGGTTGTATCGACTGGTCCATGCACCTTATGCTGGACCATCATCTCATTCTATTGGACCTGTCTCTCCTTATCCATGACATCTGCGCTTCGGTCATCTTTTGTTTCAGAAACTGCGTCAAGTCTTTCCTTAAATCTCATCCCGCTCATCAGACAACTATGAAGCATCTCAGTTAGGGAAGCATCATCAATCCGTCTTCCCAAGTCGTCAGAGTCAGAGCAGTAGCTCTCCATTTGAGTTTTTCCATATAGATATTTGGGGTTCAAGACATGTTCCCGATCACTGGGGATATAGGTTCTATCTCGTTGTTGTGGATGATTTCAATCGTTTGTCTTGGGTGTTCCTGTTAAAGAATAAATCCGAAGCGGGCAATACTATTATGAATTTTATTAAAGAAGTGCAGAATGTTTTTTCCATCTCCGTTAAAATTGTGCGAACTGATAATGCCCTTGAATTCTGTACCCATATACTATCTCGATTTCTTTCATCCCATGACATTCTTCATCAAACGTCTTGTGCTTACACGTCCCAACAGAATGGTGTCACGGAAAGAAAGCACCGACATCTTCTTGATATCACTCGTACGCTGCTTATCTAGAGTTGTGCTCTACACTCATTCTGGGGCAATGTGGTTCTCACAACATTTTACCTCATTAACCGCATGCCCTCATCGATGTTGGGGGAAAAGATACCTTTCTCCCTTGTCTTTCTTGACAAGCAGTTGTTCTCTCTTACCCCTCGTGTCTTTGGGTCCGTTGTGTCCATTCACCAATTGTTACCAGGGATCGATAAGCTCTCTCCTAGGGTTGTCAAATGTGTTTTTGTCGGGTATTCTAGGACTCAAAAGGGGTATCGTTGCTATGATCCGTTACTTCGGAGATATTATGTCAATGCAAATGTCACGTTTTTTTGAGTTAGTTATGTTTTTCCTCTCCTACAGGTGACAGGTTGACACTATCAAACACGGATGGTGAGATCTATATTCTTCCTCTACACATGTATGCACCACCACATGATCCAATACTTCCACCACCATCTCCACCACAATTACATCCACTAGCTTTACCTCCTCCACCTCCACCTCTACCTCCCATTTCTTTGGTTCTCCCTCTACCACATCACTACAGTCGACGACTAGTCCCTGCTCATGATCATGGTCAATCATCAAGCATGTCCCAGGTTTGTTCTGACAACATTGATTCTAATGATGGGGCTAACGATATTTCTCAACAGGGGCTATTTCCGGAAGGGGATAACATGGATGGTGGTACGACAGATGCAGAACTTGATTTGCCTATTGCTCTAAGAAAGCAAAAGCGATCATGTGCTTCATATCCAATTGCTTCTCATGTCACCTTTGAGCATCTGACAGGGGACTTCAGGAGGTTTGCAGTTGCTTTATCTGCTGTGAACATTCTACGGACTCACCATGAAAGCATTAGGTGATAGTAGATGGCGTATGGCTATGGAGGAAGAGATGGCCGCCCTTCAGTCAAGAGGTACTTGGAGCCTTGTTCCAGCTCCAACGGGGGCATCTATTGTAAGTTGCAAGTGGGTATTTACAATAAAGCACAATGCAGATGGCAATATTGATAGGTACAAGGCTCGACTGGTTGCTCAGGGCTTTACTCAGACGTACGGGGTAGATTATCTTGACACTTTTTTTCATGTTGCTCGTCATTCTACCTTGCAGATCCTTTTATCTGTTGCCGTTTGGCCCACATTTCAATTGGATGTCAAGAATGCCTTTTTATATGGTGATCTTCAGGAAGAAGTTTACATGGAGCAACCACATGGGTTTACCGCTGAGGGGGAGTGTTTACAGTTGTGCAATCTTCATAAGGAAATCTATGGCCTAAAGAAGAGCCCGCCAGCTTGGTTTCAGAAGCTCTTAGATTTGTTTGAGAAGCAAGGGTTTAAAAGGTCGAATGCAAATCATTCTCTTTTGTACAAAGGACTTCCAGAGGTACAACTGCCATTATAGTGGAGGTTGACGATATACTTATTACAGGAGATGATACGCACGGAATAAAAAGAGCAAAAGAATTCTTGGGCCGTGAATTTGTTACCAAGGATCTATGAGCGCTTAGATATTTTCTGGGGTTGGAGTTTGCTAGAAATGAATAAGGACTTGTGGTGACTCAAAGAAAATATGTCACTGACTTGCTAAGTGACACATGTATGCTTGGATGTCGACCTGCTTCTACACCCATGGATCCAAGCATGAAGATGTATGATGATGATACTGAGGAGGTTGACAGGGAACTGGTAGGAAGGCTACTTTATGTTACTATTACCAGACCATATACTACATTTGCAGTCAATAAAGTGAGTCAGTTCATGGAACAACCTCGTCAGGTACACATGGATGCTATACATATGATACTAAGATATCTTAAGTCATCTCCAGGCACAAGAGTGCTGTTTAGAAAGGAGGGTATTATTACTATCTTAGCATGCGCATATGCAAACTATGCAAGGTGCCCACAAGACAAGAAGTCTACATCAAGCTTCGCTATATTTGTTGGGGAGTCACTCGTCTCATGGAAGTGTAAGAAGCAAACCGTGGTCACGAGATCCAGTGCTGAATTGGAGTATAGAGCTATGGCCCAAGTATGTACAGAAGTGATGTGGGTTCGTGCAGTTCTGACAGATCTGCATATAGATGTTCCTCTTCCCATGTCGCTAAAATGCAACAATCAGGCTGCATTATTCATTGCCAATAATCCTACATTTCACGAGAGGACAAAGCGCATCGAAGTTGATTGCCATTATATAAGTGATATGATCCAGAAAGGCTTCATTTCTACAACCCATGTCAGCTGAGGAGACCAAACGATAGACATTCTTACCAAAGCTTTACTTCAGGGCCCCTTCCAGAAGTGCTTATCCAAGATGAGCATGATATATATCTATGCTCCATCTTGAGGGGGTGTGTAGAAGTTTATTTTATGTTCTTGTATCTTTTTATCTATTTCCCTTTCTCTTTGTCTACCATATATAATTTGCCCACAAGTCTCTCCCTATATTAGACAGCCTATGGCTCAAGGAATAAACAAATCTCTTATTTCTCCCAACACATGTCATATTCGTACAATTGAATGAAGGAAGAGACAGAGCTACGTAATTAAGGACCTGAATGAGAAGATTGAAAAGTTGGAGCTGTTGGAGTAGTATGCAGGATATGCGGGGCATATGTGGTCCGCATATGCGGGAGGGCGCATAATGCACTGATTCATGAAATTGGTGTGGTCTGCATGCCGCACGTGCATATGCGGCCGCATATGCGGTTCGTGCGGTCGATTTCATGAACACTGCATAACCCAGTGTCCACACCTATGCATACACCTAGTGAAGAATAGGAGGAGGGATCACCATCCCCCGTACCTTAGCACCACAACACCTCATAATCAAGCGAGTCTGAAGTAGACAAGAAAGACTTACCGCAACAGCAACACCCCCCACAACCTTAAGCTTCACTTTCTTTTCCAAGTTTAAGTCATAGTCTTAGTGTCAGTATTAGTCCGAGTCATGTACTGACTTATATTTTCAATAAAAGTAATGAATCAGTTCTTGATCATGATCATTCGATTCTTTTCCCC
The DNA here is from genome assembly GCA_037367405.1 of Ottelia alismoides. Lineage (NCBI taxonomy): Eukaryota > Viridiplantae > Streptophyta > Magnoliopsida > Alismatales > Hydrocharitaceae > Ottelia > Ottelia alismoides. The sequence goes on along the minus strand of JAZKJV010004630.1, from coordinate 312,113 downwards.
GTTCTCTAACGACTGTGAAGAAGAAAAACTTAAATAACCAAAAAAATGAGGAAGAAATGACTTGTATATGTAGAGCATAGAAGGCCATATCGATATGGATATCGTATCGGTCCGCTCGGAAACAGATATATCATGTTATATCTCCGATATATCGACGATAACGGGGGAAATGCCAAAAATGACTCAAAAATGGCATTTTTACCGTTTTTTTAAAAATTAAGATCATCCAAGATATTAAAACAACAAATAACCTACAAATACCCATTTATATCACACTTATATCACACATCGGTTATTTATTCCTATATTGCACATACCAGTCATTTCGAACATATCGATGCTAATGTTGATTCATGACTTATAGATATTGGAAATGGAGTTCGTCCATGTTCTCAAAACACTAAATAACTTACAAATATACTCTTAGGTCATACATATTGATCATCTATGGCCCTTATATCTCACATATCGATCATATCGAAAATATCACTGGTATTGTTACTTGTTGACCTATATATATGTTGGAAATGGAGTTCGTTCAAGTTCTTAGAACACTAAATAACTTACAAATATACTTTTAGATTACACATATCGATCATCTATGATCCTTGTATCGCATATACCGGTTATATCTAATATATCGTTGTTAGTGTTGATTGCTAATTGTGGATATTGTAAATGTAGTCAATTCAAGTTCTTATAACACTAAATAACTTACAAATACACACTTATATCACACATATTGATCATCTATGGCCCTGATATTGCACATATCTGTCATATTAAGCATATCATTGTTAATGTTGATTATTGATTTATAGATATTGGAAATGGAGTTCATTCAAGACTTATATTGCATCATATATTACGTACAAATAAAATGTTTGAACTATTTTTGGAACCAAACAAATAAAGTGCATAATAACATTTTTTAAAATAGACATAATTCATAATAATATTTTTTGAAGAGAAAGAAGATGGATTCGAATCGATTGGACACCCCCAAGATGAAAAACCATTGTATGCACTCCCCTGTCGTACTATACCCTACCAGATGGCGGTCTCGCTTCCCGATCAACGAACGTTTGGGGGGGAGGGCTAGGGGGCCTATGTTGGCCCCCCTTGCGGGTGTGCGGGGGTAGTACCTCCGACCAAAACAAAATATATAAAACACGATGCGTTTTAATACTAGGAGTAGTAAAATAAGTATTGAAATCAAGCTTACAGGTGTATTATTCATCATTAGGTAGATATGGACGAATTTTCGATGATATCGAATGATATTCGGGATTTTTGTAGTGAATCAAGTCATTTTTGGCCCATATGGACGATATGGTGATATATCGCCGATATATTGATCATATATAGTCGATATCCTGGTAAATGGATATGCACCCTGATATCGATATCCTATACCTCTCGATACCGATGTATCGACGATATATCATTGATATATCGTGATATGGCCTTCTATGCTGTAGAGAAAGCACCAAGGTCACTTTATCTCTAGATGAGATGATAGAAAGAGATCCAACATTTAGAAAATACCTTAAGTTGAGGTGCACACCAACAAGGGTCAACAGAAAGAACTCAAGTCGAAAAAAACCATATCCTCTTTATAGCTTCTTCTCGTTTAATCAGAAATGAGCTTCCAAGGGAGAAGAGAGACATTAGTGCACACTTTGTGACTGGCTAAATCAATGAAATCAAGTTTGTGAGAACTTTATTAGACAACGGTTCCTCTGTCAGTCTCATACCCACCAAATTGTATGAACATCTTAATCTGGGACCTCTTAAGAAGTCAAGAGCCGTACTTCAATTAGGAACGTTGTAATCAATATCGAGGGACATGATTATCCAGTGGATTTCGTACTTGACATGGATGTCCCTAGGAATTGGAAAGATTGCCAAATGATCTAAGGACAACCCTTCCTTAGGACTGCTGGAGCCCTGTTTGACTATACTTTGGAAAAATCCAATTAATAGATGTTGAACTAGAAATGAAGCAGACTAGATTCCATAGTCCTGATACAAAATCCGGCACCGAGTCAGGAAATTCCGAGTCAGAGGCAGATTGTAGCACAATAACGAAAGTTGGGCCTTGGAGACAGAACCCACCCACATTCATAGAATCACTCTCATCTGGAGAGGACATTGTCGATCAGTTAGTCTGTCAGCTAATTTAAGAAAACACTTTTTATGCATCAACCTACACTCCCGGAGACTCAGAGGTCTATGTAGACCTGTCAGTCCCATCTCTTTTAGGACAATCATGGAGTGAAGAAGACGAGTCGGATGCGGTGTTTGCCGAAATACGACATATATTGGCGATCCGAACCCCAGAGTCGTTAAGTTGGTAGCATATGATGTCATACATGATCCTTTTACAGCACAACTAGATTCAACAGTGATAAAGCCGAATTTCTTGGACAATATTGATATACTCGAGCTCAAACCATTGCTCCCTACCCTCAAATATGCCTTCCTTACGGGACCTAAGGGAAAGTTTTCGGTCATCATCAGCTCACATCTAATCGAAGTGTAGGAAATTCGTTTGCTAAGAGTATTAGAAAAAAAACGCATGGCAATATGCTGGAGATTGTCGAATCTCCAAGGGATTAAATCAGCTCTTTGCTCACATCATATATACCTTGAGGACAATACTAAATCCTCCCATGAATTCCAGCGTAGGTTGAATCCAAATTTATGAGAAGTGGTTAAGACTGAGATAAAATGGTGTGGAGCATGGTTCATTTACCCATCTCAGACTCCAAGTGGAGGTTACCTTTACACGTAGTCCCAAAGAAGTTGGTGCTCCAATTTGTCTCCAACAAGGAGGGAGAGGAGATCACGACACAAGTACCCACATCGTGGCGCGTTTGTGTGGATTACCGATGCCTGAATGCTGTAACGAAAAGGATCACTTCCCACTACCATTTATTTATCATATTTTGGAGATTGGCGGGAAGAGAATACTTTTGCTTTCTAGACGGTTACTTGGGCTACAATCAAGTATCCATTGCCCCCGAGGAGTAGGAGAAGACAACATTCACTTGTCCCCTCGGTACTTACGCCTTCAAATGCATGCCTTTCGAGCTATGTAACGGCCCCGACACTTTTCAACGATGCATGATTGCGGTGTTTGCCGATTTGGTTGGAGATTTCCTGGAAGTATTTATGTATGACTTCTTGGTCCATGTTGATTTATTCAATGATTGTCTCGCGCACTTGGATCGAGTCCTAGAGAAATGTAGGGAGATTAATCTAGCGCTCTCATGGGAGAAAAGTCATTTGATGGTAAAGGAGGGCATCGTGTTAGGGCACGCCATCTCCAAAAAGGAAATGGAGGTTTATCTTGCCAAGGTGGATGTGATCAAGAAATTCGAGTCACCGACCAATGTCAAGCAAGTGCGGTCCTTTGTAGGGCATGTCGGATTTTATTGGAGATTTATCAAGGATTTCTCAAAAATTGCCCAACCGCTAACCGAGCTCTTAGGAAAAGACATCGAGTTCATTATAGATGATAAGTGTCTTGAGGCCTTCAAGCTTCTCAAAAGATGATAATGGAATCTCCCGTCCTACAAGTCCCCGACTGGTCTCTTTCCTTCGAGATTATGACCGATGCCTCTGATTTGCAGTAGGGACTATGCTAGGACAGAGGAGAGATGGTGTCCCTTATGCTATTCACTACGCAAGTAAAGTTTTGGATCCAACTCAGAATAATTATACTGTGAAAGAAAAGGAAATGCTTGTTGTACTCTTTGCCTTAGAAAAATTCAGATCTCTGAAAAGGAAATGCTTGCTGTGCTCTTTGCCTTAGAAAAATTCAGATTTCTACTTTTAGGATTTAAGGTGACAACGTCATAAAGGAAATATTGCGATATATCAATATGAGACCGATATCGGTATCGTTATGACGATATATCCTCCTTTTCAGGCCATTCATTCACAAAAGGTTGTCGATATGGGCGATATTTCGGTGATATATCACCGATATATCATTGAAATATCGTATCGATATGATATCAAAACGATATTGATCGATATTGCCTTCTACAGTGTACGCAGACCATTCAACCATCCGCTATTAATGGTAAAGAAAGACGCAAGGGCACATCTTCTCAAATGGATACTTCTACTTCATTAATTTGATTTGGATAAGGATAAACCTTGAGTGAAGAATGTGATGGCTGACCATCTATCTCGGATCGAACAAGATAATATCCCTGATTCATAGTCAATCCGTGAAGCCTTCCCAAACGAGTCAATTTCTGTTATCGGCTCCCTCCCATGATATGCCAATTTGGTTAACTATCTTCTCTCTAAGAAAGTTCCTCAGGGTTGGCCCAAGTGCAGAATTGACCAACTTAAGTCGGAATCCAAAACCATTGGGAGGATCCGTTCCTTTTCTTTGAAGGATCGGATTGTATATGGAGAAGATGTATTCCTCAGGAGGAATACTAAAGTGTCCTTGATCTATGCCACACCTTGGAGGTAGGAGGACACCACTCCAGGAAGGGGACTGCTGAGAATATATTACAATGTGGATTTTACTGACCATGTTTAAGGATGCCTACAATTTTGTCAGGTTGTGCTCGGTCTATCAGAGACTGGGAGGGACTATCGATCCGAAAGATGCTATGCCCATGCAAGCAGTGATCATATGTGATGTATTCCACGCATGGGACATTGACTTTATGGGCCCATTCCTTAACATCCATGGATTTGAATATATTCTTCTCGTGGTAGACTATTTATCAAGGTGGTGGAGGCTATCCCTACTTGAGCCACAAACAACAGAACCGTCTGTAATTTCTGAAAGATCATATTATTTCAAGGTTCAGGATCCCCAAGGTTTTGATATATGACGAAGGTATCCACTTTATCAACGAGGAGGTGAAGAAGTTGATTAAGGACTATATCATTGAGCACCGTGTCGCTAGCCCTTATCACCTACAATATAATGGTATGATAGATGTATCAAACAGGGAGGTCCAAGGAATTTTACAGAAACTAGTCTGCCCTGACTGGAAGAACTGATCCCAACTCCTGGATCAAGTTTTATGGGCTTACAGGATCGCTTATAAGACCCTATTGGGCACCTCCCCGTTTAAAATGGTATTTAGAAACCATGTCATTTGCCTGCAGAATAAGTGCATAAATCAGAATGGTCAATCAAACAGATCAATTGAAACTGTTACCAAAGAAAGAAGAACAGACATATGGATTTAAATGACCTTTCAGAAATCAGAAATCATGCATATGAGAACAACACTATAAGGACAATAAAGAAATGACATTACAACTACATTAGAACAAAGAACTTCGTAACAGGGAAGAAAATATGGCTGTTTAATACAAGGTTGAATATTTTCCAAGGCAAACTTAAATCGAAATGGATGAGACCTTTCATCGTTAGGGAAGTACACAATAACGACAGTGTCACAGTCTCTGAGACAGTAGACAGTACACAGACTTCCCTAGTCAATGGACAATTGTTTAAGCACTTCGAATCACAGGAGCAATTCGTACAGGTGGAGCAGATCTTCAAACTGGGCACAAAATCAGACAAAAGACCCCTTGGCCCATATGAAACCTTGAGAAATGATGGCATCCTCTTTATTGCAGCTAGAAGATTCAACCGATCACTTGTATATCCACTAATGACCTACTCTATCCTCCACCTGTAATTGCTTGATCATACTTAGGCTGACCTGAACCTAAGTATAGGGAGACTGATATCATTGTGTATACCTCACTTCTATTCTTTTCTTCTCACTCTGATCGACCCATTTCTTGCTCTTCTGCTATGCTTAGGCCCTCAAACACCTAAGTATAGGGGGATGAGTCGACTTCTTTTCACACAACTATGCTTGGTACAAGTTATGTCTACACTTTGTGCCATGAGGACATAACACAAGCTAAAATGGGGGGGGGGGTGTTTGTATATATATTCTATGTACTTTATCCTTAGCTCCTACTTTAATTGTTTTCGTCACAAATCGGGTATTGGTACAAGTTGTATATATTATGTATTGTGTAAATAACACATGTTTTCAAAATTAAGAAGGTATAAAAAATAAAAAACAAAACAAAACTTAAGGTTTTATCCCTAACATTTTCACTATCACTCAAGACTTGAGGAATGAAAGAAACATGGGGTTTTAAGTTCTTTTGATTCAGAGTTAATCGACCTTAGTCATTAATGTTTGAGACTTACTAATCCACACTTCCCTAGTTTTAAGATATGAGCGCTATATTGCACTCTCAATCTCTACCTTTTAAGAATATGATCAACACGTCACATACACAATTGCATGAATGATGAGGTGAGTTGAGATTTCACTTGAGGGACTGTGACTTGATATTTGAGTCAAGACCTGATTTTATGATACTCGAGGATGAGATAAAGTTGATAAAAGCTTCATGAAACCTGAGTGTCAACAAACCCTAACAAGTATGTGAACAAATTCTCATGATATCTCTTGATATTGACCTATGTGCCAGGGTTTAATGAAACTAATAATTTGTTCATCAGTGTGCGCCAACATGATAAAAGCAGTTGAGATAGCCAAGCCAATATGATTACAAAAATTCAAAGAAAAAGTTGAAAGATCCAAAAAGGAAAAATTCCACAAAATGAATTATCTGGCAAGCGCTCCCAACATTTTCAATGTGTCCACTTGGACCAAAGCTGTTAGGACCAAGATTCGGGCTAACACCTAAAAAGGACTCTGCATCGTAAATTCTGCAAGTCTGAGTATAGAAGGTATATTAGATACCCAGATAAGACATACCCGGTAAACTCCTAGGATCACAAGTGCAGACGATTCCAAAACTCTTGACGGTCACACTGGTCAACAACCAAAAATTTACTTGCGTTGAGTAATAAAGGCACACGAGAGGACCCTTGTTCCAATGAGAAGAAGAGAAGAAAATACACAATCCTAAATCCTACCTAATCTGGCCTGTCATATACACTTTCAAGTCTGACATGCTACTGAGACGGTAGATTGAATGCAAGAACTGATTTATTCCCTAGTGTTGAGGATTAGGTTTTGAGGAGAGTCTCTTGGATCAGGACTTTGAGGGATTTTTTAACTCAACTCTTATTATTGCAGTACACAATAAATGCCATATCTCTTATGCTATATGTATAAACAGAGAGTCTGATAATTTGATAAGTTGGATTCCTTTTGACTAGAGCTTGGATTGAGCATAAAATTTTAGGACATGCACAGTTAGGGATACAACCTTCTAACTGACTAAAATTTGTTTGGGGACAAGCAAAGAGCTAAGTATAAGGGTGTAGTGAATCCACGATTCATTTGCTCTATATGGATGTTATATGGATGTTTTAGCAAGATTCCCTTAATAAATCACTAATTAAAGTCCTTAAAATCGATTAATTGACATTCACTAATTAGGGATAAAATTTGTAATTAAATAACTTTGGTTTTTGACCTAAATTGAGCTTATTATTTTATATGTAAATAATCATTATTTTATCCTAATTTTTCTCTATCATATTCTCTAATTAATTAACTAACATGGAATAAATAATCAAAATCCATAAAAATTAGAAAACCAAAAGAAAATACAAAAATCTGACTTTTTATACTTTGTACATTCTTTCTCTTTGTTGTTTTTATTTTTCCTTTTCTAACCTATAAAAAATCCATAAAAATTAGATTAATTATGTATATATATTAATCTTCTAATTAAAATCAAATTTAAAGAATGCAAAAAATTATAAAATGCAAAAATGTGGTATTTTTTTATCTATAGAGTACCTACAAAAATATTTTTTTACAATTGATCTCTTTTAATTTTGGGTCCTTCATGAAAGTTGTAGATCTCGTTGAGATGGGCAACTTTCGTGTTGACTACTTTTTAACTTGACTTCATTTACTATTTCTTTCTTATTTTTCTTTGATTTATATTTACTTTATCTTTATTTAATTTTTATTTTTCTCCTTAATTTTACTTTAATTTAATATCATTTATTTTATTTATTTTAATTAACTTTTATTCTTCTTCTTCTTCTTATTATTTGTTCTCCCCTTCTTTTTCTTTTTCCTTGTCCTTTTCTTTTCTTCCCTTTTCCTTCTTCTTTCTTCCTCTCTCTTCCCCATTCTCTCTCTCAGGTCATGCACATCACGTGGCCCACCTCTCCCTTTTCTTCTCTCTTAACTTCCGTCGGGCCACGTGTCGCGCATGTGACCTCACCCTTCTCCTAGGTCACGTGTGCGCCACGCGACCCCCACCCCCTCCCCTTCCTCCCCGCGGTTGCCTCCGTATGCTCCTCTTCCGTCCTCTCGTCGCCCATCCACTTATCCCCTCTCGTAACCCCCTCCCAGGCTCCCTTTTCCTATAAAACTTCGACCATCGCCCATCATCGACGGCATCCGTCATTTCATACCTATTACCCTTAAGCTCCAGATCCGAGGGTAGGTGACAGCTCCCCGCGGTTTCATCGAGCAAGAAGGGTATCTCCGGTTGGCGAGATCTGAGGTGTCTCCTGCACCTCGTTGCAGTCGCTGCTACGCAGTTGTAGATCTCGAGCTCTCATTGCTGGAGCTCTTGAGCGAAGAAACCCAAGCCCGAGCTCCTTCCCAAATGAAGCACACCACCCTTCTCTACCTTCATCTCCGATCCGATTACCAATGGCCTCAGTCATCCTCCACCTCCAGGTAGCTCCACCCCTTCACCCTTCTCCGATTTCACTAATTTTTAGCACGCCTGCGCTTCGCCTCCAACCTTCGACTCGACTCAATCGCTTCACGCCCTCCCCCACCTCCGACCTTGGAAAGGTTGGATCATAGCTCCTATCCCTCTCCCTCGCAATTGGAGCTCCTCTCTCTCCCATCGTGTTTGCTTGCAGGAACATCAATTTCTCTTCGCTTGCTGCCTTCGTTGTTGGTCGATCTCTGACGGCCGATCCTTAGCTCCACTACCTGTCGCATTGCGCTGCCCGATGTCGTCGTGCGACGCTGTCGCCTGTCACACCTCTAGTGTCATGACCCCAATTCCGGTCATCGAATTCTCTTCATATCAGGATCTGGTTACTCGTCAATAATTTATTCAGCAATCACAACTAACATTCAAAAGTCTGCAATTAAAAATACTCAGAAAAAAGTATTTAGTTCTTTTCATTTCATGAAATAAAGCTTACATGATATATTGTCCCACTATAACCATTTACATGTACATCAGATGGAAGGAAATACATAAAAAGATTACCAACTACGTTATAGAGTAAGCTATTGTGGTTAGCTGGATGGCTATTATGTTAGCTGGCTGGATTACTAAAGTCATTGCGATGTCTCATCGACATCTGTAGTGTTTTCCATAAATCATAGGATAACAATTAGCGAGTGCTAAGTAACGAAGAAGAGAAAAGCAAACATTGGTGTAATTTTACAAGACTTTTTATAACAAAAAGTTTCATTCCTTCTCATTGTTTAAGTCCTATTCCTTTCTATTCTAAGTCAGGGATTAGTCCAGGGAATTACCTCATTGTTATATGGACTCCGAAGCTTTGGACACTTCGAGATTGGATATTGCGTTGATTTGATGAGCTTATGTTGCCACACGTCGCTTCAATCAATCCTCCAATATCACCCTGACAATTTTCTATTCTTTTATTATTCAGAGTCTCAAACCCTTAGCTTTGCAAACGAAGGAGCACACCATCCTCGAGGACCCGATTGCTTAAAACTCAGGTTAACCTTTAATCATGTATGCTAACGTCTTTAAATACATGTTCTCGTGACCTAGTCGCTATCCAACTACCCGTAACTCCACATGGCATGGCCACATCATCAGTCAGTCAATCCGTCTAATGGCAGTCGAGTACCACACGTTGCAAATAACTTATTTCGCACGCTCAATATATCCAGGCAACTATGTACCACTTAGGTTGTTCTGCCAATACGGATGTTCTGCTGAGAAACATATATGTTGCATGCCCGACCTGTAGTACCTACTCCAAGTCATTCTTAACGTAACACACGATCCTTTTCAGGATCTATATCAATACACATCAATTCTCATGATGTATTTCTTTCGTTAAGCTTTCGAGTTGCATATTCCTCTACATCGAGTATAGGCTCACATATATATTAATTTATACGTATATATGCTCATGATGAGAGGGGATTTCACATTATGGAATGGTCCAAGTGATAACGTCTAAGAAGAAGGGCGGTCTAGGGGTGATGTAGTTGGAGGAGATGAATACGGATTTCATGACGAAATTGGTGGTGCAGTTATGGGGGAAGTCTGAGGATCTAGTTTGTCGATTTATGAGGAAGATATACAAGATATCTATGTCATTAGAGGTCGTCCTGGGGCGTCTTCCGTCCTCTCTGTGGAAGGGGATCACCAAAATTGTTTCAGACATGACTAACAAGTTGAGACATTTGCTTGGGGATGAAGCAGGCTTCCAGTTTTGGCTGGATGAGTGGAAGAGGGATGAGATGGTGGGGAATCGCTACCAATGCCTATTTCGGTTGGCGCACGACAGCTGTGTGCATTTACAGCAGATTTGCAACCGTGGTGTGTGGTCTACGGTGTTCTCTTCACAGTTGTTAGATCGGAGGCTAGAAGAATTTCTTGTTTTGCTGTCGGAGTTGTTGCTTCTCCATAGATGCTCAAGGCGTATAGAGATTCGATGATGATTGGAGTGTTCTTGGCAGCTCTTGATCCTGAATATGATGCATCCAGGTCATAGATTCTTACTGATGCCACTATACCTCCAATGGTGGAGGCGTACCGCAGATTGAGTAGGCTTTCTATTACATATGGTGGTGCCACTCAACAATCACATACCTCCGCATTTATGGCCGCATCTCACGTTAGAGGGAGTTCTACACAGTTCAGAGGATGTAGTACCCACGGTAGGGGAGGGGGTAGTTGACCCAGTCAGTCGTGTACTAACTGCCATCGACTAGGTTATATTGAGGATACATGCTACTCTGAGCATGGTTTTCTTGTTTCATCTCGTGTAGCAGAACATAATCAACCATATGGTGCTCCTATTCCAGCATTTAATTAGAGGTTTGATGAGTTTGTGACAAGACTGAGAGAGATCATGCTCACACCTGGATCATCTGTTGCTGCCTCAACATCTGCCACCACATCGGGTACCGCATATGCCCTTACTAGTTGTTACGTAGCAGATTTGACAGAATGGATTATGGATTCAGGAGCTTCACACCACCTCTATGGTTATAGAGGGCAATTTAGTACATACATATTATTTCATCCAGACAGATCTGTAGTTATAACAGATGGGACCCATTCTCCCATCACTGGACAGGGGGAGGTGCAATTGACTTCGATAATGAGTCTACAGAATGTTCTTCATGCTCCTGATTTTTCTATGAATTTACTGTTTATTAGTCAAATCACCAAAGATTTACATTGTCATGCCTTATTTGATTCGTCTTCCCTTGTTTCAGGATATTCTTACGGGCATGGTGATTGGATTTGGCCATGAGCAAGGAGGTCTTTATAGATTGGTCCAGTCTCCCTATGTTGGTGCTTCGTTTATTCGCACTAGATCAGTCTCCCCTTATGTGTGGCATCTTCGGTTTGGTCACCTTCCTCTACAGAAGCTGTAATGTGCTTTCTCAAATTTCTCCTCGCGCTCCCCTCCAGTGCGAGGCTTGCCAGCTTGGGAAGCACCGTCTGTTTACATTTCAGAGTCGTCAGGGTCATAGTAGTTATAGTGTTTTTGAGTTGATCCATCTGAAAATTTAGGGTTCGAGTCGTGTCCCAGACCATCACGGATATTTTATTTTGTTGTCGTTGATGATTTTTCCACATTGTCTTGTGCATTTCTGCTTAAAAATAAGTTTGATGTTGGTTCTATCATTCAGTCTTTATTAATGAAATTAATAACATTTTTTCTGCTAATGTCAAATATGTTTGTTTTAACAATGCATTAGAATTCTGTAGCTTACAACTCTCACAGTTCTTCAAGGCCCTTGGTATTGTACATCAGGCTTCTTGTGCCTATACATCCCAATAGAACGGTATTGTCGAACACAAACATCGTCATCTTTTGGATGTCACCACAACCCTCTTGATTCAAAGTTGTACTTTTCATTCTTATTGGGGATATGCGATTCTAACTGCTTGCTACCTGATGAATCGTATGCCCTCGTTTGTGCTGGGAGAAGAGATTTCATTCTTGTTTGCATTTCTAGAAATGGAACTTTTCTCCATCACTCCTTGTGTGTTTGGGTCTGTTGCCTTCGTTCGTCATACATCTCCTGGTCAGGACAAGCTCTCTCCCAGAGCTGTCAAGTGTGTATTTGTAGGGTATTTCAGATTTCAAAAGGGATATCATTCTTTTGATCATGTTTAACGGAGATATTATGTTAGTGCGTATGTCACTTTCTTTGAGTCTATTATGTTTTCTCTCCTATAGGGGATCGGTTAACTCTTCGGATTATTATGAAGAGGTACACATGCCTCTATCTCTAGTTTCTTCTACCACACCTACAACTACTACGCCTCACTTCAGCCCCAGTTCTGTCAGTCCCTTCATCTCCAACCTCTTTTCTATCAACACCACCACCTCCACCAACAGTTTCCATCTTCTTGCCACAGGTCTACACTCACCGACCCTGTGCTCATGGGCCTCCATCATTCAACATGCCCCAGATATGTTCTGAGCATTTGATTTTTGTTGATAGCATTGGTGATTTGCATTCACAACAGGATGAGCATGTGGCTATAGATGTTCCTGTCTTTGTCATTGAGGAGGTTGAGGATCTTGACGTGTTATTTCTATACAGAAACAGAGGTGTACATGTGCTACATACCCTCTTGCTTCTTGTTAGAGTATTTGGAGCATGCGCCACTTGTGTAATAGTGGGTAAATGGATCCCTCCAGGAGCCATTTACCCCATCACTGAGTTTAGTCCCACATCTACTAGCGGTGGATCTTGGAGGCTCTGTGGAGGCTATATAAGGAGCCCCATACCTCCTGTATCCTTTGAGAAATTGCAATGAACACATACGCCCTTTGAGGCATTCTCCCGTGGTTTCATCCCGTTCCTTAGGGAGTAGGGTTCGGCGTAAAAAATCTTCTTGTTCTTTAATGTTTTATCTTTCTAGATTATGCTCTGTTTATCATTCCGCTTCTGCATTCTCTATTTTCTAACATGGTATCAGAGCGGGTCGATTCTCGAGGATTTTTATTTTTTTTATTTTTTCTTCGTTCGAGATTCATGTTGATGTTAAAGAATTATTTGTTCTTGAGATCCGTAAGTATTAAGAAATTTTGGTTTTTTGAAACCCTAATTTCGGCATATGAGTTCCGGAAATTTGTTGGGATCTCTTGCGCGACGCTCTAGGCTACTGGCTCCTCCTCCTCCATCGAGGGGCTACGACAGCATAAGAAACATCCCTCCAACACGCCGAGCGGCAACGCTCGAACATCCCAGGCGACCTTGTGCTCCAACCCCTCCCATCGTGGAACTCCCTCCTGGAGGAGGCACAACATACCCATCGCGCAACCCATCGACTCCTCTGATCACGCAACCCATCGTATGTGTGCCCCAACCAAACCCTCTGGCCTCTCCAGACTACATATGCGGCATCTCCAGGTAGCATCCCAAGGCGACCCCCAGCTGGTGCAGCCTCTTCACCACCTTCAATGGAGGAGCCCTCCACGGGCTATATAGACGACAAGTAGAGGCTCCAGTCGGAGCCCTCTGCCCTCCATATCTTCCGCGCATGAGCTCGGCGCAACCTAGGCCGCAGTTCTCCTTCAGGCGGCGCTAGTTCAACTGCCAGCGCACACACCCCTTAAAAAATACATAGAAAAGGAAGTCGACCCCCATCTCCTGTCTGACCGTGCTCCAGGAGCCACCGCCTACCCAACTGTAGTGCAAAGCTCATCGCGATTAACATACTCGTGCGAACCCATGAACCCAGGTAGATCCCTCATGTGCAAGCTGGCGCAAGCCTCCAGCGATGCTCCTGCATCTGGTGGCGCAAATGACACCAACTTCATCCCCTCCGGAGCTTCCTCCATCCAGGCGATGCTGCTCAAAGGGGAACACCCCCGCATGCCTCCAGGTGATGCCACTCATTGGCGGCAGCATGAAGAAGACCCCTATAAGGGGGGTTGGTCCTTGGAAGGGTTCCTAGCAACCCTAAGGGTAGCGGACGACCCTTTATAAAAGAAATTTTGTTATTGAAAAACCCAAGAGGGCTTCGGCTGCTGGAAAAGATACATAAAATTGAGGGGCCCATCGCAAGTTAAAAAACATTGTTTGTTAAAAAAAGAGGTTTTAAAAAAAGCCGCGTATAAGAAAAAAAGCCGTACATAAAATATTTGAAAAAAATTCTTGAGAAGGTTTCCTAAATGTAATCCTAATTTGGGCCCTGAATGTATTTAAGAAAAAAGAAAAAAAAGGCGCGCACAAAAGAAAATCCGTACGCAATTTAAAAAAAAAATTGATTAAAAAAAGGAAAAAAAGAGAAGCCGAAAAAATGCTGAAATGACTTAAAAAATATTTTAAAAAATGATTTAAAAAATTAAATTAAGAAGTCGAAAAAAATGACATTTGTGATGTTTTATTTTTCTCCCTATATTATCTTGTCTTCTCCCAACTTGGTTGACGCCCATGTTTTCTGACAAGTATGGGAGAAAGGGGGAGTATTTGTAGAGTCACAGGTCTGTTCAGAGAATGGTACTCTACAGTCTCTCCAGATACATATTTCAGGCCATTCAGAATCCAGACTCTCAGTATTGACTGTTGTTCATACACGACGGCGACACATGCCATCATTTGTCATGGTCCCCATCATTCTTGTTGTTTCAGCCAGAGTTTTCATGTGAGCCATAGGGACTCTAGAGTAGTGGATTATTCCCTATGTCAGATGGGCAAGGATTTTCATGTGGTACCATAGGGACTTCAGAGTAGAGTACCATTCTCTGAGCCAGATGAGAGACCCAATTTCACACTCCAGCCCGTTCATCCTCCTCACATGCACGCCATGAGAAGCAACGTCCTTGACAGCAGCTGACAGTTGTGTACGTTGAGTTGATATTGTCTGTAGTGTCATGTATTTTGAGTTGTGTTTTCTTTTTGTTTGTCCAAGCTGAGCATTGCATGCTCCAGGTTGAGGGGGGAGTGTTAGAGTATTTGGAGCATGCATCACTTATGTAATAGGTGGGTAAACGGATCCCTCCAGGATCCATTCACCCCATCAATGAGTTTAGTCCCACATCTACTAGTGGTGGGACTTCGAGGCTCTGTGGGGGCTATATAAGGAGCCCCAGACCTCCTGTATCCTTTGAGAAAGCGTAATGAACACATACGCCCTCTAACGCATTCTCCCGTGGTTTTATCCCTCTCCTTAGGGAGTAGGGTTCCACAAAATATTTTTTTGTTCTTTAATATTTTATCTTCCTTGATTATGCTCTGTTTATCATTCTGCTTCTGCATTCTCTATGTTCTAACACTTCTCATATTTCTCTTGCACGTCTTTCAAAGGAGTTTTAAAGGTTTATTGTCGTACTATCTACCGCGGACATCCCACATACATCAGAAGGCGTTACATATTAGTCAGTGGTGCCTTGTTATGGAGGAGGAGATAGTTGCGTTTCAATCTCGTGGCACATGGAGTGTTCTTCCTTCTCCACCTAGTGCTTCTGTGGTGGGGAGCAACTGGGTGTTTAGAATGAAACATCATGCATATTTTTTTGAGAAGAGACACATCGCGCAGATGGCAGTGTGGATCAATACAAGGCTATGCTCGTTGCTCGTGGGTTCACCCATACATATGGGGTGGACTATCATGATACACTCTCTCTTTTAGATCGACATTCTACATTGAGGATTCTTCTTTTTGTTTTCGTACTTCGTGATTGACATCTATTTTAGTTGGATGTCACGAATGCCTTCTCGTATAACGACTTAAGGAGGAAGTCTACAAGCAACAACCAACATGTTCTGTTGCTGAGGGGGAGTCTTATATGGTTTGCATAGTTCACAAGGTTATTTATGGTCTTTAGCTGAGTCTGAGAGCATGGTTTTAGAAGCTTTCTGAGTTGATTTAGCCGTGGAGATTTGCTAGGTCGATTGTAGATCACACACTTTTCATTGAGAGATCCCAGAAGGGTATGGTTGATATTCTGATTTATGTGGATGGCATCATTGTTACATGGGGTGATGATAAGGGTATTCAGGTTGCTAAGGATATCCTTGGAAAGCAGTTTGTGACCAAGGACCTTGGCAATCTTCGTTACTTTCTTAACCTTGAGTTTGCCAGGAAGCAACGTGACATGGTGATGACGCAAAGGAAGTATGCTACCTATATCCTAGTTGAGACGAGCATGACAGGGTATAGGCCTGCTACTCCTATGGATCCGAGTATGAAACTTTGATGATGACATTGAGGTCAATAAGAGATGATATAGAGAGCTTGTAGGGAAGCTTCCATATGTCACTATTACCAGACCAGATATATCCTTCGCAGTGAACATAGTTAGTCATTTTATGGAACAACCCAGGAGGCACCTGAAAAGCGAGTGGGTAGGCTTTTCTACCCTGCGAGACAATTATCTAATTTAGTTGCCAACTCATACTAGATATTCGAGCCTCGAAGTGAGAACCCTCGAGCAACCTTATAATACCTATGAATATATAAGAGGGAAAGACCACATAATATCTTATATAATCTGATTTCATTTCTATATTTTGTCAAAAAAGAATGGAAAAAGACGATCTTGCTCTGGTCTCTCGCCTACGTTCGTAACCTCACTATGACGTGTTGGTACTCGACGAGAATTGAGGGAAATAGCGAGTCGGACCTCCGCGTGGGAGGACGTTGCAGAGGGACGGATACGACTTCTTCCCAATCCCGAAGACCACATGAAGACACCCGAGCCCAGAGCATGTCGTGAAAGAAGAACACTGGATGGGCATGCTTTGACCCAGTCTCCGGGGCATAGTGGAATGTAGATATCATGAACGTGAGGCGCAGGATACCAAGATGATTAAGCCTGGAAACCTCTCCCTGGAGGTGTCGATTAACGGGAGCGTCCGGGGCTCCTTTGCTCCAGCTTCACATGATTTTGAGATACTTGAAGACTTCTCCAGGCACGAGACTTATGTTCATCAGAAACGCATCCCTTGTGGTCATAGCAAGTGCTGATGCAGATTATGTAGGTTCCCTAAAGACAAGAAGTTTACCTATAGGGAGTTCACTTGTTTCATGGAAGAGCAAGAAATATATAGTTGTTGCTAGATCTAGTGCCGAATCAGAAAATATAGAGCTATAGCACAAGGGACATAGAGATGATGTGTGTTAGATCTATCCTGACCGAACTGATTATTGAGGTGTTGCTTCACATGCACCTCCAATGCGACAACCGTGCCACCCTTTTCATAGCTGAAAATCCAAGCTTCCGTGAAAGAACCAAGCACATCGAGGTAGATTGCCACTAAACTCGAGATATGATTCGGAAGGGTTTTATCTCCACTTATCAAGTTGCTTCAGGAGATCAGATTGCAGATATGTTCATCAAGTCACTTGCTAGAGGTCCATTCCATCGTTGCTTTTCCAAGCCGAGCATGATTAATATGTATGCTCCATATTGAGGGGTTGTGTTGCGATATATGTTTCGTTTATCATTTATTTATATTTACTTATTCTTATGACTACTTTATGTAAGTTTCCCTTGGGGATTTTCTCATATATAAGAGAACCATAGGGGCTCAGTGGAATACAATTCGTTCTTTTCCCTTTCCATAATCACATTGACTGGGAAACGATAACGAGGCCAAAGAGGTTTAGTGGGCTTGGTATATTGAGGTTAGAATGCATACGGCCCTGTTGTGCAAGTGGCTTCTTCGATTGTGGGGAAGTAAGGATACCTTAGTTTGTTGTTTGATGCGTCAATATACGAGATCCACGGTTCTTTGGTTGTCTCTGATATTCGGTCTTCCTCATCCTTATGGAAAGGCATTGGGAAAATTCTTCTGGATGTGAGCTCGTATTTGGAGCTCCTGGTGGGCAGTGGTGATGTTTTTCATTTATGTTAGATGATTGGACATGCTTGGGCGTATTTAATGAGAGACACATACGTTTCTTCGCTCTGGCAGAGGATCAGGATATCTCGATTCGTCAGGCTTGGACGAATGGCGCTTGGACCCTGACCTTTACTACAGATTTTTCGAAACAACAAATGATACAGTTGGCATTGCTAGAGGATCTTGTTGATTGCATGGGTACAAACCATGATTGTGGTCATTTTGAATGGAACGGGGGTCATTTAATGGTCAAGAGAGCCTACTGTTTCTTCTCTCGCAGTGTGGGTTCAACTCAAGATGATGTTACTCATGATTGCACTATTATTTGGTGCAGCAGAATCCCGTTGCGAATTAAGGTTTTCACTTGGATCAACAGACATGGTCGGTTACTTATAAAGGTGAGACAAGATTTAGTTATGAATATGGGTGATGCAGTGTAAGAAAGCTGCGGTGACGGCAATGAGGAATTAGATCATCTTTTTTTTCGGATGCAGTACTTCGAGGTGGGTGTGGGCTGAAGCTGGTATTACTTGGATTGGGACTGATAACTCTACATCTTTTTGGAGATCTATTAGATCAACGTGCGGGGATTCTCATGAGAACAGATCGCCTACCTTTGCATTTTTTTGGGCTATTTGGAGTGCTAGAAACAACTGTATTTTTCGGGGATAATGTTTGTATTCTGAGAAGATTTTGGGACACATTAGGGGGTCTTTGTTTGATCGGGAACATTGTAATATGATTTTAATCTTGTTTTAATTTATATCTGTGGTGGGTTCCATCTTGGGACACCACCTTTTTCTTATTAAAAAACCAAGCTATCCATCACAGATCTAGATGGAATGGAAGCTGACGGAAGAGATGATATCATGGATCACCTGAAGGAGATGATTTGCTAAAATTTTTGCCAGGATAAGGTAGATTGCATTAGAGAGTGCAATCGGTCTATAATCTTCAACCTGGGTGACCACATCCACTTTAAGCAAGAGAAAGGTAAGTGCTTTATTTAAAAGCTCCAAACCATTGTTTCCCTTCTAAAACTCATCAATGGACGCCACAATATCGTCCTTAACTACGTCCCAAAGTAATCTATAGAAGGCCATAGGGAAACCACCTTGGCCGATCACAAATCGTCTGCATTGAGTTGCATATTCTTGAACCTCATGAAGTTGAATCTTGGAAGAGAGCTGCTGCTCCTGAGTCTTCGAAATTCAATCAACATCTGCGCCTCTCCAAACCACGGACTCTCGTTTCCTGTTTGTTAAGCTGGCGAATGAAGCCCGAAACTGCCATGCCCTCATGATTCCCTAAAACAGTGACGCCTCCTACCTCAATATAATGAGTATGATTTCTCCTCCTAGCACCGGCCATGCTGTGAAAAAAGTTTGGTGTTTGCATCACCATGCATTCATTTTTTCCTAGATCTCTATTTTCAAGCAAATTCTGTCTTATCCTCGTCAAGAAGGAGAGATTGCTGCAGCTAGTAATCTTCCAATTCTTCTGGAGTCAAAGGTCTTGTATCTTCAAATCAGTCCCACTGATCATAAGCAGCCATGGCATAACTCCTTTTCTCTCTTCTTGCATGCAAGGTGTTTCTTTTGAAATCGAAGCACTTGCAGAGAGCAGTCAGTTATGAATAGAATCTCCATGTTGTTGACCCTGCAGTTCACACAACCTACAGAAAGTAGCCACCATAACAGAAAAACCATTTTTAAGCATCCATAATTTTTCAAATTTGAACATGGATCGGTGGCATGCAATATCTTCTCCACTGTCCCAAAGGAGAGGTGTGTGCTCAGATTGGGCACGAGGCAAGGTTTTAACCCAGTGCTGCTGGAACTTATGAAGGGATTATTCTGAAACAAAAAATCAGTCAATTCGGGATGTAGAGAGGGCTTGAAGAGGCTCTGTGGATATCGTTGGGGATACATGGTTGAAATGCCTTCATATAGCTGGTTAAATGGTGAAAATGGGGGACATATGGATCCATTTCCCTTAATAATTAAGGAAGGAATCAGAATTTTCACCATCATATTGTCGAAAGGGTGATATGTTGCTGACATGTGGACGAAAAGTTGGAAATTGAAAGTTTGGCAGTATCAGTTTTGTTAAACAGCCGATATCTCGGCATATCTGTAAAATTCATCGAAATTTCGAGTCATTGTTGAATTTTTTACTGGATCCTCTCTAAGTGCTACTACATCGTCAACGACGACCACGACCATGAGCACTGTTATACCACCATCACCACCAAACTGTGGAAATGAACTGAGAGTGGAATCTTCTTTACATCTCTCCCTATTCCGGTCTACCAAGCATGCCATTAGAGTGTTATTGTTTTTTATATTTTAAGGTTATTTTTTACAAATTCTAATCAGGAGAAACAAAAATCTAAGCTAACACGCTGAACTTTGTTACGAACTTGCAATATTCATCCTTATGCTTTGTTACTTTTGCAGAAATAGATTTGGACTTTGATCATGAATGCTTGATGTCCTTTAAATATTAAGTTGTGCTTTAATTCCTGAAAGATCGATACTAGTAAGCAATATTCAAAATAATCAAATACAATGATCAGTCATTAGCAAATTTATTGAAAGCATTTCTAACAATTCTGTCATATCATTGTATGCTCGCTTTATAGTCAATACGCTACTCTTTATGTATATAATGGAGTTACATTGCAGAGATGCAGCTGCATTAGCTGAGTTTTGGGATTGGCTGGAAGAGCAGATTCATGATCGTCACAAATTAACAGAAGTGGAAGTTGCTGACAAATTACTAGATTTCCGTTCAAACCAGTCTGGTTTCCTTGACACAAGCTTTGATACCATTAGTGGTATGTGTCTATGGTTCTAGTCTATGTTGAACATTAACAAGTTCTGATATTCGTGTTTGAAAAGTGGTCTGAATTTTTCGTCATTACTTTTTCTTTAGTAGACAATATGGTTCAAAGTTTGATTTCATAATCACAGAAGGTTATTTGCAACCAACGTTTAAAAAAACGTGCGACAGATCGAGGCGGTTTTCCGTTATTGAGGCGAGGCCTCGAGGCGGTCAAGGCGTAAGCCTCGATTTATAGAGAAAATATGTGTCAAAATTATTATTAAACATAATTATGTTATCGTAAAACCGTAAACTTCAAATATTGACATAATATATGATCATAAATCCTAAATTTGAATATTTTAAATTTAATAGATGTACAAAATATACCATTTTAACCATTTAATTCGTGATTAAGTTATATTAATATTGTAAATATGTGAATTCCTAATATTCTTACAAAATATACATTCTCTTAAACATATATTATAATCATTGTAGCGATACAAGCAATTGAATATCATTTGTTGATATAAAATTTGTTCATACTAATTAGAAACAATCCTTGTACACTTGCATGATTTCTTTGATGCAATGATGATTGTAATACAAATGTATAATTACATATTTATGAAATGGTATGTTTAGGGAGTAACATATAATGATACTATAATACAATATTGTGATTGTGACTTGTATGTTTGTAGCTAAAATATGTTTTGTAACTTTAATATTATTATAAAAGTATAGATTTATATAATTTTTTATTTATTTACCCAAAAAATGCACAACAGACCGAGGCGGCGCCTCAAGACTGCCTCGGTACCGCCTCGACCGCCTCGGTACCGCCTCGGGTGTTTGAGGCTTACGCCTCAGATATCCAGACTGAGGCTATAGCCTCGAGGTGATTTTCATGGAAAGCCGCCTCGAGGCTTACGCCTCGGCGCCTCGAGACACGTTTTTTAAAACCATGTTTGTAACAAGTGGTGATGGTGGTATCTTGTATGTTTTCTTAGATGAAGTTTTTATGATTGGACAACCATTGGCAAGTTTGTAAATATCTGTAAATATTATGTAAATATTATGAATGTTAACTACCTATTATATCTTTGACATGTCGAGTGAAAAACCTGTTCAATCAAGGAATGTCTTTTTAAAAGGTCAAAATGTACACTTTTCCTAAGAAAAGTACAATATGCCCCAAGGATGCCCTTCAATTCTTCTCATATAATGAATGCTTTATAACATTTTTTATAGTAGGACATACTACTCACATATCTTGTTATGTGTGTGAATAACATTTGTTGAGGGAGTTGAGGGATCATACCGCATATTTGTGGGATTCGAATTTATGCACTTGTTCAAATTGCAAAGGTATCAAGCTGATGAGTCACACTATGAAAATTTGGAAACACGTGATCCAAAGAAGGTTGAGGCAAGTTTTCAAATTAGAAGAAAACCAATTCGGAATCATGACTAGGTCGCTCAACTAATGAATCCATCTACTTACTGAGGAAAACAATGTAGATTTATAGAGCTAAAAGGAAAGAACCTCCATATGATTTTTGTTGATTTGGAGAAGTCTTATGATTCCGTCTCTAGAGAGATATTGTGGAGAGTTATAGAGAAGAGACAAGTACCTGCCCTATACATTAACCTCATAAAGGTTATATATGATAGTGCTTTATCTTGTGTGAGGATACAGTCTGGGAAGACTGACTATTTTGACATCAACATTGGTCTGCATCAAGGTTCAGTTTTGAGTCCATTCCTTTTTACTTCGATTATGGACGAGCTGGCAAGTCACATTCATAATGGGATACCTTAGTGTATGTCAAGGTTCAGGAAAGCGGTATGCGTGTGCGTTCAGACTGGTCACCGAATACTGATTAAGCGGTATGCGGGGGCATATGCGGGGTATATATGGTTCTACGCGATTTTCTAATTTTTAATTTAAAATTAAATAAATATCTATGAATAACATTACCACTGAATTTATGTATTTAAGTGGAGTTAAAGAAGATCTAAGAAAAACGATCGATGTTAAATGGGTGTTTATATATGCTTTTAATTACCTCATACTTAATCACATAAAAACATTTGCCATAAAAACTTCACACATTATATTATTTGTAATAACAAAACTTCAATATACATACATGCACTACATGAGCAAAACCTCAATCGACATATATAAAAAATATTCGACGATACATTGCATATACTCGTGAAATCAATACATGAGAAAAACATAAACATTGCATATACATAATGGTATAATGCATTGCAATTGTATAGAAATGCATGCCATATTCTTACCATTGAATGAAGGAAGAGACAGAGTTACGGAATTTAAGGACCTGAATGAGAAGAATGAAAAGTTGGAGCTGCTGGAGCAGTATGCGGGGCATATGCGGGATATGCGGGGCATATGCGGGCCGCATATGCGGAGAGAGTGCTTATTGCATTGATTCATGTAATCGGTGCGGTCTGCATACCGCACGGGCATATGCGGCCGCATATGCGGCCCGTGCGACCGATTTAGTTGTGAGGCCCGCCCCTTAACGGATCTGGATACCCGTTTACATATTACTCGTAGTATCATGTTCGTTCAAGATCACATTAGAGTACTGAAAACTAAGGGAATTTTTTTTATTTCTCTTCTGATAAATTGGGATGCATATACATAATGCAATTTCTGTTGTTACACTGATATGGAAAATTTTGCAAAATAATAGTGACATAGTGTAGTCCTGTGGCTTGTTATTAAATTTGAGAATGTCATCTGTATAAAATATTCTCAATCTGAGCATCTATCAGTCACTATTGATTGAGTTCTTGACAAAAGACCTAGATCTGTACAATTATCCACAACAGAGATCGAGAAAGATCGAGGAATCAAGTCAACAATAGTAATTCAATGAAGACTGATAAATAATGATTGCCAGTCATGGTGACCTTTACGCCTGACTGTGCGAGGGGGCGGTGACCCTCAGCTGGGCGGAAGATTAGGAAGCCCAGTTAGGGCAGCGGCCGCTTCGTGCGCGGGTCTAGGATCCTAGTCTTTTCTCGGTTTTTCGCGAGCGCTCGCAGTTTTTACGCCTCTCTGGGATCCACAAGTTTCTTTTAAAGACCAGTTCCGCTGACCCTTGTTCTTTAGGGTGCCTAGGCAGGAGGACCCTTGGTTTTAGTTTTTCGAGCTCGTGAGCCCGTACTGGTCGGGCTGGTTTTTCTTTTAGAGCGACTTTTCTAGAGAGTCTCTCTCACCCGTCTCAGTGGCGTAGTTTTGGAGTAAACCTACCCCTCTATTGGACCGCCTTCCAATTAGAGGGCGAGACGGAAGAGTCTTTTGTAGGCTTCCTCACCGCTTGAGTTTTGTTTACTTTTCGCCAACAGACTTGGCGATGCTACATCTGAATCATCCATGTATACATCTGAATCCTCTATGGCTATATCTGAATCAATTACAGTTGAATTTGGAAAAGTTACATTTGAGATTGGATTGAGTCACAATTGAGTTTGGCTAAAGTTGAATTACAGTTAAATTGGTTTCTGTTGAACTAGTTACTTTTCTGCCAATAATTCCTGACAAAGAGAAAAGACCATATCATGAAAATTATCCTTATCAGACTTTGAACCACTACCACAGTTGTAAGATATAGCTAGTGGACGTGTTGGGAACTTAGTTAGGATGCATTTTACCCCACCGCATGCCTACGGAGGCACCCCAACCCTAAGGTTTCCTTACTGCCTTAGAGTCATAGTGTGAGGTCTTACCCAGACCAAGACCACAGACTATCCACTAAGCTTGAGCAATTAAACCAGAAAAGAATCAAAACACTAGATCCATCATGTACACTTACTATAATCCATTCACATTATTCGTAAACATCAGAGAGAGATCTGGATCACCTCGATCATAAAAAGTATATATGAATCATAGAACTTATCAATCCTTGAAGTACTTCTGTACACTATTGATCATATGATATTTGTATGATTAATGTGGGTAACTAGTGTAGGATGAGTAGAATGGGGTTTTACATACCAAACAAAGCCTGTTTCATTGCAAGTAGCTTTAAATTTTAATTTATCATAGCCAATTTACTTGCTTTCTTTTGTAGACATTAAATATCCTTTTATTATTAATTAATTAGATGTACTCAACATTTGTTGATGTTCTTTTCTCCCTATTCCATGGATTGCAGGCAAAATACAAGAGGAGGGGAGAAGATTGTACCTAAATTTCTGTAAAACTTGAAACTAAGTCTGCATGCAGTGCTTGAACTGTTGTTGGACAGCAGCAGGAAGATCTCTATTTTGGAAGAAGAAATGGTTAGAAAGGCTCCTACAGCTTTGGAAGGATATTGCAGGAGAGGGGTTGTTCCCTGGAGCAGCAAAAAGGAGAGTTTTAGAATGTACCTTTGGATTTCCAAGGATTTGAGATCCAAATGTGCATGCAGTTCCAGTTGGGCAGCAACAATGGGGGTTGAAATCAGGGGCTGAAATAGAGCTATAGTAGGCTTCAAAGGTTGAATTGCAACAGCAACACAACCATTCAATTCAGAGCAGCAGAAAAGGGAGATTGGACCCTGTAAAATCCTTAAAATTTGGAGAGAATTGATCTTGTATTAGGTAGCAGCAGTAAGGGAAATGGTAGGGAGGAAGTAACTTCAAATTACCTGAGAACCATTAGCTCCAAAGTTGCTGCAACAAGGAGGTGGACAGCAGCATCTTGCTCCAAGGAAGGAGCATCAACTATAATGGTGGGGAGCAGCAGCTGCTGCCCAAATAAAAAGGCTGTAACAGTAGTTCAGAGCTGCTGGACAGCAGCTCCAGCATGGAGGGGAAGCATTCTCGGTGGATTTTTGGGGGAGAGTTGGGAGGATGTGGGTTATATTTATAAGGAGAGGAGATTTGCCTTTTATTGCCAAATGGAAGAAGACTTGGGTCCAAGTGGAAAGGAAATAAGCCAAGTGGAAAGGGAAGATGGACAGCAGACTATTGTCTGCATTGCTGAAAATTTCTTTTTTTTTTCTTTTTTTTTATAAACAATGGCTCTCTTATATTTAGAAAACCAAAGTTGACCGTATAGTCACCTCGAGTGTCAGATTTTTGTGTACAATAGCTCGTTTTGACCGTCTCTGAACGACGATCAATGTGAGTATAATATTGATATACTTTGGGTCGAAGATAAATCTTCGAAATTTCCGGGATACGGTCTTGATTGGTTATTAAATTTTACAATTTTAAAATATCAAACGACCTCCGATCGACGAACGGTCGATTTCGTTGGTCTTATTTTATCGAATCGGATTTTTGGGTGGTCTTGGTTAGTTTCGTGGTTTCCGAATTTGCGTTGCGGCTTTTCCGGGCACGCATTACGATGCGATCGGTTTTTGATCGATTTCGGCCGAACGACTTTTAATTCACGATCAATTGATCGATTCATGTTATTTAATATCGATTAGTAACTTTATTGAGTCATACAGACTCTAATCAGGTCAGGTTCGGGTTTGTGCAGCTCCGGATGTTACAATTATAAAAACCTCAAAGGGAGTCTCGTCCTCGAGACTCGAGTCAAGGTTACTTTGTTTTTTGTTTGGATCTCATCTGGCCATAAAAACGTCAAAGGGTTTTGAACCCATAAAAACCTCAAAAGGAAAACAAGCCATATTCTTTCAATATACATAATCTAATGGCTTGTTTTGACAATTACCTGAAAAGAGCTGCGATATCTTGCCCGCATGTCTGCATGGTATCATATATTGTCTCTTTGACATCATGTCGGTGCCATTCCGATACTAAAATGATGGTTGTTGTTATACGGGAACTCCATCTACAGTATGTGGTCCTTATAGGATCCTTTTCACCCAAGGATGTGTGGACGAAGTAATTCCTCATATCTGAATAGTGTGTTTTCTTTGTCTATCAACCCGTAGATGGTACACGGAATTCACCTTCAGCTCTGTTTGTAGTGCTGACTAGAATTAGTGCCAATTGTGAGATGTAAGCCATCAAGTCTCTGTCAGACACTACCTCACGTGGTATATTATGAAACCTGATAATGATCTGCACATGTAATCTAGCCAACCTAGATGGAGTGTAGGTTATGCTGACAGGTATGAAATGAGCTGACTTGATCAATCTTTCAACGACCCCAAAAGCATTGTGATGACCATGGTGTCCTCGGTAATCTAGTAACAAAATTCATTAACGTACTCCCACTTAAACTTGAGAATGGGGAGATACTGTAATAAGCATGGTGGTCTTCTATGCTCAACCTTGGCCATCTGACAGGTCAAGCATCTGCTAACATGATGTGCTGCATCTCGCTTCATTCCGTCCTGCCAGAATGTAGACCTAGATCCTGGTACATCTTTGTGCTACCAAGAAGAATAGACAATCGTGAATTGTGTGCCTTATCGAGAATATCTCCACGCAACTGCTCATTGTTGGCACTTGGCACAATTAACCGGCCAACCATCCACAAAATAGACAGTCACCATAAAATCATTACATTTTTCCTTGATGGCATGCATGCATCTGTTTCATATTCAAGGATATACCCTTTGTCCTTCTATTATGCAATCCCAAGACTGTTATCGTGGAGGTACGACAGTAGAGATAAACGCACACTTATGAGGATGCCAATTAGTCAAAATTATGAGCATATCTCACGTATATAGCTAGTTTGCCGCATGTGCATGAGCCTTCCTGTTAAGTACATCTTTCACTGCTTTTTTTTTACTGGGATGGTTAAGAGATCGTGTATTCAAAATCTTTTAGTAGTACAAACTACCGATGTTGTCTCATGTTCAGCTCTTTCCGATCATATATGTACTTCAGGTCCTTCTAATCTCTGAAAATCTTGAAATTCACCTCATATGGATAGTGGTGCTAGATCTTCAAAACGAGGACAACTGTTACCAACTCCAAGTCGTGAATGGAGTAATTACGCTCATGCAGCCTCTATTGACGTGGTGCATAAACAATCATGTAACCTTGCTGCATCAGAACCGCTCTTAAACATTCATTTGAAGCATTTGTATATACTGTATAATCTTGAATGTTTGAAGAAAGTGCAAGAATAGGCACATTTGTTAATCTTTCTTTCAATGTCCTTAAAGGCCAATGAAAGGAACTCTCATCTGTGTAAAAATGACTCATGGAAAGCCACCGATGAAGCGTCTATAATAACTATTTAGTTCAGGAAAGCTTCGAATTCGAGTGAATGTCTTGGAATATTCCCAAGACATAACTTCCTCAATGTTCGTAGGGTCAACTACTGCTCCAGAAATGACATGTCCAAGGAATGAGGTTTTGGATAACCATAACTCACATTTGTTTAGCTTAACATACTACTTATGCTTTTGAATGTTGTCTTCCGAATATCCAACTCTTGAGTCCTCAACTAATGGTAGCCAGATCGGAGATCGATCTTTGAAAATACCAAAGATCCATGTAGCTGATTGAACGAGTCATCAAAGTATGACAGAGGATAATGGTTCTTCACCGTTTCTTGTTCAGTTGTATGAAATCAATGCTTAATGTCATTGATCCATCCTTCTTTCTGATAAAAGAACGGGAGCACTCCAAGGTGTAGTGCTCGACCTTCCGAAACTTAAGTCAAGTAACTCATGTAGCTGCACCTTTACCTTTCTCAACTCGGTTGGTGTCATGCGGTACGGAGTTATCGAGATTGGTTGTATATCTCGTAGTCATGTAATTTCGAACTCGAACTCTTTATCAGGTGGTAACCTGACAAATCATTAGCGAACACATTAGGGTAATTTGACACTATCGAAATGTCCTGAGCTATCGGCTCTCTATCAAATGTCTTTCGGATAATTACAAGAAATGTGTTACATTCTCGATTTATGAGTCTTTGAGCTCTCCACACTGAAATGTACCCTTTAAGATAAACTCGGGTATGTTCAGAATCTTGAAGACAACCGTCTTCACGAAGCAATTATCTAGGCATAATGAGCTGATAGCTAATCCATGCCCATAATCAGGTCACGCTTGTCAAGTTGTAGTAGTAGATAATTGATAGTCATGAGATGATCATCAACTATCTACTACTACAACTTGACAAGCGTGACCTGATTATGGGCATGGATTAGCTATCAGCTCATTATGCCTAGATAATTGCTTCGTGAAGACGGTTGTCTTCAAGATTCTGAACATACCCGAGTTTATCTTAAAGGGTATATTTCAGTGTGGAGAGCTCAAAGACTCATAAATCGAGAATGTAACACATTTCTTGTAATTATCCGAAAGACATTTGATAGAGAGCCGATAGCTCAGGACATTTCGATAGTGTCAAATTACCCTAATGTGTTCGCTAATGATTTGTCAGGTTACCACCTGATAAAGAGTTCGAGTTCGAAATTACATGACTACGAGATATACAACCAATCTCGATAACTCCGTACCGCATGACACCAACCGAGTTGAGAAAGGTAAAGGTGCAGCTACATGAGTTACTTGACTTAAGTTTCGGAAGGTCGAGCACTACACCTTGGAGTGCTCCCGTTCTTTTATCAGAAAGAAGGATGGATCAATGACATTAAGCATTGATTTCATACAACTGAACAAGAAACGGTGAAGAACCATTATCCTCTGTCATACTTTGATGACTCGTTCAATCAGCTACATGGATCTTTGGTATTTTCAAAGATCGATCTCCGATCTGGCTACCATTAGTTGAGGACTCAAGAGTTGGATATTCGGAAGACAACATTCAAAAGCATAAGTAGTATGTTAAGCTAAACAAATGTGAGTTATGGTTATCCAAAACCTCATTCCTTGGACATGTCATTTCTGGAGCAGTAGTTGACCCTACGAACATTGAGGAAGTTATGTCTTGGGAATATTCCAAGACATTCACTCGAATTCGAAGCTTTCCTGAACTAAATAGTTATTATAGACGCTTCATCGGTGGCTTTCCATGAGTCATTTTTACACAGATGAGAGTTCCTTTCATTGGCCTTTAAGGACATTGAAAGATAGATTAACAAATGTGCCTATTCTTGCACTTTCTTCAAACATTCAAGATTATACAGTATATACAAATGCTTCAAATGAATGTTTAATGTGAGGCCCGCTCCTTGACGGATCTGGATACCCGTTTACATATCACCCGTAGTATTATGTTCGCTAAATTATCACATTAGAGTGCTGAAAATCAGGGGAAATTTTTTTTTTCATATGTAAGAATGACATTCACAAATTAACTAAGAAGCCACAGGACTACACTATGTCACAATTATTTTGCATAATTTTCCATATCAGTGTAGCAACAGAGATTGCATTATGTTCATGTATCCCAATTTATCAGAAGAGAAATAAAAGCATAAATATCTTGAACAACTATAGCATGTGTACCTGATAATTGTAACTGCAGAAGCTGATGTTCAATTCTCCCAATACAACGGTGCAGGTATTTTGCCTGCAATCCATGGAATAGGGAGAAAAGAACATCAACAAACGTTGAGTACATCCAATTTATTAATAATAACAGGATATTTAATGTCTACAAAAGAAAGCAAGTAAATTGGCTATGATAAATTAAAATTTAAAGCTACTTGCAATGAAACAGGCTTGGTTTGGTATGTAAAACTCCATTCTACTCATCCTACACTAATTACCCACATTAATCATTGATATACAACCATCATATGATCCATATTTAAGTCATTGCCTTTCTATTTGAGAATGTGAATGATGAGACTATGATATGATCATTATCTCTATTAAATGCTTATAATGATGATTAATAATCTTGTGGATTGATCATAGTAAGGGTATATGATGGATTATTTTCATGATATGGTCTTTTCTCTTTGTCAGGAATTATTGGCAGAAAAGTAACTAGCTCATCGAAAACCAACTCAACTGTAACCAAGCTTCTATGTAACCAATTCAACTGTAATTCAACTTTAGCCAAGCTTAATTGTAACTCAATCCAATCTCATTTGTAACTTTTTCCAGATTCTACTGTAACTGATTCAGATGTAGCCATAGAGGATTCAGATGTATACATGGATGATTCGGATGTAGCATCGCCAAGTCTGCTGGCGAAAAATAAACAAAACTCAAGCGGTGAGGAAGCCTAAAAAAGGCTCTTCCGTCTCGCCCTCTAATTGGAAGGCGGTCCAATAGAGGGATAGGTCTACTCCAAAACTACGCCACTGAGACGGGTGAGAGAGACTTTCTAGAAAAGTCGCTCTAAAAGAAAAACCGGCCCGACCAGCACGGGCTCACGAGCTCGAAGAACTAAAACCAAGGGTCCTCCTGCCTAGGCACCCTAAAGAACAAGGGTCAGCGGAACCGGTCTTTAAAAGAAACCTGTGGATCCCAGAGAGGCGTAAAAACTGCGAGCGCTCGCGAAAAAAACCGAGAAAAGACTGGGATCCTAGACCCGCGCATTAAGCGGCCGCTTCCCTAACTGGGCTTCCTAATCTCCCGCCCAGCTGAGGGTCACCGCACCCTCGCACAGTCAGGTGTAAAGGTCACCATGACTGGCAGTCATAATTATCAGTCATTACTGACTTATCATCACTGACTTGATTCCCCATTCTCTCTCGATCTCTGATTTGGTTAACTTTACAGATCTAAGCATCTTGTCGACCATCTGATTGAATAGTGATCTATAGTTAGTATAGTTTGTCAAAAGATCAATTCATGAAGATGATCAAATCGACAGTTGAGATAACAAAAATGCCCATATCAAAGCGGATAGGTTTTTAGGTATACCATTGAATCAAGAACTAAAATCCTTCCTTGTCATCATAAATATTTTGAAATTCATCATGTCATTCATAGACAATGATGAGGATTGATTTTTGAGACTCAAAGATCTTTGGAACAGAACAACGTCAAGAATAGGGTATGATATAGATATGTGTACAAGATCCATTAAGTTATACATGAGAACAATCACATTAGTAAGACCAATCTCTGCAAAACTAGAAGCTTAAATGCAGATCTGTTACTATTGGCACTACAGTGGCAGTGATTTAATTTCCATTTGGGATTTAACGGGAGATGAGTGCTTCCTTTTTCTTTTCAAAGTACAAACAAAAGGCATCATATGCCTAAATTAGCTAATGTTATCCCCTTTGTTGCACGACCGTATTCCCTTTATGTCTTAAGATGCAAATGTTCATGACCCTAGTCCAAAAGTATGGTTGAAATCATATGCCTTCCCGTTTCCTCCAAATTCAAACTTCCTCAACGTGCACTGCACCCTTCAGATTCCTAAGGATCTGCAAACCTGAGTCGCACCACTTCTACTAAAGTCTACGCTACTTACCGACTGATTATTAGCAATTAATAACTTCAATTTCTTTAGAGATAATAAAGATCTAGACCGGATCATGATCTAGTAAATCACTCATTCCATGTGGACTGGTTATGTCAAGCATAATCGACCTTGTCATCTCATTAGCATTGATTGGTTGCTGTAAGAATAACCGACAAACAGAATCTCCATGGACGAATGGCTTACAAGGGAATTAGGCTACTTCTATGCAACTTGTTCCTGCCAACTCAATGCCATGATACAAATTCCTCCAGATGAAAAAGGAAATGTTTCAACAATTAAGTTGGGTCATGAGATCAATAGAAGCGTAAATACAACTTCTTCAAGTAGGGAAATCTTCAAACTTATCCAAACATTACATTCAAGTATGTAATAACAAACTACACAAATGGATATCCAGTTGTGGATTTAGGTAGGATGATGTTCTAATTTAGAGGGATTTAGATAGGAGGTTTAGGGATTATCATCTAAATCACCAACATTATATAAGGACAGCAAGGATGGTGTTCTAGATTGTGCATTTGAATTTTTAGATCACATGCAAGGCAGCAGAGGAAAGCTATTACTGTACAAAAACATGGATGTAGCATGAGGGAATAATTGTACATTGACCACTATAAACAGTGAACTATAGGTTCAAAGTAAACATGATGATTACTGAACTTTATTCCAACTAAACTTCACATTCTCTTCAAATTTTCGGGCAATTTAAGAGATTAAAACAGGCATGGAAGGCAGCAAGAGGAGGGGGCTTAGATGTACCTTGGATCCTCAAAGATTGGAGGGTCAATCATGCAGGCAGGAGGGCTGCAGTTGCAGCAACTTCCAGGTGAAGAGGAGTGGTTTCTATTGTTCAAATTTTGGCTCCAGTAGCACTAGTAACTGATGGCAGCAGCTACCACAGTTGGGGAGGCTCCAACTAGAAGATTTGGAGGTTCCAAGGAGTCCTTTCAACTGTAGCAAAAGGGTTTGCTGGCAGCTGTAGCAGATTTTTAGCCTAAAATGGAGGAGAAAGAGGTATATTTGTTGAGAATCTCAGGGAAAATTGAGAAGAGAAGGAAAGGGGATTTGGGGGAAAAAGAATAGGAAGCAAGGAAGAAGATTGTACCTCTATTGGTCTCAAATTTGGAGAAGATCATTCATGCAGTGACTTCAAAAGTAAGGAGCAGCAGCTGGGAGGCCTTCCAACAGCAGCTAAAAGGTTTCTTGGAAGAGGAAACTTGCAGCCTTCCCTCTGGAGGCAGTAACAACACCAGGTACTACTTGGACAGCAGCAGTTTGGCTGCTGGGAGCTGCTCCAGGGGAGGAGGAGGGGCTCCAGCAGGGCCCAAGTGACTCAAGGACAGAAGCTAGAAGCTGCCGAAGCTGCAGACATACCTCCCGCTGCTTGGACAACAGCTGAACGGGAAGGAGAATGGCGGGGAGAGACCCCTTCGGTGGTATTCCTTGGGGAAGAATTGGGAGAATTAAAGAGGGTTTGGGGTTATATTTATAAGGGAGTAAGGGTTTTAACAGTTTGACATGTGTAAAGGCCTTCAAGGCCAAATGGATAGTAGATTTGGGGCCATGTGTTGAGAGCAGCTGCTGTCCTGGACAGCAGCTGGATTTTTATTTTATATATTATATATATTTATTTACTTTTCTCTCTCTTATTTAGCAAACCGAAGTGGTCCGTATTCGCACACCGAGTCTCGGATTTTGGTGTGCAATAGCTCGTTTCGATCGTCTCTAAACGACGATCAATATGAGTATAATATTCATATACTTTCGGTCGGGTTTTGAATACCCGAAATTTTCAGATACGGTTTCTGTTTAAGATTAAATTTTGTAAATTAAAAATATCAAACGACCTCCGATTTACGAACGGTCGATTCCGTTGGTCTTGTTTCGTCGAATCGGATCTAATGGCGGTCTCGGCTTGTTTCGCGGTTTCTGAATTTGCGTCGCGGCTTTTCACGGCGCGTGTTACGGATTGACCGATTTTTGGTCGATTTCTCCCGAACAACTTTTGATTCACGATTAATTGATCGTTTTAAGTTGTTTAGTATTGACCGATAACGTTTTTGGGTTCATTAGACCCAAAATCGGACGACTTCGGGTTTGATTGGAAATCGGATGTTACAAATATAAAAACCTCAAAGGGAGTCTCGTCCTCGAGACTCGAGTTAAGGCTATTCGGTGACTTGTTTGAATTTCATATGTCCATAAAAACCTCAAAGGGTTTTGAACCCATAAAAACCTCAAAGAGAAAACAAGTCATATATTCACATATATATAATTACAAAAGCTTGTTGTGCTTATTACACTTAGAAAAGCTGTGGATATCTCGATCGCATGTCGGCTTCGGTCTCTCGTGTCGCTTCTTCGACGCTGTGTCGGTACCACAACACCTTGACCAATGGAATCCCTTTGCTGCGAATCTTCTTCACAACACTAACTAGTATCTGTACTGGCTTCTCCTTGTATGTCAAATCTGGTTCCACGTCAAGATTCTCGTAACTAATGATGTGTCGAGGGTCATGGACATATTTCCTCAAGTTGGATCTATGAAAGACATCATGTATGCCTGATGAGTCTGGTGGATCGGTTACTCGATAGGCTGTCTTACTCATACAAGTAAAAATTTTAAATAGTCAAACATAAACTTGCCATGAACACCAAATCTTTGTATTTCTCTTCATGGGAGATATACGTAGAAACAACCTATCTCCTTTCTTAAACTCCAAAACTCTTCTCCGACTATCTGCAAAATTATTCTAGCAGCTTTGTATCGTCAGAAACATTCACTTTACAAGATCAACAATCCTTACAGACTCTTCCAAGAGATATGCAGCGTAAATAGTGTGTTCACCTATCTCATGCTATCTGAGAGTTGCGAGGCATTTCTGTCAAATAGAACTTCAATTGGTGCCATAATAATATTGAAATGATGGTTGTTGTTGTACGGGAATTCTACCAATGGCAGGTAGCCCTTCCAAGACCCTTTCTTATCTAGAGTACATACATGTAACAAATATTCAAGTGTCTGAATAATGCACCCTCTTTGTTCGTCGGTCTGTGGATAGTATGCGGAACTCGTCTTTAGCTTTGTCTGAAGTACTGACACGGACGGTGCCAATAATGCGACGTAAACCTCAAGTCTTTGACAGATACTACCTCTCGTGGTATATCGTGAAGCATGATAATATTCTTCACGTATAATCTAGCCAACCTAGATGGAGTGTAGATCATGCTGACATGTATAAATGGGCTGACTTGGTCAATTTGTCAATAACGATCCAAAAGCATCGCGGTTATTGGGTATTCCCAAAATCCATAGAATATTCTCCCACTTTTACTTGGGAATGTGGAGAGACTGCCATGATCCTGATGGTCTCCTGTGTTCAACCTTGAATATCTGACAGGTCAAACACTTGCTAACATGACATGCTACATTTCGTTTCATTCCATCCCACCAGAATGTTGGCGCAGATTACGATACATTTTTGTACTGCCATGATGAAAAGAGAGTTGTGAATTGTGTGCCTCATCAAGAATCTCTACGCAATTTCTCATCATGGGACACAACGATGTAGTCATTCTTTCATAAAGTAGATTTAGTCTCCACAAAATTATCACTTTTGTCCACGTTGGCACGCATGTATTTGTCTCAACTTCAAGAATATGTCCTATATCCTGCTATGCAATCTCCAGGATTGCCGAATCGTGGAGGTATGACCGTAGCTATGGACACTTTCTTATGAGGATGTCTATTGGTCAAAGTTACGAGCATATCTCATGTATATAACTAGTTTGCCATATGTGCATGAACTTTTCTACTAAACGCATCTGCCACCATGTTTCCTTTACCAAAATGGTAAAGAGATCGTGTATTCAAAATCCCTTAGTAGTTCAAACTATCGATGTTATCTCATGTTTAGCTATTTCTGATCATAGATGTACTTCAAACTTTTGCAATCTATGAAGACATCAAAATTCACCTCATAGAGATAGTAACGCTAGTTTTTTTTTTTTTTTTAAAAAAGAGAAGACAACCGCCACCAACTTTAAATCACGGATGGAGTAATTCTGCGCATGCGTCCTCAACCGACGTGATGCATAAGCAATCACGCGACCTTGTTGCATTAGAACTGCTTCAAAACTTTCATTTGAAACATTTGTATACACTGGAAAATTTTGAGTGCCTAAAGTGCAAAAATATTTGCAGTCGTCAATCTTTCTTTCAGTGTCTTGAAGGTTTGTTTGCATGGATCTTCCCAAATGAAAGGTACCCCTTTTCTGTGTCCATCGTGTCAGAAAAAGAATGACTTGGGAAAACTACTGATGAAGTGTCGGTAATAACTCGTTATTCCAGGGAAGCTATGAATATGAATGATTATCTTAGGTTGATCTTAAGACATGATTGTCGAATCTTCGCAGTGTCAACTATGATACCTGCTCTAGAATGACATGCCCAAGGATTGGGATAATTAGAACTTGCATTTGTTCGACTTGGTTTACAACTTGTACTTTTGAAGTATATCCATGTCTGTCTTTAGATCACTGATGTGATCCCTATTTATTTTGGGAATATATCCGCAACACATCATAGATGCATATACTACAAACTCGTCCAAGTATGGACGGAAGTCCTGTTCATCATATCTATAAAAGTTGTAGGGCCATTTGTGAACCCAATGTCATCATGACGAACTTGTAGTGCCCATATCAAATCTTGAATGTGGTTTTTGGAATATTCGAATATCAAATCCTCGGTTGATGGTAACCATGTTGAATGTCGATCTTCGAGGATACCGAAGATCCCTGTAACTGATCAAATAAGTCATCTATGTGTGGCAGAGCATAATGGTTGTTCACCGTTTTCTGGTTCATCTAAATGTAATCTATGTACGATCTCATCGACCCATCATTCTTTCTGACAAAATGAACTGGAGCATTTCAAGGTGGAGTGTTCAGCCTTACGAAACCTACGTAAGGTAACTCTTGCGAATGCATCTTGAGTTTTTTTTTTAGTCGGCTGGTGCCAAGCGGCACAAAGCCATCGAGATTGGTTGTATATATGGTAGTAATGTAATTTCAAACTCAATTTTTTCTCAGGTGGTAATCCTGACAAATCATTAGAGAATACACTAGGATAATCCGACACAATCGTGATGTTCTGAGCCATCGGCTCTCCATCAGATGTCTTTCCGATTATTACTAGAAATGTGTCGCGTTCACGATCTATGAGTCTTTGAGCTCTCAACACTGAAATGTACTTCATTTTGGAGTCATGTAATGTATTCTTAATGGTAAACTCGGGTATGTTCGGAATCTTGAAGACAATCGTCTTCATGAATTAATTACTTAAGGCATGATGAGCTGACATTCAAATCATACCCAAAGTTGGGTCAAACTTATTAAGCTGTAATAGCAGACAGTCTGCTATCGTCTCATGTCCACCAATCAACATTGGTAGCTATCAGACTATTAGTCTTATGATGATCAACTAGCCACCCGGCCCATAATGTGACAAGGATGATATAGGGCATCTGCACCTCTACCTACCGAAGCTAGAACTCGAAGTTCGTCTATTACTTCAGAATCAATTAAAACAAAGAAAGGTCGGCACTAGACGCCATGGTTCTGTATAAGAACCAATATTCTTAATTACAATAGTTGATGTTCGCGGATATTTCTATTGTGCTTTTTCTCTTCTTGGGATACAATATGGAAATAAGTTGCAATTTGTGACATCTGTGGTCATGGATTTTGAATGTCATATTTTCCCTTCAGACTCGCGACAAGTCAGAGGACTGTCGTAATCCGAGAATTCAATGTGATCAAAACTATGATACTACGAATGTATGTAGCAGGGTACCACTGCTCTGATA
The DNA here is from genome assembly GCA_037367405.1 of Ottelia alismoides. Lineage (NCBI taxonomy): Eukaryota > Viridiplantae > Streptophyta > Magnoliopsida > Alismatales > Hydrocharitaceae > Ottelia > Ottelia alismoides. Next base: position 274,023 of record JAZKJV010004630.1, on the reverse strand, counting down.
CCAAACTGTGAGGCCCGCTCCTTGACGGATCTGGATACCCGTTTACATATCACCCGTAGTATTATGTTCGCTAAATTATCACATTAGAGTGCTGAAAATCAGGGGAAATTTTTTTTTTTCATATGTAAGAATGACATTCACAAATTAACTAAGAAGCCACAGGACTACACTATGTCACAATTATTTTGCATAATTTTCCATATCAGTGTAGCAACAGAGATTGCATTATGTTCATGTATCCCAATTTATCAGAAGAGAAATAAAAGCATAAATATCTTGAACAACTATAGCATGTGTACCTGATAATTGTAACTGCAGAAGCTGATGTTCAATTCTCCCAATACAACGGTGCAGGTATTTTGCCTGCAATCCATGGAATAGGGAGAAAAGAACATCAACAAACGTTGAGTACATCCAATTTATTAATAATAACAGGATATTTAATGTCTACAAAAGAAAGCAAGTAAATTGGCTATGATAAATTAAAATTTAAAGCTACTTGCAATGAAACAGGCTTGGTTTGGTATGTAAAACTCCATTCTACTCATCCTACACTAATTACCCACATTAATCATTGATATACAACCATCATATGATCCATATTTAAGTCATTGCCTTTCTATTTGAGAATGTGAATGATGAGACTATGATATGATCATTATCTCTATTAAATGCTTATAATGATGATTAATAATCTTGTGGATTGATCATAGTAAGGGTATATGATGGATTATTTTCATGATATGGTCTTTTCTCTTTGTCAGGAATTATTGGCAGAAAAGTAACTAGCTCATCGAAAACCAACTCAACTGTAACCAAGCTTCTATGTAACCAATTCAACTGTAATTCAACTTTAGCCAAGCTTAATTGTAACTCAATCCAATCTCATTTGTAACTTTTTCCAGATTCTACTGTAACTGATTCAGATGTAGCCATAGAGGATTCAGATGTATACATGGATGATTCGGATGTAGCATCGCCAAGTCTGCTGGCGAAAAATAAACAAAACTCAAGCGGTGAGGAAGCCTAAAAAAGGCTCTTCCGTCTCGCCCTCTAATTGGAAGGCGGTCCAATAGAGGGATAGGTCTACTCCAAAACTACGCCACTGAGACGGGTGAGAGAGACTTTCTAGAAAAGTCGCTCTAAAAGAAAAACCGGCCCGACCAGCACGGGCTCACGAGCTCGAAGAACTAAAACCAAGGGTCCTCCTGCCTAGGCACCCTAAAGAACAAGGGTCAGCGGAACCGGTCTTTAAAAGAAACCTGTGGATCCCAGAGAGGCGTAAAAACTGCGAGCGCTCGCGAAAAAAACCGAGAAAAGACTGGGATCCTAGACCCGCGCATTAAGCGGCCGCTTCCCTAACTGGGCTTCCTAATCTCCCGCCCAGCTGAGGGTCACCGCACCCTCGCACAGTCAGGTGTAAAGGTCACCATGACTGGCAGTCATAATTATCAGTCATTACTGACTTATCATCACTGACTTGATTCCCCATTCTCTCTCGATCTCTGATTTGGTTAACTTTACAGATCTAAGCATCTTGTCGACCATCTGATTGAATAGTGATCTATAGTTAGTATAGTTTGTCAAAAGATCAATTCATGAAGATGATCAAATCGACAGTTGAGATAACAAAAATGCCCATATCAAAGCGGATAGGTTTTTAGGTATACCATTGAATCAAGAACTAAAATCCTTCCTTGTCATCATAAATATTTTGAAATTCATCATGTCATTCATAGACAATGATGAGGATTGATTTTTGAGACTCAAAGATCTTTGGAACAGAACAACGTCAAGAATAGGGTATGATATAGATATGTGTACAAGATCCATTAAGTTATACATGAGAACAATCACATTAGTAAGACCAATCTCTGCAAAACTAGAAGCTTAAATGCAGATCTGTTACTATTGGCACTACAGTGGCAGTGATTTAATTTCCATTTGGGATTTAACGGGAGATGAGTGCTTCCTTTTTCTTTTCAAAGTACAAACAAAAGGCATCATATGCCTAAATTAGCTAATGTTATCCCCTTTGTTGCACGACCGTATTCCCTTTATGTCTTAAGATGCAAATGTTCATGACCCTAGTCCAAAAGTATGGTTGAAATCATATGCCTTCCCGTTTCCTCCAAATTCAAACTTCCTCAACGTGCACTGCACCCTTCAGATTCCTAAGGATCTGCAGACCTGAGTCGCACCACTTCTACTAAAGTCTACGCTACTTACCGACTGATTATTAGCAATTAATAACTTCAATTTCTTTAGAGATAATAAAGATCTAGACCGGATCATGATCTAGTAAAGCACTCATTCCATGTGGACTGGTTATGTCAAGCATAATCGACCTTGTCATCTCATTAGCATTGATTGGTTGCTGTAAGAATAACCGACAAACAGAATCTCCATGGACGAATGGCTTACAAGGGAATTAGGCTACTTCTATGCAACTTGTTCCTGCCAATTCAATGCCATGATACAAATTCCTCCAGATGAAAAAGGAAATGTTTCAACAATTAAGTTGGGTCATGAGATCAATAGAAGCGTAAATACAACTTCTTCAAGTAGGGAAATCTTCAAACTTATCCAAACATTACATTCAAGTATGTAATAACAAACTACACAAATGGATATCCAGTTGTGGATTTAGGTAGGATGATGTTCTAATTTAGAGGGATTTAGATAGGAGGTTTAGGGATTATCATCTAAATCACCAACATTATATAAGGACAGCAAGGATGGTGTTCTAGATTGTGCATTTGAATTTTTAGATCACATGCAAGGCAGCAGAGGAAAGCTATTACTGTACAAAAACATGGATGTAGCATGAGGGAATAATTGTACATTGACCACTATAAACAGTGAACTATAGGTTCAAAGTAAACATGATGATTACTGAACTTTATTCCAACTAAACTTCACATTCTCTTCAAATTTTCGGGCAATTTAAGAGATTAAAACAGGCATGGAAGGCAGCAAGAGGAGGGGGCTTAGATGTACCTTGGATCCTCAAAGATTGGAGGGTCAATCATGCAGGCAGGAGGGCTGCAGTTGCAGCAACTTCCAGGTGAAGAGGAGTGGTTTCTATTGTTCAAATTTTGGCTCCAGTAGCACTAGTAACTGATGGCAGCAGCTACCACAGTTGGGGAGGCTCCAACTAGAAGATTTGGAGGTTCCAAGGAGTCCTTTCAACTGTAGCAAAAGGGTTTGCTGGCAGCTGTAGCAGATTTTTAGCCTAAAATGGAGGAGAAAGAGGTATATTTGTTGAGAATCTCAGGGAAAATTGAGAAGAGAAGGAAAGGGGATTTGGGGGAAAAAGAATAGGAAGCAAGGAAGAAGATTGTACCTCTATTGGTCTCAAATTTGGAGAAGATCATTCATGCAGTGACTTCAAAAGTAAGGAGCAGCAGCTGGGAGGCCTTCCAACAGCAGCTAAAAGGTTTCTTGGAAGAGGAAACTTGCAGCCTTCCCTCTGGAGGCAGTAACAACACCAGGTACTACTTGGACAGCAGCAGTTTGGCTGCTGGGAGCTGCTCCAGGGGAGGAGGAGGGGCTCCAGCAGGGCCCAAGTGACTCAAGGACAGAAGCTAGAAGCTGCCGAAGCTGCAGACATACCTTCCGCTGCTTGGACAACCGCTGAACGGGAAGGAGAATGGCGGGGAGAGACCCCTTCGGTGGTATTCCTTGGGGAAGAATTGGGAGAATTAAAGAGGGTTTGGGGTTATATTTATAAGGGAGTAAGGGTTTTAACAGTTTGACATGTGTAAAGGCCTTCAAGGCCAAATGGATAGTAGATTTGGGGCCATGTGTTGAGAGCAGCTGCTGTCCTGGACAGCAGCTGGATTTTTATTTTATATATTATATATATTTATTTACTTTTCTCTCTCTTATTTAGCAAACCGAAGTGGTCCGTATTCGCACACCGAGTCTCGGATTTTGGTGTGCAATAGCTCGTTTCGATCGTCTCTAAACGACGATCAATATGAGTATAATATTCATATACTTTCGGTCGGGTTTTGAATACCCGAAATTTTCAGATACGGTTTCTGTTTAAGATTAAATTTTGTAAATTAAAAATATCAAACGACCTCCGATTTACGAACGGTCGATTCCGTTGGTCTTGTTTCGTCGAATCGGATCTAATGGCGGTCTCGGCTTGTTTCGCGGTTTCTGAATTTGCGTCGCGGCTTTTCACGGCGCGTGTTACGGATTGACCGATTTTTGGTCGATTTCTCCCGAACAACTTTTGATTCACGATTAATTGATCGTTTTAAGTTGTTTAGTATTGACCGATAACGTTTTTGGGTTCATTAGACCCAAAATCGGACGACTTCGGGTTTGATTGGAAATCGGATGTTACATTTAAGAGCGGTTCTGATGCAGCAAGGTTACATGATTGTTTATGCACCACGTCAATAGAGGCTGCATGAGCGTAATTACTCCATTCACGACTTGGAGTTGGTAACAGTTGTCCTCGTTTTGAAGATCTAGCACCACTATCCATATGAGGTGAATTTCAAGATTTTCAGAGATTAGAAGGACCTGAAGTACATATATGATCGGAAAGAGCTGAACATGAGACAACATCGGTAGTTTGTACTACTAAAAGATTTTGAATACACGATCTCTTAACCATCCCAGTAAAAAAAAAGCAGTGAAAGATGTACTTAACAGGAAGGCTCATGCACATGCGGCAAACTAGCTATATACGTGAGATATGCTCATAATTTTGACTAATTGGCATCCTCATAAGTGTGCGTTTATCTCTACTGTCGTACCTCCACGATAACAGTCTTGGGATTGCATAATAGAAGGACAAAGGGTATATCCTTGAATATGAAACAGATACATGCATGTTATCAAGGAAAAATGTAATGATTTTATGGTGACTGTCTATTTTGTGGAAGGTTGGCCGGTTAATTGTGCCAAGTGCCAACAATGAGCAGTTGCGTGGAGATATTCTCGATAAGGCACACAATTCACGATTGTCTATTCTTCTTGGTAGCACAAAGATGTACCAGGATCTAGGTCTACATTCTGGCAGGACGGAATGAAGCGAGATGCAGCACATCATGTTAGCAGATGCTTGACCTGTCAGATGGCCAAGGTTGAGCATAGAAGACCACCATGCTTATTACAGTATCTCCCCATTCTCAAGTTTAAGTGGGAGTACGTTAATGAATTTTGTTACTAGATTACCGAGGACACCATGGTCATCACAATGCTTTTGGGGTCGTTGAAAGATTGATCAAGTCAGCTCATTTCATACCTGTCAGCATAACCTACACTCCATCTAGGTTGGCTAGATTACATGTGCAGATCATTATCAGGTTTCATAATATACCACGTGAGGTAGTGTCTGACAGAGACTTGATGGCTTACATCTCACAATTGGCACTAATTCTTGTCAGCACTACAAACAGAGCTGAAGGTGAATTCCGTGTACCATCTACGGGTTGACAGACAAAGAAAACACACTATTCAGATATGAGGAATTACTTCGTCCACACATCCTTGGGTGAAAAGGATCCTATAAGGACCACATACCGTAGATGGAGTTCCCGTATAACAACAACCATCATTTTAGTATCGGAATGGCACCGACATGATGTCAAAGAGACAATATATGATACCATGCAGACATGCGGGCAAGATATCGCAGCTCTTTTCAGGTAATTGTCAAAACAAGCCATTAGATTATGTATATTGAAAGAATATGGCTTGTTTTCCTTTTGAGGTTTTTATGGGTTCAAAACCCTTTGAGGTTTTTATGGCCAGATGAGATCCAAACAAAAAACAAAGTAACCTTGACTCGAGTCTCGAGGACGAGACTCCCTTTGAGGTTTTTATAATTGTAACATCCGGAGCTGCACAAACCCGAACCTGACCTGATTAGAGTCTGTATGACTCAATAAAGTTACTAATCGATATTAAATAACATAAATCGATCAAGCTGCTGCTACCTAAATAAAAAGGCTGTAACAGTAGTTCAGAGCTGCTGGACAGCAGCTCCAGCATGGAGGGGAAGCATTCTCGGTGGATTTTTGGGGGAGAGTTGGGAGGATGTGGGTTATATTTATAAGGAGAGGAGATTTGCCTTTTATTGCCAAATGGAAGAAGACTTGGGTCCAAGTGGAAAGGAAATAAGCCAAGTGGAAAGGGAAGATGGACAGCAGACTATTGTCTGCATTGCTGAAAATTTCTTTTTTTTTTCTTTTTTTTTTATAAACAATGGCTCTCTTATATTTAGAAAACCAAAGTTGACCGTATAGTCACCTCGAGTGTCAGATTTTTGTGTACAATAGCTCGTTTTGACCGTCTCTGAACGACGATCAATGTGAGTATAATATTGATATACTTTGGGTCGAAGATAAATCTTCGAAATTTCCGGGATACGGTCTTGATTGGTTATTAAATTTTACAATTTTAAAATATCAAACGACCTCCGATCGACGAACGGTCGATTTCGTTGGTCTTATTTTATCGAATCGGATTTTTGGGTGGTCTTGGTTAGTTTCGTGGTTTCCGAATTTGCGTTGCGGCTTTTCCGGGCACGCATTACGATGCGATCGGTTTTTGATCGATTTCGGCCGAACGACTTTTAATTCACGATCAATTGATCGATTTATGTTATTTAATATCGATTAGTAACTTTATTGAGTCATACAGACTCTAATCAGGTCAGGTTCGGGTTTGTGCAGCTCCGGATGTTACATTAGTGAACACTGGTGTATGTTATTTACGGGTGATATTGTGTTGTTTGATTAGATTAGAGATGGATAAATGAGAATCTTGAGGTATGGAGATTTACGTTGGAAAATAAAGGTTTTTGTATAAGTATGGTTAAGACTGAATATATGGAGTGCACTTTTGATGGAAGAAATGATGAAGGAATCAAGGTGAAGATTGGTGACGATAATATTCAGAAGAGATATTCTTTTAGATACTTGAGATCTATTTTGCAACATAATGGGGAAATTGATGGGGATGTTATTAATAGAATAAATGTGGGTTGACTAAAGTGGAGAGGAGCCTCTATTATTTTTTGTGATAAGAAATTTCTTTTAAAATCGAAGGAAAGTTTATAAAGTAGCCGTGAGACCTGAATGTTGGCTTGAGAACCATAGACATGTGCAGAGAATGGCAATAGCATATGAAAATTCTAAGGTGTATGTGTGGACCACACACACGCACACACGTAAAGATTGTATTTGGAATGATGTAATCAGGAGGAAAGTTGGTGTAGCTCCGATTGAGGATAAGATGCGAAAAAATCGCTTAAGGTGGTTTGGCTATTTGCAAAGGAGGTCAATTGATGCACCAGATAGGAGATGCGAGTTTTGGGATGTTGAGCTGGCTAAGAGATGATGATAAAGGCCCAAGAAGTGTTGGAATGGGACTATAAAAAGGGATCTTAGTTTTTGGATCTAAACTCGACAATGACCCAAGATAGATTTGATGGAGGCAAAGAATCCATGTAGCTGACCCTACTTAATATAGGATAAGGCTTTGTTGGTGTATTGGTTAGAAGTGGGACTTAGTTGTGTTGATGGAGCTATATAAAGAGACTCACCCCTCTTATATCCATAGAGAACACTAACGCAATATCTAGCCCTTCGTGGATTTAAACCTTGTGGTTTCATCCCACTCCTGTCGAGTACGATTCCACCCAATTTTATGGCATTTTCCTTGTTTTTTGATTCCTCATTTTGTAGTTTACATTTCATATGGTATCAGGCCAAGTCGATCATGGATTTGTTTGTTTCAAAGTTTAATCTTCTATGTTTCTATTGCTTTGCTTGCTTAATGTTGCTTGGAGTTCATTCATTGTGTCTTACTGAGGTCACATGCCACAAGATACTAACGTTACAACCAGGCTGCATGATATAGCGCCTACTGTTTGTACCGATAGCTCAAATGGGCCATAGAAGAGGCAAGCTAGAAGGTAGCAATAATGATGTTGTGTAGAAGTGCACAAGGTGTCGAATTTGTACCTCATTAGCCTTAGCGAGCATTCTGATCCAATCAATATGGGAAGTTAGGGGCTCCATTGCCCTGAAGAAAACATACATTTATAGGTATGGGGACTCGCGTACATAAATGCCAAGGAAGATAGGGAGGGATTAACAAGAGGAGCACTCAATGCTGAGATTTTCATCAACAACAACAAAGCCTTTTTTGCAATTAAGTAGGGTCGGGTACATGGATTTTTGCCTCGATTCAGATCTATTTTGGGTCACTCTCAGGCTTAAATCATAATAACTAAGATTTCTTCTGATAGTCTCATTCCAACTTTTCTCAGGCCTTCCTTGTCGTCTATTAACCAACTCAACATCCTAAATCTCACATCTTCTAACTGGTGCATCAACCAACTTCTTTTACTAATGGTTAAGCCATCTTAAGCGATTTTCTCTCATCTTATTCTCTATTGAATCTACACCAACTTTCCTTCTGATCACATCATTCTGAATCTGATCTTTTCATATATGACCACACATCCACCTTGATGTTTTCATTTATGCTATTGTTATTCTATGCACATGTCTATAATTCATTGGCGAACATTTTGATCCATAGAGCATAACATGTTTCACGATTGCTTGTAATACTTTCCATTGACTTTAAAGGGATTTTCTTATCACAAAGAACAGTAGAAGCTCTTCTCCACTTTAGCCAACCTGCATTTATTCTATGAGTAACTTCTCTATCAATTTCCTCATCCTATTGTAAAATAGATCTCAAGTATCTAAAAGAATCTTTTTTTTTGAATGTTATTGTCTCCAATCCTCACATCGAGTCCTTCACCATTGTTTTCATCAAATGTGCACTCCTATATTCAGTCTTAGGCCAACTTATATGAAATCTTTTAGGCTCTAAGGCATGTTTCTAAACCTCCAACTTCTCATTTACTCCATCTCTTGTATCATCAATCAACCCAATATCATCGACGAACAACATATACCAAGGTATCTCATTCTGAATGTGACTATTCAACTCGTTTATGATCAAATTAATAAGGAATAGATTCAAAGGCTCAAAGTTCACCCTTGATGTAGACCGGTGCTGGTATTAAAATAGTCAATTTTCTCAGACCGTATCCTTACACAAGACGAAGCCCCATCATACATATCTTTTATGAGGTTAATGTATAAGACATGTATTTATCTCTTCTCCAAAACTCTCCACAAAATCTCCCTTGAGATTGAATCATACGCCTTATCCAAATAAAAAAATCACATCGAGCTTTCTTTAGCTCTATAAATCTCATTGTTCTCCTCAACAAGTGCATAGCTTTAATATTTGAGAAACTTAACATGAATCCGAATTGATTTTTAGTTACTTTGGAAACTTGCCTCAACATTCTTTCAATAACATCTTCCCCAATTTTCATAGTATGACTCGTCAGTTTGATACCTTTATAATTCGGACAATTTTAATATCTCATTTATTCTCATAAAGATGCACAACAATACTTCTCAATTCTTAAGGCATTTTCCTGCTTCACTGAACTACATTGAATAAAGGGTTTTTATCACTTGTGCCCCTCTGAGATATCGCAATATCAGTTATACCCCTATCTTTTTGGTAATATCAGTTGTGCCCCTCACTTCTTTCTCCGTTATCACTTGTGCCCTTTCGTCAGATTAACCGTCAAAAAGTTGACTTAACCATGGTTTTTTCAAATCTTGATGCAGTTAAGAGGGGTATTATTGTCCAGACATCTCCTTCATCTTCTTCCTCCATTTGTTCTTAGTCATTTCTCTTCATTATTTCTCTCTCTTAGTGACACCTTCATGCATCCATCAAATCTCTAAAATTTTTGAATTTTCACGGATATATCACTCATTACGGATCAAATGGTGAATTTTCTTGAATTTTTTGATGAATTTTTATCAATCAATTAGTAAAAAAATTATCTTAATTTAACAAAAACATGGGTAGAAGGAGGACAGAATGGGGAGGCCCGAGCTCCACCGCGTGCTTCGTCCTGAGGAAGGAATCCGACAGCGCCGAGACCTATGGCGGCACAAAGGGAGTTGCAGGGGCCGGTGGCTCTGTCGTCCTGGATGTCGACGATGACGACCTTTGTGCCGTGGCAGCATAAGAGTGCGGGGACCGGAGGAGAGGTGCAGGGGGGCAGAGGGGGAAGTGCGGGAGGGGTGCGGGGGGCGGAGGGGGGCTGTGCGGGGGGAAGGGGAGGTGCAGGGGGCGGAGGGGGTCTGCACGGGGGGCGGAGGGAGGCTGTGCAGGGGGGGGGTGCAGGGGGCGGAGGGGTAGTGCGGGAGGGTGCAGGGGGCGGAGGGGGGGGGGGAAGGGGGGCTGTGCGGGGGTGGGGGCTGTGCAGGGGGAAGGGGAGGTGCAGGCGGCGGAGGGGCGCTATGCGGAGGGGGGCTGTACGGGGGGTGCAGGGGCGGCGGGGGGGGGGGGGGGGGGTGCAGGGGCGGAAGGGGGCTGTGCGGGTGGCGGAGGGGGGAGGTTCGGGTGGCGGAGGAGGATGGGGACGGAGGAGGCTACAGGAGAGCTCAAGGAGGAGGAGGGAGGAGCTGTGGAGGAGGAAGAGAAGGGAGGAAGAGGAAGAAGATGGGAGATGAGGAAGAGTATGAAGGAAGAAGACGAGGAGTAGGAGGACTTTTCTGTCCTTTTTTTAAAATTAAATTCCATCTGTATCCTTGAAGTTAACGTTCGTTTGTGTTGGTTATGGACGGTCACTAACTCGAGGGGCACAAATGATAAATTAGCAAGAAGTGATGGGCACAACTGATATTACCAAAAAGATAGGGGCATAACTGATATTGCGATATCTCGGAGGGGCACAAGTGATAAAAACCCTTGAATAAATTTGTAAGCCAAGTTGAACCCTGTTCACCTAGATCTCTCCAAATGTCTATAGGAGTGTCATCAGGTTCTATCCTTTTCCCAGGTTTCATAATCTTTAAATCCTCTTCTACTTCCTTTGTATCCGTATATAGCTTGCACGTTTAATGTAACATTCACTACCAGCAAGATCACCAATAGTAATCTCTTTATCCCCTTCCCCAATGGAAATGTTATGGAAATACCGCTTCCATCTAATCTCTATATCCTTTTGAGTAACAAGCACATGTCCTTCCTCATCCTTGATGCATCTTATTTGAGAAAGATCTTTGTTCTTTCTTTCTCTTGCCTTGGTCAATCTGAATATATCTTTCTGGTCCTCCCTCGAGTCAAGCTTTTTGTACAGAACTTCATAAGCTTTCGACTTGACTTCGCTTACAACCTTCTTTACTTCTTCACGATTTTATAGGTTGCGATAGTTTCCTCTGTCCTCTCCTTAGATATAGCTTTAAAGCAAGCTCTTTTAATTTAAGCTTTTCTTACACTCCATTCCACCGCCAAGACTCCTTGTGGCATGGAACTCCTCATTTAGACTCATCTATTATCTCTTTGGTTACCCTTCTGATACAATATGCTACAACCTCCCACATCTCGATTGCACTTCCATTACAATCGAAAGATAAGTTTTCTAAAACCTTCTCCTTGAAGCTTGATTGCTTCAATTGAAGATTCCGCCATGCAATTATAATGATCTCTAAAGAAAAGTAGAATTTCTCTCGCAATAAGTGAACTCTACAAGTTAACTATAATACTTAGGTTATCAATTTATTTTAAGTTATATAAATACCATTGTTATTACAATCCACTATATTTGTTAGTGAAGAATTGTCTGTAATTTTAACCAACGAGGGACTCACACTATGAATCCAAGATACAAAGTATCTTAGTGTTTGGGTTCCTTCACAGTCATCCGGTGAAGTAGATATTTCCTAAGTTCCAAACACATCCCTTTACTAATAATTCTTAAGTTCGCTTTTTCTACCCGTTTAGTGCTGAGAGAAGATGTTTTGCTGTTGAGATATTTGTATCTCTTATTATCCTTTTTTAATTTATATTTTCTTTATGTACCTCCCATGTAATTAACCCCGGACTTTCTCCTATATAAGAGAGCCTTAGGGTTTCTTCTAATATATACAATTCTTTTTCTCCAGCATGGTATCAGAGCAACGATCCTAGATCGGGGTTCCTATATCCCACCCTAACCCTACACGCCTCCCTCCCTCGTTGCCGACACCCCTGCGCCCCACCCCGTGCGCCTACCGCTAGCAACCAGGCCCGCGCCCCCACGTCGCACGCAACCCAGTTGTCGGGGGTCTTCCATCGTCGCCCAGGGGCAGTTGCTCAGCATCCCATCGACTTGCGGCGGCCGCTGTTTCTGGACCGACCACTCCCAATGCTGGTTCGACCCTACCTTCGCTTTCTTGCTGCAGTTTGGCCGTTTCTGCTGGCCGACACGGTCTGATTTTGTTCGGATTTCGTGATTTTTCACCTATAAATCACGTCTTCCGATTCTCGACTACAACAAAAAGTGATGAAGATGGTTGTATGAGTCTACATGTACAACCAATCCTCTCATATGATTGTGTAGACCCACTCAGGGTAATTTACTCAGTTTTGTTCCGGGTTTCCGCGTTCTTCTTACAATGTCAGAGAACAAGGGTGACATTTTTTCATCGTCCGATGTCTTCAATGGCCCAACTCTCATCATGAAGATAGATGGGACCACCTATGAGTTGTGTTCCATGCAGTTTTGCACCCTTATGCAATGCCATAACATGGAGCACATTCTGACGGATTCAGAGCCGACAGAGGCTAATGCTTCTTGGAAGCAAGATGATTCCTATGCTCGTATTTGGCTCTCCGGGATAGTCACCACGGAGATTGCCAGCGATATTGTCAATCAACCCACATCAAAGGTTATGTGGGACATCTTAGCAGACACATGGGAAAGCAAAGAATGAGAGCAAGATTCTTCAACTGCAGTATGGTATTTTTTCGACCAAGCAGAATGGTCGACCACTTCATGCCCACTTCTCACATCTTAGAGGCATGTTTGAGCGGCTACACAACTTCATGCCTACTACTCCCAGCACTGAGCATCAACATGCATATCGAAATGCTACTATGACATGAATCTTTCTGTCATCTCTTGACTCTGAGTATGACGCAACACATACTTAACTACTAACTGGAGAGATGATACCTCCAATGGAGGAGGTCTACGAAGAGATTGAGTAGGATCACTACTTCATCTACTACTACATCCCAAACTCGCTATGCTATGGCCACTTCTCGTGGCAGAGGGAAGACTTCACAGTCTCACGGGTGCGGACCACGTGGTCAAGGCGAAGGACATTAGCATGACCCATGTTCACATTGCTACCGTCCTGATCATTCTGAGGAGACATGCTATCTGAAGCATGGATATCTTGCGTCTGCTTGTGTTGCTGAGCAGACCGAGCCTACTTCTACCCTTGCTCATGATGCGTGTTTTTATTGTTTCCAGATTGCTAGAGATGATGACTACTCCTACCACTTCAGCTGCACGTTCTTCAGATGTAGCAACTGCTGCCAGAGCTTCTTCGTGCTCATTAGGTATTGCATATGCACTTACTAGTTGTAGCAATTCAGATTTAACTGATTGGATTCTGGACTCTGGAGCATCACATCATATGTGTGGCGATCGAGCACAATTCAGTTTTTGCAGGTTTATCCCGCATGGTAGATCGGTGGTGATTGTTAATGGGGTTCATCTACCCATTGTTAGTAAGGGGGAGATTGTTCTAGTTCCTTCTACGCGTCTGTAGAATGTCTTATATGCTCTAGCATTTTCGATGAATCATTTGTCTATTAGCCAAATTACAAAATATTTACATTGTCGTGCCATATTTGATCCCTCTTTTCTTGTGTTTTAGGACATACTTACGCTCAGGGTGACTGGATGTGACCGTGAGCAGAGAGGACTGTACATGCTTGTCCAACGACTGCGTACTGGGGTTGCTACTATTCCTTCAAGATATGTTTCTCCTTTCATGTGGCATCTTCACTTTGGACACCTTCCTCTACAGAAGATGTGTCATTTTCTACCTCAGATCTCAACTCGTGCTACCTTGGATTGTGAGGCTTGTCAGCTTGGGAAGCACCATCGTTCTTCTTTTCCGAGTCGTTAGTGTTATCATAGTAGTCAGTCATTTGAGTTGTTTCATTTTGATATATGGGGTCCTAGTCGTGTTCCCGATCATTAGGAACATCGTTTTTATATGGTTGTTGTGGATGACTTTTCTCGATTATCTTGAGCGTTCTTGTTGAAACATATGTGTCAAGTGGTTGCTATCATTAAATCATTTCCTATTAAAGTTAAGCATATCTTTCCTGCGAATGTGAAGTTTATTCGTACTGACAATGCCTTGGAGTTTTCGACTTTACATCTATCTGATTTTCTCCGATCTCTTGATATTGTTCATTAGACCTCTTGTGCCATACTAGACAACAGAATGGTGTTGTTGAACGCAAACACCATCATCCTCTGGATGTCATGAGAACTCTTTTGATTCAGAGTCGAGTTCCTCATTCGTTCTGGGGTGATGTTGTCCTTAGTGCTTGCTACTTGGTGATTCTGCATGCCATCCACTATTATTGGAGAAAAAAGGTTCCCTTCTTGATTGCATTTCCGAGGAAGACCTATTCTCCCTTACTCTAAAGGTTTTTGGGTCCGTGGCATTTGTCCACAATTTCACTCCTGGTCGTGACAAGCTCTCACGTAGAGCTGTCAAATGTGTCTTTGTTGGTTATTCTCGTACCCAGAAAGGATATAGATGTTTTGATGCTGTAGGAATAAAATATTATGTTAGTGCTTATGTCACATTTTTTGAGTTTATCATGTATTTTTATCCTACAGGTGACAAGTTGTCCAACACTGATTCTGGTGAGGATGTTTTTGTTCCTCCACTTCAGTTATCTCCATCATTCGTACCCCATGTTGAGTCTCAGTCATCTCCACATCTGTACCCCATCGTTTCTCCACCTCTGGCACACATTGTGGAAAAAAACTTTTCTTTTAAAATAAGTTAAATATGTATTGAATTAGATTAAATTATAAATACTTTCCTCTAAGATAATTTATTGAATATGAAGACATGATATAATTGAATATGGAATTATACAAATATCTAAAAAAATGTAGATTGTAACGATAAAAACTTTGGCTTGTGACAATCTAATCATCATACAAAATCCATTGCCAAAAGAAGGATAACGAATGAATTGTAGCAAGAATGCATTCGTTGCCACCCCTCATGCAATGGAAATTTTATTTGTGTATAATGCCGAATGAATTTGTAGCTATAATATCTTCTACTTTGTAACAATCAAAAGTTTGTTGCAAAATAAACAATCTATGACAAGTCTCATTACCACAACTTATCAAAATACAATAAGAGAACAGAAAAGAAAAGAATCGCAGGAACGATGTAGTTATGTACTTAAAGGAGTTGTAATGTGACCATCATCTTTTGTTGTGGTTAAGCAACACAGGCCGGGTCCTCCCCGCTTGGCATGATCTTGGCTTTCAAATACTTTGTCATCAATAGTCCCTTCTTAAAAGCTTTGAAGAAGATATTGATCAACTTCTAAAGAAGAATCTTATGATCGATGGAGCAAAGGTCTCAGCAGAGGAAGAGTTTACCAAACTTGCTATAATTGAGGATGACAAAGCTTTGAGCAGTGAAGAGCTATACAAGATGGAAAGCGAGATTGATTAGAAGCAAAGATTAATGCATGTGGTTGAAGGAGGGTGACACAAACACAGTTCTTTCACGTTATGTCTAATAGTCATTGGTATAGGATCTTTTTTCGTCCTATTGAGGCTGATGGGAAGCAATTCTAGGGCGACCTGGAGATTGGCAAGGTCTTGGTGGATCTCTTCTGGTTACTGAGTAAAAGGTCTGCTATAATGGGTGGAGATGGTTGGGGTGAGGGGTGAGCATGATCTCCCCAACCCAAAAGGGATGTGCTTTTTTATGGGTGGGAGGAGCAAGAATGTCAGGTTGTAATCTTTCAATTGAATGCATATTTGACCCTGATGGTTTTCCTATTTTGTTCTTCAACGAGTTTGTGGTGTTGTGGAGGTTGATGTGCTAATTGTATTTGAGTAATCATGGCATGTATTTTGGGTTGGAGGGTTTAAACACAACGACATTTGCCTTCTCTCAAAGGATGTTGCTACTCATACTGGAGATTTCATGCCCATTGTGCTTCCGAATTCTATTTGTCTTATTCTACTTGACGTTTTGGCAAATCCCCTTTAGGGTATCCTTTCCGATATCATCTCTTCGGCGGAAACTATATTTGTTTTCGGATGTTTTATGATGGATTGTGTAGTGATTGCCTCAAAGATTATGGAGGATTGGAATAGAAGGAATGGTAAGGGCTTTCTATGGAGGTAGACTTCTCGAAGTCTTATAACTGTGTGAATTGATATTTTTGGTTCTCCCTCCTCAAGAGTGGCTTTCTCGAGGCTTAGATTGATCGGGTAAAGATATGCTTGACCATGATTTCTTCCACTGTACTTGTGAACTTCAAACTGGAGGGTGGTTTCTTTCAATCTCAAAAAAGAGTCAGATTTGGTTGTCCATTTGCACCCATACTTTATGTTACCATGGCATATACTTTTATGGTGGACTCCATTGGTTGTTCGTGGTCATCTCTTCTCAGGCTTCAAAAGGGATGATGATCTTCCGTCACATTTTACAATATGCAAATAATGCTTTATTCTTTATGTAGAGTGCTGTCCATGACAGTAAGCAGATTTCGTTGGTTCTTGAGATTTTCGGTGCCATCTTGAATCTCAAAGTTAATAGGCTGAAATCAGCGTTTGTTCTTTTTGCCGTCTTGCCACGCTACTTTCCCCCTCATATGTCTTGGTCTCCGTCTTTTGTTGGGAGGCTTTGACAGGCTGATGGGATCCCATTGGTGAAGAAGCTTGAATAGAAGTTAGCAAGTTGGAAGACCTCGTGTCTATCAGGTAATGGATGCCGTGTACTTAAATTTTTTTGGTGGTTATAATATTTGTCCCTGTCAACTCGACTTTAACATGTATGCGTTCTAACTTGCTTCGAATCTTTGATAAGATGTTTCTTTTGGATTCGTTTTAGACATGATTGCCATAACATCGCTTTTGTTGATTGAGAGGTTGACACTTCCTTTCAAGGATTGTGGTTTGTGGATTATGAGGCATAAAAGAATGAACTTGACCCTTCTTGCTAAGTGGATTCGATGCATTATGGGGCAAAATGGATGATCTGCTCTATCATTGGTTCGAGGTGTTTACGGGGTGAAGGTGGGTCCAACGGCGAACAACTGCATTATCTTTTTCGTTGTACTTTTCGGTATGGTATTTGTTGAATTTTCCTGGAGCTGGTGCCCATGGTTGGTAATTACAGCACTTTCCACTTCAAGATTGTTGATTGGTCTGAGGAATGTGCTATGAAGCTGGTACCTTCTTTGAAGCTCTGTCTACCCTTCTATTTTTTTTACGTTGGTGGTCTCATTCGAGATTGTAAGTTACTCTAGGGCTAAGGTGCTTGTGCATGTGAATATCTTTCTTTGGTGATGCAGAGGAAGTAGTTGGCGCCACATGTCTGTAGGGTAAACATTTGATGGGTATGCCTGAAGATGTGGATCACCTTTTTTCAGTTGTCCTACTTCTAGAGATGTGTGGCATTTTCTGATGCCTAGGGTGTGGTTAGATCACTCCTTTGCAGAGGGCTTCTGGGATGCCATGGAGTTTGCTGATATGTGATCTCGCTATTTTGTGGGAAAATCTAGGTAGCAACAAATGAGATTATTTTCTTGCACGAGAGATATTATGTGGGGAAAGTCATTAAGCATGCAAAGGCTTTTTTAGTCTTCTTGTTTGTAGTACTTTTGTGATTTTCAATACATAGTTTTGGGTGTGTACCTTTTGGGCACACACCCATTTTTTCATAAAATTAAAACACTTTCAAATTTTTTTAGATCTTGATAACATGCTAGAGTTGGTCACATTAATTGTCATATGATGAATGATAACATGTTGTCTTCATCCCATGCAACATATCTATCTACCAGTCGTCTCTTTCGTCTCGGACTCCGAGAGGATATGAAGCTTCCTCTGTCTTACCTAGAAAATTGTAGCCATTGGCATAATGTGTATTTTCTAAATTGATTATCTCCTACAGAACATATTTCTCATGCTACCTATGCCGATCGCCAGTGATGTCACCTCAAAATCCGGACTTTCGAACATCTTCTATGGTATAATTGCAGAAGTTAGCATAAAGAAATCTATATATATATTAGAAAGCTAAGTTTTTACCTAGCTTTTTGACATGTAGATGGCCCACCCATTGCCCTTTCCTTCTCCATTCTCCCACTCACCTCCCTAACTCCATTTCATTCTCTCTCTCTCTCCCTGTCTTTTCTCTCCCACTTCTTTCACTTTCGTCTCTCCTTTTATCTCCCTCCCACTTTCTAAATTTATAACAATACAAAATCCTCTCTCTCCTCACATCTCTTCTCTTTCCTCTCTTCTCTTTATTTCTCTCGCTTTCTAAATTTATAACTACACAAAAACCCTTTCTCTCTCCCTTTCTTTTCTCTTTCCCCTCTCCTCGTTATCTCCATCTCTCTATATTTATAACAATCTCACAAATCAAAAGCAAGTTAATTTTAATGGATTTTGTTTATACCTTAATAAAATTTTTATTAATTCAATTGCGTATTATAAAATTCTAATAAAAATATCTCAAATTACCGAATACTATATTATATATAGTATCAATGTTTGTTTGAAAAATAAATATGATCTTATATTTTTAATAAATCTAAAGTCAATCATAAAATCACATAAAACATTAAAAGTATACAGAATTAAATAGAAATTTTTAAAATTTCAAAAGAACCACTAAACATTAACATGGAAATTATGTTATTATTTTGATATATATATTTTTTGGTTTTGATGATCTCGAAGCTCCAATTTTTAGAGGAATTCACTTACTCGGTATGTGGAATTACATTATAATGTGAAATTAAGTTTTAAATCATCATCTTACTTTTTTTTATAAATTATTCCGGATGTTTAGAGGATACTATTTCATTAGGTATAACAAATAATTCATACATATTCATAAATAGAAGACAAACACATGAAAAACCTATAAATTAATGATACTTAGATTTAAATGTTTATGTCTATTTCAGTTAAATATTATACGTAGATACTATTAAAATTTAAAAAACAATATTGTGGATTGACTATTCTAAATCTATTATGAACAAGAAGAAATTCTTGATCACAATATGGGGGAAGTTATTGCTGAATTTCCAAAAAGATATGGTTCTTCATATAGATAATTCAACAATTATTATCTTCTCAGCGATGATTGCACAAAACTTCAAAGGTATAATTTTTTCCTTTTCTTTAACATAATAAATATCATGGTTGCGGAAATCGGTAGTCGGTACTCAGTCGGCAGGGTCACTGACTAAGGATTAGTCAACAGTCGGGTGACTAATCAGATTTAATCGGTCATTAGTTGTTTTTTTATTTATTTTAAATATACAATTCATTTTTTATACATGTATTCTTATGTATTTGTATATACTTGTGCATTTTCTATGCTATCATAATGAAACAAATGAAGTAATTGATTTTAAATATAACATTAAGCATATTAGAACAAGTTTTATTTAAAAAAATCAAAAAGTAAAAAATAGAAAATTCTCTATGTAAAAGTCGGCCGAAATAATAAATCCTGCTTTTGTTTAAAAATCATATCAACTCAATCTTGTTCTGCCTCGAAGCACGGGGTACATCCTAGTATCTATTATCACCTAGATCATGGGCGGCCCTGTGGCGATGTGGTGAGGTCTGTAGTGGGTGGCATGGTGGCTCTATGATGATATCCGCCACTGAAGGAGGTGTGGTACTGCTTGAGGCAGTATGAGCTGGGATGGTGTAGGATCATAGCCAGGGTGGTACTGAGCCACTAGAGATGGTCCAAGTGCCATGCAATGACAACATACTACTACTCAGGGTAACTGTGGCATGTAGGGGCACCCAGCCACTGAGGCGGTGCAAGGGTCACTTCTAGCAGGGTTTGAAAATGTTTGCATCCTATGTCATAGCATGAGGGAACTCCCATGATCGGAAGGTCTCAAAGGACCTGTTTTTTTAAAGAAGTGGCCACATGATGCATCAGCTTTTAGTCCGCAGCTTTATCAAGTATTAATTACCGCATTTTTGAGTTGATACAAGGGACATCACAAAAATGACTACTCATACAATAGTTCTGTAGTACGAAGATTCTCTGAATAAAAAAAACTTAGATATGAATTTCGAAACTTATATTACATGGCTTCATGAAAATATTTCTTTGGTGTATTGAAATGGTTCATGTTGGCAATAGATTTTGTATGCCCTTGATGTAACTCTTGCAAGACAATGTTGTATGAACTTGAGTAATCATCTGACTCCCATTTTCTTTTTCGTAGTTGCTACAACTTTTTTTTCTTTATCCAGGGTAATCATCTGATTCTTGCAAGACAATGTTTTGTCGGAAAAGGCTTTGTTGTTGTTGTTATCTAGGGTTATATTGAACTTTCAGGTTATGGTGCAAATGGCGCAATTATTCATTACAGGCCATATCCTGAAAACTGTAGTGTTGTTGATGACAAAAACCTCTTCCTACTAGATAGTGGTGCTCAGTATATTGATGGTACCACTGATGTAACGAGGACAGTGCATTTTGGTGAGCCAACCTTGAGGCAGAAAGAATGCTTTACCAGAGTGTTGCAGGTTGGTGATCAGCAATCATGATTAAATGTATACTTGATGATGCAATAACGTCATTCCGAAACCCTTTCTAAATTGAAGTAATTTATCTTGATTTTTTAACTTTGTTTTAAAATTTGATTCTTATTCTATCTTGGTTTCTCATTATGACATTCTGTCTTCAAAAACTGTGGGTCTGTCCAGGCCTACTATTACGATATTGCAATCCTTGATTTTTAAGTTGTTTTTATTTTCAGTATCTGAATCTCTGAAGTTTAAGTGATTTAGATGTAATCATCCTTCAGAGAAGTCTCATTATTCCTTTGCTTTATTAGGGCCATATTGCTCTTGATCAGGCAATATTTCCCGAGAATACTCCTGGTTTTGTTCTCGACGTGCTTGCTCGTTCTTCTTTATGGAGAATTGGACTAGATTATCGTCACGGTATTCTGCAGAATCCTACTTTCTTGGATACATGATTTACTGCTTCAAAATGCTATAATAAATAACATAATGGTCCATCACACCCAGTTTTGCATCCTTCTTTTGTCTGATTTTAGGTACCGGTCATGGGGTTGGAGCTGCATTAAATGTTCATGAAGGTCCTCAGAGCATAAGCTCACGTTATGGAAATATGACCCCGTTGCGGAAGGGCATGATTGTTAGCAACGAACCTGGATATTATGAAGACCATTCCTTTGGAATTCGGATTGAGGTATTAATTATCTATCTCATAAGGGTTTATGTATGTTGGTCAGACTTGGCTATACTTCTAATTTCATAAATATTGAATTTTAAAGGGCATTTTTTCATTAAAATAAATATCTGTTGAGGACTATGTAGAGCCATTTAGCCTCTTTTTTATTTATCTAGTTATTATTACTTTTTGTACTTCGGGCTTCCTCTGCAATTGTCCCATTGGTATTCCAGAAGGGGTCTGACTTGAATATCCTTGAAAAAGATGCATACTCTCGAGATCTTTGAATAGGAGTGACCCTCTTTTTTTGGTGCTATGTTGAAAAGGTGTATGTTATTTGCTGATGATATTATATTGATTGACGAGACTAGAGATGGAGTAAATGAGAAGCTTGAGGTTTGGAGACATGAGTTGGAGACTAAATGATTTCGTATAAGTAGGGATAAGACGGAATATATGGAGTGCACCTTTGATGGAAGCAATGGTGAAGGAATCGAGATGAAGATTGGTGACGATAACATTCAGAAGAGAGATTCTTTTAGATATCTGGGATCTATTTTGCAACATGATGGGGAAATCGATGGAGATGTTACTAATAGAATAAATGCATGCTGGCTAAAGTGGAGAGGAGCCTCTACAGTCCTTTGTGATAAGAAAATTCCTTTAAAAATTAAAGGAAAGTTTTACAAAGCAACTGTGAGACCTGCTATGCTCTATGGATCTGAATGTTGGCCGGTGAACCATGGACATGTGCAGAGAATGGTTGTAGCAGAAATGAAAATGCTAAGGTGGATGTGTGAACACACACACACACACACACGTAAAGATCGGATTCGGAATGGTGCAATCAGAAAGAAAGTTGGTGTAGCTCCGATCGAGTATAATATGTGAGAAAATTGCTTAAGATGGTTTGGTCATTTGCAAAGAAGATCAGCTGTTGCACTTGCACCAGATAGGAGATGCGAGTGTTGGGATGTTGAGCCAACGAAGAGAGGGCGAGGACGACCTAAGAAGTATTGGAAAGAGACTATATGAAGGGATCTTTGTGGATATAATCTCGGGAATAAACGATAGATCTGAATGGAGGCGAAGAATCCATGTAGCGGATCCTACTTAATTGTGGGAAAAGGCTTTGTTGTTTTTCTGTGTTGAAAAGGGACTTGTTCTACATTAGAAAACCGGTATATGCTTAGTTACTTTTTGTCTTGTTTGCTTAGATTTGAATCATTAGTTTGCTTGCTTGGGTATGATGTGTGTTGAGATATTTATATCTCTTCAGTAATTTTTCTATTCTTTCGGCTATTTATGTAATTTGTCCCTAGAGCTTTTCTCCTATATAAGAGAGCTCTATGGATAAGATGAGAGGATCAATCTCTTTTACATTTCCACATGGTCTCCGAGCGACGATCCTAGATCGGAGCCTATACCCAAAACTCTAGTCCCCATCAAAACCCTTTGCATCGTCTCAAGGAGCCATCGCCGCCGCACACTCCTCCAAAGCACTGCGCTAGCGCTTGTGCCCCCAGCGCGCTCACGTGCCCCACGCCGATGCGCGCACCTGTGCGCCTGTGTCGCACGCTCCAACGCGCCCCCGTGCGTGCACTGCGCCTGCGTGCAGAACTGCACGCCTGCATGTAGTCCCGTGCCTGCGCCCAACATGTCTCTGTGTGCCTGCACATTCTAGCGCACGTCTGCGCTCCCAACGCTCCAGTGCACCACTATGCGGTCCTGCACACCTGCGCACTGTGCGCTACCAGGGCGCTTGTACCTGTGATAACATCTCTGCAAGCCCCACGTTGGGCTTTCACATGAATTTCTAGGGTGTGCATCGACAACCTATAAACACCCTAGCCTTCCGAAGGAACCTTCAGAGAATGGAAGTGGTAGTGGTACGAGTCTACACCCACAACCATCTTCCTATATGTCCGTGTAGATGATCTTTGTTCAAGTTTGTAAACCCAGTTTTGAGAGAATGTTGTTATCATGTCTGACAACACGATAGATATTCCATCCATGAATACCTTCAAAGGTCCAACACCCAGTATGAAGATGGATGAAATTAACTATGAACTGTGGGCCATGCAAATCATTAGTCTAATGCAATGTAATAGCAAGAAGCATATCCTCACACAAGAGGAGCCTGTTGACAAGACTGGGGTTAACACCTCATGGGAGGCAGATGACGCGTATGCACGAGTATGGCTATCTGGAACTGTATCCATGGAGATAACCAATGACATTTTGAGTCAGCCAACAACAAAGGCTATGCGGGACATTCTTGCCGCTACATATTCTCCGACGAAGAATGAGTTAAAGAGCCTACAACTTCAGCACGATATTTTCACCTCTAAGCAGAATGGTCGTCCTCTTCATACCCTTTACACTTTTCTAAGGGTATGCTTGAAAAGTTACATGGTCACATTCCTCTGACTGCGACATCAAAGTAACTCAAGGCATATAGGGATTTTGTGATGACAGGAGCCTTTCTAGCAGCACTGGATCAGAAGTACGATGTAGCTAGATCACAGATTCTTACCGATGCCACTATACCTCCGATGGAGGTGGCATATCATCGACTGAGCAGACTCTCCATACCTTCTGGTGGCTTTTCCATGTCACAGATTTCTTCAGCCATGGCAGCTTCTCGTGGTAGGGGGAACACTATGCAGTTCCATGGTTGAGGAGGTTGTAGAAGAGGAGGGGGCAGTAGACCCCCTCATCAGCCTTACACTTATTGCTACAGGTCGGGTCATTCAGAGGAAACATGCTATTCTAAGCATGGGTTTCCTGCTTCAGTACGTGTGGCAGAATAAATCCAACAGGGCAGCAGCTCTTCTGTCGCATTTGACCAGAGGTTTGACGAGTTAGTTGCACGCCTCAGGGAGATTATGGCATCCATCTCCACAGTCACCCAACTCACAGTCAGGATCTTCAGAGGTAGCAACCTCAGTCACTACATCCTCATCGGGTACAACATATGCTTTTACTAGCTGTTACAGGGCAGACTTGTCAAAGTGGATCATGGATTCAGGAGCATCCCATCATCTTTGTGGTGACAGAGGTCAATTTAGTACCTATAGCCCGACTCAGTCAGGAAAATCTGTGGTGATTGCTGATGGGACTCACTCCCCCATCACTGGTCAAGGGGAGGTGCAGTTAACTCCTGGAATGCGGCTTCAGAATGTTCTTTATGCCTGAATTCTCTATGAATTTATTATCAATTAGTCAAATCACCAAAGATTTGCATTGTCGTGGCATATTTTACCCCTCTGCTCTTGTGTTTCATGATATTTTAACGGGCAGGGTGATTGGTTTTGAGCAAGAATCCTTCAACATGGATTTGAGCAAGAATCCATGTAGCCAACCCTACTTATAGTGGGAAAAGGCTTGGTACATTTAGGATGATTGGTTTTGGTTGTGAGCAAGGAGGCCTATACGGACTGTGCAATCTCTGTATGTTGCTGTCTCTTCTCTTCGCACTGGATCCGTCTCTCCGTATACGTGGCACCTTCATTTTGGTCATCTTCCTCTGCAAAAGCTGCGGCATGTTCTTCCTCAGATCTCTCCTCGCTCTACCTTCTAGTGTGAGGCCTGCCGGCTTGGGAAACATCATAGGTCCACATTCCAGAGTTGTCAGGGTCAAAGTAGTCATGGCCTTTTTGAGTTGATTCATTTGGATATTTGGGGTCCTAGTCGTGTTCTTGATCTTCAGGGACATCTTTTTATCTTGTTGTTGTTGATGACTGATAGGAGTATATATGTTAAGGGAATATTCTATATGAAAGGAGTACATATTAAGAGATTATTCTATGTAGCAAGAGTATATGTTAAGAGAATATTTTATGTGGTAGGAGTATATGTTAAGAGAATATCCTATGTGGCAGGAATATTCTATGAGGCATTTATGTATTTTCTCCTTGGAGCTTTCTAAGGGTTTGTCCTATATAAAGACCCCTAGACCTGTAGAATAAAACAAGCCTTTCTATTCTTTCATTCCTTTTTCCACATGGTATCAGAGCATCGGTCCTAGACCGGTGTTCTGACCTAAATCCCTCCACCGCCGCTAGCCCCAAGTCCTCACTAAGCAGCCATTGCCTACCTGCGACGACTCCAAGCGCCTGCATCGTAGCCTGCGCCACCCCTCGCTGCTCTAGGTAGCCCAGCGCCGCCCCAGGCGCTCGCCTGCGCCATCCCAGGCGCCCTGCGCCTCCGCTCATGCCCTAGGCGCCCCCCAGCACCACCAGACGCCAACCCAGGCTTCCTACGCCGCCCTAGGTGCTTGCCAGTGCCGTCCCAGACGCCCCGCGCTGCTCCTCACACATTAACTACCTCTCTCTTTTGTCGATCACATAGGGTATCATCACTTTATGCCGATTATCTAATCGATGCACTGCTAGGTCTCCATGATGCTTGATTAAGACTGCAAGAACTAACTAGGTCACTTTTTCTTGACCTACTCGACCACCATGGCATCTGCAGAGCCCAAGCCCATGTACCGACTTCTTCTGTGATGATACATGACACTTCTATAAAGCTAAAAGGCTTTAAGAACTATATACTATGGTCTAGATCCTTCAAGGTGTTTATTGATGATTAGCGAAAGAACTATGTTCTCGCAAAAAATCCGCTCAAGGAGACAGACAAAGACTACGATACCTTGTATGTGGAAAACTGCCAAGTGATTACTTGGATGACGAACAACGTCGATCCAAGTATTGCATCAAATCTTCTTTACAAGGAGGCGACAAAGGCTATGTGGGAGAGCCTTGAGAACACCTATTCTCAAAAGACAACGAAGTCCAGGCTCTTAGATATGTACACACGGATTTGGTCTGCAAATCAGGGAGATACATCCTTGGTCGAGTACTACAGGCTCCTCACAGGCCTGTTTGAGGAACTTCTTATCTTTCAGCCTGCTTGTTGTGATAAGAAGATAGGTGAGCGTACAGAATGACAAGTGTGTCATTTCTTGTCAGGATTACATCCGCGATACAAGACTATGAAGGACCAATTTCTAACTGTTGCTACGCTACCCACTCTAGAGACCTTATATGGTCGACTACAGGAACTTGATTCTCCCTCTCCTCAGCTATCTATGGAGACTACTGCACATTTTGCTAGAGGATGACCTAACTACCAAGGAGGATGCGGTCGTGACTTTGGCCGTGGTCATGGTTGTGAGGCTGGACGAGGACGTGACTTGAGACGTAAACATGGACGTGATCTTGACACCGCCCACTATCCAGCATGCACCCACTGCAGACGTTGGAATCATCCATCTGAACGTTGTTGGGCAAAGTTTGCCATGCCTACTAATGCCAACAGTGCCTGCGAGGCTACGTCATATGAAGGCCAATGTGATAATACGATACCTCGCCAGAACAACCGTCCGGTGATAGTCAGTCATCCTTCACTGCATCTGAGTATGCTCGTCTACGTCAGCTTCTACAAAATTCTGCCAGTAACACTAGTACATCTGCTCCTACTAAGAGTCTAGCCACTGCTTCAGGTACACTTGCCAATGTTGCCTCTGCATCCAGCCCTGCATGGATCAATTACTCTGGTGCCTCTACTCATCTGACAGGGGAAGATAGTCTTCTCACCTATGCACATTCGTCTTCCGTTGTGAGGACTGTTCGGGTTGCCAATGGAACACATTCCCCTATCACTAGTGTGGGGACTATGGAGTTGTCATCCAATCTCTGACTTACTGATATCACTGTGCTCCTGATTTTCTTTGGCATCTTCGCCTCGTTCATCCATCCACCAAAGCTCTCTCTTTAATGTTCCCCGAGCTTTCGTGTGAACCCCTGAGGATCTGGGTACCCGTTAATCACACATTTGCACTATTATTCACATGAGATCACGGAAGTTATAGAAAAGCAGGGAAATTTTTCGCACGGATAATTTTCCACATGACATTCACAATCATAACCACAAGTTAATAGAGACAATTGGCACCAAAATCTCATTTCATTAATTTCCATATACTTTACAACATGTACAGTGACTGACAGTACATACAGAATTCCCAAAAATCTGACTGAAGAGAAAAAACACATAATACATGAACAACCGAACCAAAAACTGAACAAAATAAAGCATACCGTCTAGTATAGACCCTGTCTCCTGGAACCATGAAAAGCTACTGATCAGCAGGCTGTTTGCCTGCCAAACATGTTAGGAAGAAAAGGCGTCAGCGGGCGCTGGTACCTCCCAAAAACTTATAAAATAACAGGCATTTATTATTTTCAAAAGAAAGCAAGTAGAGAGGTAAGAACAACTCAAATTAAAATTTTATTTCTACTTGCAAATGTAAAAGGTTTCCAAATTTCTAGTAAGCACCTCTCATGATTAGCCGTTAACCCAACATTTCCCACATAAGCATATTTATATTGTAACTAATTGATCATAAGTACGCATATTTTATTCTCATATTACTTAGGGATCATATTTGTGGATTTTGATGATGGAAAAGATGAGAAGATATAATGATTTATTAAATTCTTAAGTCTAGTGGATAGTCTGTGGTCTTGGTTCGTGTGAAACCTCACACTATGACTCTAAGACTTGGGAAATGTCTTAGGGTTGGGGTGCCTCCGTAGGCATGCGGTGTTGTATAATGCATCCTAACTAAGTTCCCAACACGTCCACTAGCTTAATGAGATTTCGAATTAGATTATAGTCTTTTCCATTTACTCAACTTTAATTGTAATCCCTTAAAATCTCAAGTACAACTGTCTCAGATGTAACTCTAGATGATGTAGATATAGAGATGGATGATCTGGATATAAAATCAATCCCTTCAAACCTCAGTGCAACAGCCTCAAATGTAACTCTAGATGATGTAGATATAGATATGGAGGATCTGGATGTAGAATCGCCAAGTCTGTTGGCAAAAGAAAAACTCAAGCGGTGAAGAAGCCAACAAAAGGGCTCTTCCGTCTCGCCCTCTAGTTGGAAGGACGGTCCAATAGAGGGATAGGTCTACTCCCAAACTACGCCACCGAGACGGGTGAGAGGGACTTCCCGGAAAAGTCACTCTAGAAAAAAAACAGCCCGACCGGTAACAGGCAACCGAGCTCGTACGTAAAACTGAAAAACCAGGATCCCCCGCCTGGGTATCCTAAACAGAGGGTCAGCGTACTCGTCTAAAGTCGGGATCCCAACGAGGCGTAAAAACACTGCGAGCTCGCGTAAAAACCGAAAAGGGACTGGGATCCTAGACCCGCGCACTTGGCGGCCGCTGCCCAAACTGGGCTTCCTATTCTCCCGCCCAGTTGAGGGTCATCGCGCCCTCGCACGATCAAGTGTAAAGGTCACTATGATCGGCACTTTACATTCGCATTTTTGCTTCTTACTCAACCATATGTGATTCATTAGATTAGATATATGTTTCACAATTCCTTGTATGGTTAGTTTTACATATCACGTGATTGGTCAATAATTATCACTTTTTAGAAAGTGATATACTTATAGTGGATTATATTAACATGTTGTTTTATGAATATTATTAATTCTTAATCATAGACCGATTCAAGCATGCAAGTCATTAAGAATATATGAATTTTCATGCTATTAATCCCTGTTATTGTATTAATACTATTCTTGGACCATTTAGACTTCTAAGCCTTTAAGTGCCATACTAGACTTGAGTATGTAGGATTCTAATCATGGCATTCAGTTGATAAGTAAATTTGCTGACATCTCTTGAGCTTCCAAGATCAACCTAGAAATGGATGTTATTATTTAACTTAGCCTGGTCGGAGGTGCAATATGGCATGGCCAATTACCAGTAAACTCTAATTTTACTATTATTGGTAAGAGAGAGAATGTTCAACTTTCAAGGCTGGATTCATATGATAAAGGATTACAAAGGCCATGCAGATTTGACATTAATTTTAATAGTAGCCACTGATTTTAAATTAAAATTTGTATTTCTAATCCATTTTTTTCTATACCAAATGCATAATGCCTACTCCATGAAATTATAATTATTACTTTAATATTTGGAATATGCATATAGAAAATAGTTGTAAAAAATCTAAATCACTAGATATGTTGTACTGGCCCATCGTATCCATGTTTTGGATAAGAGATCAATTTAACCAACATTTCTCAATAGGTATAAACGTGGTCTGTCATTAGAAGTTGTGATGCAATAATATTATATGGATAATTATTTAGTCAAACTATTTCTAGTTATAACAGAAACAAGTGAAAGTCTTAATAAGTAAGACAAACAGTGAAGTTTTCCTAGAAACTTTGAATTGATTATTTAAATACGTATAGTGAATATTATCTCTTTGCATACGTTATAAATTCTAGTAGACACATAATATGTATCACAAGTCATAAATTCTTTCGGTATTTCAAGTGTTGACTTCATTCTGGTCAATGAAATTCCATGAGCGTCTCCTATATTATAACTCACAAGCCATGTGACCTCTTTGCCTGATCAATCCCTCAACATAATTTCTATTATTTCTTTAAGTACATTGGCAAAATTTTTAATATAACCATCCAGACTGAGGACCTTAATAATAAAATGAACATTTATAACTATCATTTCATGAATTTCAAATGGTAAGATACCCACCAAAACAAAACCCCAATATTACATTGTCGTGTTATAAATGAATTATTTTAAAAGCACAGTAGGTATATAACGTTCTCTTTGTATCAATTGGATTATGCATGGATAGATAATTTAACTAAAAAGGGATCAAAATATATAAAAATCATATGTATGGCAGCCCTAATAGCGGCTACAGATTGTACCAAAAGAGATTTGCATGCATGAGATTCTGCATTTTATTCTTAAATCAAACTTATATCTATCATTAAAATTCATAGAAGTATAATTCTGAACTGGATTTCACCAATGACAAGTACGTTGTGCACTACTCACAGCAAACAAGAGAAAGATGCATATAGCAACAAAAGAGACACGGATTTATCATGCATGACATTTAAAGGTGGCTTGATTGAACATGCATTGGCAGCAATTGAGGGGGAAAAGGACTGTACCTATTTAGATTCTTTAGTTTGGAGGAAAAGGATTGCATGCAATGGCTGAATGAATTGGAGCTTCCAGCAGCTCCTTCGGCTGGAGATTGGAGGAAACACCAGCGAACTACCTGGAGCAGCTCCAGGTCGAAGGACAGCAACTGCATCAGCTGATCATGCATCAATAACAATGGGTCTCCAGGGATAATGGAGATGATAGATGTTGGATATTGCATGTAGCATCATGATCTCAACAGGGAAAGGGATCTCTCACGGCTGGAGGCTTCCAATTTTGGGAATTTAAGAAATGGGGAAAGAACATAAGATGAATAGGAAAAGAGAAGGGAATGAGAGATGTATCCTTTCGGTGGAAATGTAGAGGGGTTTAGATTAGGAGGGGTTTGGTGTTATAAATAAGGGAGATGGGTCCCTTGTTTGTTGCCAAATGGAATGGCAATAAAAGCCAAGTGGAAGGGAGCTAAAAAAATACAACGGTGGCTGTTAGAGTCTGCAGTAGCAGACAGTAAGAATATAATTCTATTTTTATATATTTCGTCCCCCTTTTTTTCTTTCATTTTAAAGTCGGTCGTAATCGCACGTCGAGCCTCCGATTTCGACGCGCAATGGCTTGATTTGATCGTCTCAAAATGACGGTCAAAATGAGTCTAATATTGATATACTTTCGGTCGAGTTTTGAATACCCGAAATTTTCGGATACGGTTTCGATTTGGGGTTAAATTTTGTGATTTAAAAATATCAAATGACCTCCGATTGACGAAAGGTCGATTCCGTTGGTCTTGTCCTGTCGAATCGGATCTAATGACGGTCTCGGTTTGTTTTGCGGTTTCCGAATTTGTGTCGCCGCTTTTCCGCGGCACGCATTACGATGCGACCAATTTTTGGTCGATTCACGATCAGTTGATCGTTTTAGGTTATTTGACATTGACAAACAACTTTATTGGATTAATCGGACGATAATCGGGTCGGGTTTTGGGTTTAAGCGGATTCCCGGGTGTCACATTTCGACGTTCAAGCCCTTTGAGTGCGAGGCCTGTTAGTTCGGGAAACATCATCGAGTGTCCTTCCCTGTTCGTTCTGAACGTTGCTGCAAAAATCCTTTTTCTTTAGTCCATTGTGATATTTGGGGACCCTGTCCAGTCCGTACCTTTAGTGGACATAAGTACTTTGTTGTTTTTGTCGATGACTACAATTGATCATCTCGGGTCTGTCTATTAAAAGAACGATAAGAGATTAGCAACATTATTATGAATTTCTTCCATTATGTCAAAAAGATATCTTTTCCTCTAGTGTTCAATTTTTTTGCACAGATAACGCTTTGGAATTCACTCAATATGATCTAACCAACTTCTTTGCAACCCAAGGGACCATTCACCAAACATCATGTCCTTACACTTCACAACAAAACGGGGTAGTCGAAAGGAAACTCAGACACCTTCTAAAAATAGCCCGATCCCTCCTCACCCAGATGAAAGTTCTTAAAACCTGTTGGGGGGATGCTATTTTAACAAGGTTCCATTTCCATCCCTAAATGGATCCTCCCCCTTCTATCTACTCTACCCAACTGCGCTACCTTTTCCTCTACCCTTACGTATTTTTGGATGTGTTGCATTTGTTCATAACTTTCACACCACTGACAAACCTTCTCCTCACACTATTAAACGTGTTCTTCATGGTTATTCTTGTACTAAAAAAGGTTACATATGCTATGATCCAATTGAATGTCTCTATTATATATCTACAGATGCAACCTTTTTTTGAGCAGATCAGCTTCTTCACACAATCTGTTACCGATATCCCTCTTAATCTCCCACCTCCACCCATTGTCTATAAAAGAAAACAAAAATCCCAATCACAAGATGTTCCATTACTTATTTCTTTATTGCAGGATGATATACCTAATTCAAGTGTCCTCTCCACTACTATCCTGGATGTTTCTGAGTAGCTTCCCATTGCCCTACGCAGAACTAAGCGACAATGCACACTTCAACCCATGTCCCATTTCACTTCCACTGCTAGTTTATCAACCACTGACAGAAGATACATAGATGCTCTCATGACCATTTCTATTCCAAGAGACCACCATAGTGCTTTGCAGGATTCAAGATGGCGAAGGGCTATGGATGACGAGATGGATGCTCTTATTTCCAGGGGAACATGGGATCTAGTGCAATGTCCCAAAGGGACTAAACCTGTGGCATGTAAATGGGTCTTCACGACTAAACAATCACCAAATGGGTCGATTATGTAGCAAAGGGCTTCACATAGACATATGGAGTAGATTACTTTGAGACATTCTCACCGATTGCGTGTATGGGGTCAATGAGGACTATCCTTTCTATGACAGCTAATACAGCATGGCCTATCTTTCAGTTAGATGTGAAAAATACGTTTCTATATGGCGATCTTGATGAGGAAGTATATATGATGCAGCCTTTCGGTTATGAAGGCGAGGGGGAGTGTGTATGTCGACTTCGCAAAGCAATATATGGCCTAAAGCAGAGCCCAAGGGATGGTTCGACAGACTTACTGCAAGTATCAACACTCTTGGCTTCCAGCGAACAACCTCTGATTATTCTGTGTTTGTCAGAAGATGAACAACTGGTATTGTTATTCTTGCAGTTCATGTGGATGATATGGTCATCACAGGTGATGATAAAGGGATACTAGAGACTAAGACCTTCCTTTAGAGGGTATTTGTTACCAAGGATCTTGGTCCACTACGATATTTCTTAGGCATAGAAGTACTTTGCACTAAAGTGGGTCTTCATCTTTCACAGAGAAAATATTGTCTAGACATTCTTATGGAAGCCGAATTACTTGGATGCAAGCCTGCTGGTATTCCCGCAGATCCTAAAAAACACTTCACATCCTCTGATCCTATCTTCGAAGATGTTACTCGATATAGGAGCCTGGTTGGCAAACTTCTTTACCTTACTGTCACCAGACCGAATATTTCCTATGCAGTGAGCAGGGCTAGTTAACACATGGAGCAACCTTGTTATAGTCACTGACAAGATGTTCTTCAGATTCTATGATATGTGAAGGAATCACCAGGAAGTGGCCTCCTGTATGGGGCAAATGGGTACACCGATATAATTGCACATGCTGATGCAGATTATGCAAGCTCATTAGAGGATCGAGGCTCTACGACAGGTTATGCTATGATGGTTGGAGGAACTCTTATTACTTGGAGAAGCAAGAAGCAGACTGTTGTATCTAGATTCAGTGCAGAAGCAGAGTACAGGGCGATGACTCAAGCTACTTGCGAGGTCACATGGCTATTAACTTTTCTACAAAAACTTGGTATTATTGTCACTACTCCTATTCTAATATTGTGACAACTAATCTGCTACGTATATTGCCACGAATCCGGTGTTTCATGAGCGAACCAAGCATATAGAGATTGATTGCCATTTTTTTCGTGACGCTGTCAGGATTGGAAGGATTACTACTCCTTACATCAACACCGACCTTCAGCTTGCAGATATCTTCACAAAAGCACTACCCAAGAAGCGACTCTTCTGGATTGTTTCCAAGTTGGGCATGACTGATAAATATGCTTCAACCTTAGGGGAAGTGTTAGGAGTATATATTAAGAGAATATTTTATATGACAAGAGTAAATGTTAAGATAATAGTCTATGTAGCAGTAGTATATGTTAAGAGAATATCCTATGTGGTAGGAGTATATGTTAAGAGAATATCCTATGTGGCAGGAATATTCTATGAGGCATTTATGTATTTTCTCCTTTGAGCTCTCTAGGATTTTGTCCTATATAAGGACCCCTAGACCTCTAGAATAAAACAAGCCTTTCTATTCTTTCATTCTTTTTTCCACAATGAGTTTTCTAGATTGTCTTGGGTCTTTCTGCTTAACAACAAGTCAGATGCTAGTCCTATCATTCAATCTTTTATTAATGAAATAAGAAATGTCTTTTCTGCTAATGTCAAGTATATATGTTCTGACAATGCACTTGAATTCCGTAGTCCTCAACTTACTCAATTTCTTAGATCGTATGGCATTGTGCACCAGACATCGTGTGCTTATACATCCCAACAGAATGGGGTGGCTGAGAGGAAACATCGCCATCTCTTGGATGTCACCAGAACTCTTATGATTCAGTGTTGTGCTCCCCACTCATACTGGGGGATGCTATTCTCACTGCGTGTTATTTGGTGAATCGTATGCCTTCATCGATTCTGGGAGAAAAGATTCTGTTCTGTATTCTTTTTCCCGAGAAGGATCTTTTTTCTCACACTTCGTGTGTCTGGTTGTGTTGCTTTTGTTCATCAGATGTCTCCAGGTCTTAGCAAGCTCTCTCCTAGAGTAGTCAAGTGTGTATTCATTGGGTATTCCAAGACCCAAAAAGGGTATCATTGCTTTGACCTTGTTCGGCGAAGGTATTATGTTAGTGCTGATGTCACTTTTTTTGAATCCATCTTGTATTTTTCTCCTACAGTTGACAAGCTCATTTCCTCAGAGAGTGGAGAAGAGGTTTACATGCCACCACCTCCTATCTCTTTAACTTATCCACCGCCACCATCACATCCAGTACCTCCACCACCACCTCCACCTCCTGCCACACCTCCCTTCTTTCCACAGGTTTATCAGCACTGGCCTCGTGCTCATGTGCCTCCACCAACATCCAGCACACCCAAGGTATGTCCTGAGCATTTGAGTTCTATTGATGACACTGATGATTTGAGTGTGCACGATGCTATGAATGATACTGATCCTAAGGATACAGTGGACCTGGATGTACCTATTGCTCAATGGCGGAAGCGACTTGACTGTACAATGCATCTTCTTTTCTCTCATGTCTCTCTGACACAGTTATATGGGGACTTTCAGAGATTTGTTGTTGCCTTATCCATTGTACATATATGGAGGTTCTATCAGGAAGCTTTACAGAGTGGCCCGTGACGTCTTGATATGGAAGAGGAGATGACCGCTTTACAATCTCGTGGTACGTGGAGTGTCGTCTCTCCTCCACTAGGTGCTTCTGTTGTTGGCAGTAAATGTGTGTTTACCATTAAAAATCGTGCAGATGGTTCCGTGGACAGATACAAGGCTAGGTTGGTTGCTCGTGGATTTACCTAAACTTATGGGATGGACTATCAAGAGACCTTCTCTCATGTTGCGCGTCACTCTACACTATTCATCCTTGTTGTCGTTGTTGTGGTAAAGGACTAGCCCCTTTTCCAATTAGATGTCAAGAATGCATTCTTATATGGCGATTTGCACGAAGAAGTGTATATGCTACAACCACCAGGGTTTACTACTGAGGGGGAGTCTACTATGGTGTGCAAACTTCATAAGGCCATATATGGCCGTAAGCAGAGTCCGAGGGCTTGGTTTAGAAGCTCTCAGAGTTGATTGAACTACAAGGTTTTGTCAGATCTACTGCGGATCATTCTCTGTTTGTTAAGAGGACCCAGAAGGGTGTTGTTGCTATTTTGATTTATGTTGATGATATTGTTGTCACAGGCAATTATAATGAAGGTATTCAAGCAGCCAAGGATTTTCTTGGACACCAGTTCGTAACCAAGGATCTTGGTACGTTGAGGTATTTGTAGAGATAGATAATATTATTATGTTGTGTACCTGTTCGTTATTTCTCTGTTTTTCTCTGGACTACTTTGTACTTTACCCTTAAGGTCTCTCCCTATACAAGAGAGCCTAGGGTTTCTTTGAATAATCAATCTCAGTTTTTCTCTCAACATGGTATCAGAGCCCAAGCCCTAGGGCTCTCTCCCTCTCCCCACCCGCCGCCCTCTCTTCTCTTCTTCATTCCGCAGCCGCCGCCGACTCAGACCCCCCCACCTCCGGCGATCCCCGAGCGCCGGTGGTCCCCTGCACCGCCGCTAACCACTCCGGTGGTTCCCAGTCCCGCCGCCAAGTCTTCTCTAGGTTCAGGGCTGCTTTGAAAAGGCACAGATTTGTCTATCTCGGCATGTGCAGATGCCAAATATGCAGGATGCACTAAGGATCGAAAATCAACCTCAGGATTCGCAGTGTTTGTTAGAAGCTCTCTGGTTTCTTGGAAAAGCAAGAAACAAACTGTTGTGGCAAGGTCCAGTGCTGAATCCGAATATATGGCCATGGCGCAAGTCAGCACAAAAATGATGTGGGTTCGGTTAGTACTAGAGGATTTACATGTAGCCGTACCTCTACCCATGCAGCTTCAGTGTGATAATCAGGCAGCCTTGTTTATTGCCAACAATCCAGCTTTTCATGAAAGAACCAAGAATATAGAGGTTGACTGCCATTACACTAGAGACTTGATCAGAGAGGGTTGATATCTACAACTCATGTGAGCTCAGGGGATCAGACTGCAGATGTATTCACCAAGCCGTTGCTCAGAGGACCTTTTCAGAGATGTTCATCCAAGCTGAGCATGATAGACATCTATGCTCCACCTTGAGGGGGAGTGTAGAGATAGATAATATTATTATGTTGTGTACATGTTCGTTATTTCTCTGTTTTTCTCTGGACTACTTTGTACTTTACCCTTAAGGTCTCTCCCTATATAAGAGAGCCTAGGGTTTCTTTGAATAATCAATCTCAGTTTTTCTCCCAACAGTATTTCCTTGGTCTAGAATTTGCAAGGAACCAGTAGGGAATGGTAATGACGCAAAGGAAATATGTCATTGATCTCTTATTCGAGACGGGTATGATAGGATGTAGACCTGCTACTACTCAGATGGATCCCAATGCACGGCTATATGGTGATGACTCTGCAGATGTAGATAAGAGACAATACAAAGAGCTGGTAGGGAAGCTATTGTATATCACTATTACCATACGTGATATATCATATGCTATCAGTCGGGTTAGCC
Organism: Ottelia alismoides; assembly: GCA_037367405.1. NCBI lineage: Eukaryota > Viridiplantae > Streptophyta > Magnoliopsida > Alismatales > Hydrocharitaceae > Ottelia > Ottelia alismoides. The sequence goes on along the minus strand of JAZKJV010004630.1, from coordinate 236,768 downwards.
AATTTATGGAGCAATCTAGGCAGTCTCACATGGATGCAGTCAACATGATCTTGAGGTATCTCACGTCTTCTCCGGATTCAGGACTTCTATTAAGGAGAGACACATCCCTGATAGTGTCAGGATGTGCGGATGCAGACTATGTTGGTTGTCCCAAGGATAAGAAGTTAACTTCATGCTTCATTGTGTTTGTAGGCAAGTGCGGAATCATAGTATAGGGCAATGGCCCAGGGGAGCACAGAAATGATGTGGGTCAAGTCAGTTCTGACTAACCTGACTATGGATGTGCCATTTCCTATGCATCTACAATATGATAATCAAGCTGCGCTATTTATAGCAAATAATCTTGCTTTTCATGAAAGAACAAAGCACATTGAGGTTGACTGCCACTATACCCGTGATTTTATTCAAAAGGGGTTTATCTCCACCTCTCATGTTGCTTCAGGTGATCGGATTGCTGATATGTTCACCAAAGCTCTTGCAAAGGGACTGTTTCATTGTTGTTGTTCCAAGTTATGTATGATAGATATTTATGCTCCATCTTGAATGGGAGTGTTGAGATATTTATATCTCTTCTGTAATTTTTCTATTCTTTCGGCTATTTATGTATTTTTTCACTAGAGCTTTTCTCCTATATAAGAGAGTTCTAGGGCTAAGATGAAAGGATCAATCTCTTTTACATTTCCACAATGTGTGTGATGCACCATTTCCTTTCTCAGCTCCAGGCAAACTGTGTGGCGACTCATGCAAATATATGGTATTGTTAAAGAATGTCTTAGATGGGTAATTGAATCTCTTCAGGATCCAATTACGCTTCTCTCGTATTTAGTTCCACACCGACTATTGACGGGACTTTGGTGTTGTTAGAGTTATCTTGTTATTAGACCTTGCTGTATATTTATTCATTGAGCCATATAACTCTTCGGGGTATTTTTAGTAATTCCTTAGCTCTCTAGGGTTCCATACTATATAAGAAACCCTCGACCCATGGAATAAGACAAGTTATTTTCGTTCTCTTATCTTCTTCCACATGGTATTAGAGGAATTGATCCTAGACTGGTATTCTAGATCTCGTCGTCACCACCATCCCCTCTCCTTTCGCAAGCCCTAGCATGAGCACTTCCCTCTACCTAGGTGATGAAACTCGATTTCATCATTTTAATTTGCCAATCTTAACCCCCTTACTTAAATTTATGTCAATAAAAACCAGATAAAATATTGTATATATCTTAACGTTAGAATAAAATAAAAATACAAAAAAATAACAAAATGAAAAATCGTAGTGTTTTTATACCCTTAAAAACACTCACAAAAATATTTCTCCCTTCGTTTGACCTCGTTTCTATTTTTTATCAACATGAAACTTGTAGAGCTCATCGATATCTACAACTTTCATGTTTTGAGTTTTTTAAATTCGATCTTCTCCCTCATTTTTCATATTCTTTATCTGAATAACTTGATTGGGCCACGTGGCGCTTTCGGGTTGCGCCACGTGGCCAGCTTCCTCGAGCGCCACGCCACCTCCATCCGCCGCCGTTCGATTGCCTTCTTCTCCTTCCATCCCAATCGTTCCTTCCCGCAACCAATCTCTACCGTTCGATCAACCATCAAATCGAATCTCGCCCGTCCGCCTCGTTCTCCTCCTACCACGTGTCACCTGTCATAGCCGCCCGATCGCTCTTAAACGCCTCAAACTCAGCCGCCTATCTCCGCCTTTGATTCCCACCATCCAATCAACGCCCAGGTCTCATCTCGACCGTTAGCTTCCGCCTTCCTCTCATCATGACACGTGATGCTCTCTGCGCCCCTCGATCAAGCCCTCCATTGATCTGATCCGAACAACATCTTAGCGCCCTCCCCTCGACCGTTGGATTGCGAGATCCAATGATCGAGAGATCGTCCCCTACCTCCGGCCTTCTCTCTCCCACGTCGCCCACCTCGTGAACCCCGACGTGCCCTTTGCATTTTCTCCACCTCTTCGGCCTTCCCCTCATTCTCCTGACCTCGATCCGACATAGACCGATCTTTCATTATCCTTGCGGGAACCCACGTTCGCCACGTCCTTCCTCCTCTCTCTCCATATTCCCCGCTTAAAGCACGTCGCCCCTCATCGTGCCGCCAACCTCCATCCTTCAAATAAACTATCGCCACCCTCATTTCAAGGCGTCCACCCTTACGTGAGGTTAGGCCCAGCTCTTCTCCGCCTCCTCGTGATAGGGGGAGTCGGATCGACGAAGCAATGACGACCTACGCCTCCGATGTCGACCCCTGGCCAAGGTAGGCCAGGTCTCTAGCGTTAGCTCGCCGACGAGCTGCTCCATGTGGCTGACGTGGTCCAGTGAAGACCCGAGCTTCGCTTAGAAGTCCAAGTACAAGCTCAACATCCGCCACCTCAGGTAAGCTCCTATGCTCCTTTGAATTTTCCTTTCAATTCTCCTATTTAATTAGCCTTCTACACACCCTTTCACCCTCCAATTTCCATCGCGTGAGCTTCACCACACCTCCACCTCCTTCGCGCAACCATCAACAAACCACCTTCCCTTCTCCAAGACCTAACCCCTTCCGCCCCACCTCTTCTCCGCCTTGCCTGAGAAGAGCTCCGGTCTCCCATCCTTCCACCCGAATGAGACCCCATATCACTCACGAGCACCCGCCTTTCGCATGCTTCGGCTATTTGCACTAACATTGCAGGACCCTTCATCAATGGGCAGAGCCGTCGTCGGAGCACCTTCATGCAGTTTCGTCTATGGCCTACAAGTATCAACAGCATCCTCCAAATACCTCAGTTGCTCTGCCGAGCTTCCCTAATGCCATCTAGCCATTCATGAGTGGCCGGAGATTTTCACCGAGCTTGATAGAAGGTGACAGAGCAATGGAGACTTCGTCGGAGCCTCGATATCGCCGCCACCTTCGCGACGGAGGAGGAAACACCAAAGCATACAAGCACCGTCCGATTGCCTAGATCGGACGGTCTATCTTGGGCCACGTTTACACCTTCGAGTAGGAGCAGCAGACGTCCGATCTCAATGATCGGACGATCCAAGTGGAGCCACGTCATCGCCCCGGGCCTCAACCGAGCCTTTGTCGACCACCAAGCCTAGCCTCACGTGCCAAGTCACGTGCAAGCTGGAAAATGTACATGGAGGCCTCAAAAACCTTTTATAATTGCATTCAGGTCCTGAAGCACGTGGAACCTGTGGGTGCCTGGGGTAAATTGCAACCAACCCCCTCCGGGTTTTAATAATTACAATTTTACCCCTTCGCGTATGGGTAAATTACAGGGAAGTCCTTGTGCCTTATTTTATTTGCATTTAGGTCCTCTCAGGGACCTATTTGTATTATTTTCCCTATTTATTTCTCATGTTTCTTGTGTTTATGCCTTTGGACTCTTTCTTTGATATCTTGAGCATCCAAGCTCCATTTGAGTTGATTTCAATGGCGTTTCAAAGCTATAGTTTAATTACCTTTTTAATGGCACATCTTAAACTTTGTTTTGACACCTAGGATTTTGTTGATTAATTCTAATCACATAGTGTCACTAGCTCAATGATTTTTATGCCATTAAGTATCTTGTCAATCACTATTGTAAAAGTCGGTCGACGACGCCTACTAGTCGGGCCGACTAGTCGAGTCGGGGGGGGGGGGGGGGGTAGCCGACTTAACTAGGTGTAGTCGGCCATTAGTCGGTCAACCCGACTAATCGGGCTGACTACTCGACATAATGGCTTTTTATTTTTTTTATTTTTTGCTTTTTTTTTAAATCAAAACTATTTTAATATGCTTAATGTTATATTTAAAGTTAATTACTCCTTTTGTTTTATTGTAATAGTATAGAAAATATTCAAATCTATGCAAATATATAAGAATTTATATATAAAAAATGATTTATATTGCAAATATATAAGAATATATGTATAAAAAATGATTTATATATTAAAAATAAATAAAAAATTCAAAATCGATTAATAACCGACTAAATCCGAATAGTTGCCCGATTGCCGATTAATCCTTAGTCAGTGACCCCACCGACCGAGTACCAACTACCGCTTTCTACAATCTTTTAGTTAATGAAATTGGCTTCATGAACTCTTTCTGAAACTGAGCATTTATTGATTGCTCTTTGATACAACTTAACTAGGGCATAATTGCATGTATCCTCATTTGAATGTGCTTGCATGTAAAAAATTATGCTCGCATTGTCTGCACCATGTCATCATGTGCATTGACCTACGAGTTCTTAATTCAACACTTAGTATAAATTATGAGAGTCTAAATTCCTACTTAAGAGGCTCGTGTCCCTGAGTTCAACCTTGGGCTTGTCCAAATAAAAAAAAGAGATCGCTTTGATTTATTTGATTTGATTTTTTTAAGTGGTTATTGACAAAGTCCGACTTTACCCGACTGCAACGAAGTCGTTAATTCGACATATTTTAAACGAAAAAATTCGGGGTCGTCAAATGGCGTCGTTGTCAGGGACACAGCTCATCTTTAGTTTTATTTGGATTTTTCATTATTTTATTGTGTGATTTTTTAATTCATAGGTCTTGTTGTTTGTGCATTATTGATAATTCTTTGATTTATATCTAATGTTTGCTTTTGGTGGCAAGGTCCCTTGTGATCAAGGAGGCGAGGAGCAGAGTTCCTCACTTTGAGGAGCCACATAAGCAATTATTGAAGGAAAATCGATGAGAAAAAAATGTGTTTCTTGCATTTTATTTTCCATGTAATAATCGTCTTTACAACGGTCTTCTTCGTTCGAAGCCTTGCGTGTGTAAATGAATGAAGCTTTCTGTGGTTGTGTGGGAATCACCCTACTTGAGTGTCGACCTAGGATTAGGCACGCGACTCTCTGAGCTACTTTCTCATTTTATTCTTTGTGTTTAATCGTAAGTAGGGCACACATTAAATCAAGACGCACGTAGACATCTCTTCACTTAGACAACAATAAAATCTATTCTTCCCCGCTAATAGAAGCATATTAGGTGCGATTTTTCATTGACTTGTATACATTTAGTTTTGATTATAATTTAGTTCGAATTTTCACGAATTTCGCTCAAGGCACTGCGAGTTTTCTCTCTCAGCCTAGATCATGATTTTATCGACTGCATTGACTTTTACTCGACTTCCCTTCCTGGTTTGATCACCTAGGACTAATGGAAATTGAGAATGAGCGATAGACGATGAGTGATTGATTTATGTTCACATTAAGACAGTGATAACCTTAAGCTTAAAATTGGGACTATTAAATGCAAGTTGACCTAAAATGGAGTAAAATCATGTTTTGGGAGAGCAACGCCCTTGTTTACGTAGGATGTTTTGATTTGACATTTTTCTTAATCCTTACATAAATTAGATTGTTTTTATCACCAATAAAATGACAAGATAAAATGACAAACACTTGTTGGTTTCACATGTGAGTTGGTGAATCAAAAGGGTATTGCATGCTTGATTGAGCCTTGACACCCTCCCCTAGACCTTAGGTACTCCATTCATCTCCGAAGATTCACTCACTCACGTGTACATCCATCAACTTCTTTGTTCCTCTCAGGTCTCCCAGCATCATTTATACATCTCTTTACTTAGGCTACTCCCAGCCTAAGTATAGGGGGGACCTGAGTCCCTGTGATTCTTCTTACTCATTTATCCCATCCTTGATACTTAGGTTATTTCTAACCTAAGTATAGGGGGCCGTCCTCCTCAGTGTGTATATTTTCCTATACCTTAAATTAAGCTATGGCTTTATGTCACTTAGTGTTATGAGGACATAACAAAATTTAAGTATAGGGGGGTATACCATGTATACAATAAATATTTACTTCAACCATATCTCTATATTTTGAAAATTTTGTAAAATTTTAAACTTTTTGGGCTAGAGTATAATTTTATGAACTAAGAGGACAATATTTTTAAGGTTTCGGAAAATTTTCTATATATGTTACATTATTTTTTATAAAAATATTTTGAAAAATGGTTTTGAGGTTTTACTTGTTTTGAAAAATCGTTCTAAAAATGTTTGAAAATTTTTGTGACATGGTCTGGAAAAATATTTTCAAAACTTGATTTCAATAAGGGAAAAATGAGTTTAACTTGTGTTCTAGCTTTAATAAAAATCCATAAAAATGAACAAAAATAAAAAATCCTTTAAAAGTAAGAAAAATTACTAAACCCAAATAAGTAGTCGCTTTCAGTGAGGGTCTCCCTTAGCAGAGTAGGTCGTTTAGAGGATATCGTGTAAGGCTCCGTCCTCAAGCAACGGGTACCGTTCTACAACATGTACTTACACCTACACTAGTTGAAAGCATACACAACTTACTCATTTGAGTTTAGGCAGTCATTAGGCCTTTTAAAGTCTTCATAAAAAATTAAATGAAGGAGTTGGATTGAACCCCCGATAGTTTCACTTCTACACATGGTCAGTGATGTTCGAGAACACCTAGTTTATGAGGTCTTGAGATTTTAGGTTAACCGGCTTTAGCCATCAGGCTCTTCGACTTAAATATCCACATTTCCCTAGGTTTCCAGATTTGTGTGCTATATTGCATGCTTAATCTCAACCCTTAAGAATATGATCAACACTTCACATGCACGACTGCGATCATGATGAGATGAGTTGAAATTTCACTTGAAGAACTAGGGTGAGGTATTCAAGTCTGGACTTGATTTAATGATGCTCGAGGATGGGATAAAATCATTGAAGGCTTCCTGAAACCTGAGTGTCATCTCTTGACATCTACCTAGGTGGAAATGTCTAGAGATGAAAGCAGCGGATCTAGCCATAAAGAATACCTAGAAATATCAAATGTTGAAAAAAAGCTCTCATTCCACAAAGTCAATTATGAAAGAGCTTTCACCAAAGGCAAGCGCTCCCAACCATTTTCAAGTGTCCACTTAGACCACCGATATTAGGGCCAGGAGTCGGGCATGCACCAAAAAAGGGCTCTGCATCGTAAATGCTACAAGTTTGGGTGTAGAAGGTATAATAGATACTAAAAAAAGGCACACCCCGGTGTATTCCCAGAAAAACAAGTGCAAGCGACTCCAACTTCTCTTGACGGACACACTGATCAACACCAAAAATATGCGTTGAGTTAATAAGTCACTCGAGAGAATCCTTGTTCCAATGAGAGGGAGAGAAGAAATGACACAATTCTAAACCGTCCATCAACTGGTCCGCCACCTACACTTCTAAGTCTGACAACTAAAGAGACGGTGAATTGGACGCAATATTTGATTTATTCCCTAGAGTTGAGGATTGGGTCCTTAGGAGAATTTCTTGGACCGGGCCCTTGGGTGACGTTGCGACTCTACTCTCATGATCGCAGTCAGCACTTAATGCCATATCCTTAGCTTATATGTATACAAGAGAGTGGAAAAATTAGAGAAAATGGGATACCTCTTGCTTAGGACTGGGATGAGTTTTGAAATTTTTGATCTCTAAAATTGGGAGTTCTTGAACGGATCAGATCCTGTACGCACATGCACAAGGGGGTTAATCCAGCATAGTTTAAGTATAAGGGGTGATGAAACTCGATTTCATCATTTTAATTTGCCAATTTAACCCCCTTGCTTAAATTTATGTTAATAGAATGCAGATAAAATATTGTATATATCTGAGCCTTAGAATAAATTAAAAATACAAAAAAATAACAAAATTAAAAATCGTAGTGTTTTTATACCCTTAAATACAATCACAAAAATGTTTTTCCCTTCGTTTGACCTCATTTCCGTTTTTGGTCAAATGAAACTTGTAGAGCTCATCGAGATCTACAACTTTCATGTTTCGAGATTTTTCAAATTCGGCCTTCTTCTCCCTCATTTTTCATATTCTTTATGTGAATAACCTGATTAGGCCACGTGGCGCTTTCTGGTTGCGCCACGTGGTCAGCTTCCTTGAGCGCCACGCCACCTCCATCCGCCGTTGTTCGATCGCCTTCTTCTCCTTCCATCACAATCGTTCCTTCCCGCAACCAATCTTCACCGTTCGATCAACCATCAGATCGAATCTCGCCCGTCCGCCAGCGCCTCTTTCTCCTCATGCCACGTGTCACCTGCCATAGCCGCCCGATCGCTCTTAAACGCCACAATCTCAACCGCCTATCTCTGCCTTCGATTCCCACCATCCAATTAATGCTCAAGTCTCATCTCGGTTGTTAGCTCCCGTCTTCCTCTCATCATGACACATGGCGCTCTCTACGCCTCTCAATCAAGCCCTCCATCGATCTAATCCGAATCGCATCTTACCGCCCTCCCCTCGACCTTTGGATCGCGAGATCCAACGGTCGAGAGATTGTGCCCTACCTTCGGCCTTCTCTCTCCCACGTCACCACCCACCTCGCGAACCCGTCGCTCCCTTTCCATTTTCTCCACCTCTTCTCTCTTCCCCTCATCCTCCCGACCACGCTCCGACGTAGACTGATCTATTATCCTCGTGGGAGCCCACGTTCGCCACATCCTTCCTCCTCTCGCTCCATATTCCCCCGCTCAAAGCATGTCGCCCCTCATCGTTCCGCCAAACTCCACCCTTCAAATAAACCATCTCTAGCCTCATTTCAAGGCGTCCACTTTTACGTGGGGTTAGGCCCAGCTCTTCTCCACCTCCCTGTGATAGGAGGAGGTCGGATCGACGAAGCAATGATGACCTACGCCTCTGGTGTTGAAATCTGGCTAAGGTAGGTCAGGTCTCCGGTGCTAGCTCGCCATCGAGCTGCTCCGTGTGGCTGACGGGGTCCAGCAAAGACCCGGGCTTCGCTTAGAAGTCCAAGTACCAGCCCAGCCTCCGCCATTATCCCCAGGTAAGCTCCTCTCCTCTTTCTTTGAATTTTTCTTTCAATTCTCCTATTTAATTTGCCTTCTACACACTGTTGTAAAAGTCAGCCGACTAGGCCGACTAGTCGGTCCGACTAGTCGAGTCGGGGGGGTACCCGACTCGACTAGGACAAATCGTCCAATAGTCGGTCAGACCCGATTAATCGCCTGATTAGTCGGCCGACTAGTCGGTCGACTTTTGCATAGAGATTTCCCGGCTGACTTTTGCATTGGGATTTCGGATATATGTTTCGGCGCAAATCGTAAGCTCGATTACCCGTTTAGAATTAGATGAGATTTAGGGCTTGTTGTTAAACAATAAGATGAGATACTTAAGGTTACATGCTAATAAGTATAACTCACAAATAAATTAAAAATATAAAAACAAAGAAACACTAAAAATGTTAAATAAAAATTATAAGAAAATTCTGTATACTTCTGTACTTTAAATTATAGTTTTTCATTTAGATATAAAATATCAACTAATTAATATACTATCCTAGATAATTTTACTTAAAACTTTGTGATTTAATTTCATGTTAGTTAACTTATATAAGATTAGAATTGTGTTTATTACGCCTAAATGTTCGTTAACTTAGATACTTCTTGTTGATTTGCATGATAGTTAGGTAACTTAGGTTATTTACCTTTTGTGGTTGTTGATTAGCTTTGTATTAATTTATTTCTAACTTCAACTCGTGCTATGTACCAAACATTTTGTTCTTAACTTTTTGTCCGTGCTATGAACTAAACGTTATGTTCTTAACTTGCTTCGTTTTTTCTTCTGTTGTTATAATTTTTTAAGCTCTCAAAAATATTAAAACTGCTAAATATATGAATATAAATGAGAGTATATGTTATAAAACTTGATTTATATATTTAAAATAATTAAAAAATTCAAAACCGACTAATGTCCGACTAAATCCGATTACTCTCGACTGTCGATTAATCCTTAGTCAGTGACCCTGCCGACCGAGTAGCGACTGTCGACTTCTGCAACCTTGCTTCTACACACCCGTTCACCCTTCGATTTCCATCGCCTCAGCTTCACCACGCCTCCACCTCCTTCATGCACATCAGCGGACCACCTTTCCTTCTCCAAGACCTGACCCCTTCCGCCCCACCTGTTCTCCGTCTCGCAGGAGAAGAGCTCTGGTCTCCCATCCTTCCTCCGGAATGAGACGCCATATCACTCACGAGTACCCGCATTTCGCATGCTTCGGCTATTTGCACTAACATTGCAGGACCCTTCATCGATGGCCAGAGCTGTCACCAGAGCACCTTCATGCAGCTTCGTCTCCGGCGTAAAAGTATCAACAACGTCCTCCAGATACCTCAGCTGCTCCGCCGAGCTTCCACGGTGCCATCTAGCCATTCAGGAGTGGTCGGAGATCTTCACCGAGCTTGATAGAAGGTGGCGGAGCAATGGAGACTTCGTCGAAGCCTAGATATCGCCGCCACCCTCGCAGTGGAGGAGGAAACACTAGAGCGTGCAGACACTGTCCGATTGCCTAGATTGGACGGTCTGCCTTGGGACACGTCTACACCTTCGAGCAGGAGCAACAATCGTCCGATCTCGATGATCGGACGATCCAAGTGGAGCCACATCATCGCCTCGAGCTTCCTCTCCATACCTTTAGGCTCGGGGTGCCCGAGTCTCCTCCGTGCCTCCTGAGCCTCAACTCGAGTCTGAGCCATCTCTCGAGCCACCTCTGAGCCTCAACCGAGCCTCCGTCGACTACCAAGTCTAGCCTCACATGCCAAGTCACGTGCAGGATGGGAAATTCACATGGAGGCCCCGAGAACCTTTTATAATTGCATTCAGGTCCTGAAGCACGTGCAACCCATGTACGTCGGGGTAAATTGCAACCAACCCCCTTCGTGTTTTAATAATTGCAATTTTACCCCCGTACGTATGGACAAATTACATGGAAGTCGTTGCGCCTTCTTTTATTTGCATGTAGGTCATCTCAGGGACCTATTTGTAATATTTTCCCTATTTATTTCTCATGTTTTCTTGCGTTTATGCCCTGGACTCTTTCTTTGATATCTTGAGCATCCGAGCTTCGTTTGAGTTGATTTCAGTGGTGTTTCGAAGCTAGTTTAATTACCTTTCTAATGACATATCTTAAACTCTGTTTTGACACTTGGGATTTTGTTGATTAATTCTAATCACATAGTGTCACTAGCTCAATGATTTTTATGCCATTAGGTAACTTGTCAATGAAATTGGCTTCATGAACTCTTTCTGAAATTGAACATTCATTGATTGCTCTTTGATACAACTTAACTAGGGCATAATTGCATGTATCCTCATTTGCATCTGCTTGTATGTAAAAAATCAAATAAAAATTATGTTCGCATTGTCTGTATCGTGTCATCACGTGCATTGACCTACGAGTTCTTAATTCAACACTTAGTATAAATAATGAGAATCTAAATTCCTACTTAAGAGGCTTGTGTCCCTGAATTCGACCTTGGGCTTGCCCAAGTAAAATAAAAATAGACCGCTTTTGATTAATGGATATTATTTTGAAGCGGTTTTCGATGGATCCAATTCGGCTGACTACAACGCGCTAATTCCACATAATTAGATGTTGTATATCGGGTTTCACTAGCGTCCCATGCAAGGATTTTCTTCTCCACAACATGGGGATGAGGCCATCTCTAGCACTACCCAACTACTCGAAGGAGGTCTCCAACACTGCCAACCATTGGAAGATGGCCTCCAATGCTAGGTTACATTGCCCAACAAGCTCGAAGGGGCATCCTGTGTACCACCCAACGACCAAGTGCCACCTAGTCTTCTGACTGTGCATGCGGGGGCCCTTTCCCATGTCTGCCGCCATCGTCTGTGACCTTCCACCCACTGTACATGGCATCCTGCGACTCCCAACACTGTGTGCTACCGTTGCTTGTACCACAATGATCTAGGTCATTCTCATTCTTGATTGAAAAACTGATTCTTTATACTTTTATTTGACCATGCCCTTGTATACTACATCTCCTATGATGGTACAAGATACTTCTATCAAACTCAAGGGTACAGAAAACTTCGTGCTATGATCTCATGCCTTTGAGGTTTTCATCAGCGGTCAATTAAAGAATTATGAGGAAAGATGCTCTGAAAGAGACAGACAAAGACTATAATACATGGCTTGGAGATAACTATCAGGTCATTATTTGGATGACTAACAATGTCGAGCCGCACATTGCTGCGAATATACTCTACAAGTGCATGACCAAGGAGATGTGGGATGACCTGGAACAAACATATTCCAATAAGATGACTGAGTCTTGTCACACCAACACGTATATGCAGATTTGGTCTGCATCTCAAGGGAATTCACTCTTGTAGTGTACTATTGGCATCTCATCGATTTGTACAAGATACTTGTGATATTTCAATGTGAACCCCCTTGGATCCGAGTACCCATTTACAACATGTTTGTCGTATTTTATTCATTAAAGACCGCGCAAAGTTACATGAAAATACGAGGAATTTTTTTGCGTCTCTGCCATGACATTCAAATCAATATTCACAACTGCAGAACAACAGGAAGATGTGACACCAAAATTTCATTTCATATTTTTTGTATATATGTACATCATATAAAAAATAAGCTGACAGTGTATACATGCATCCCAAAATATACAGAAGAGAAAGAAAAGCATTTTACATCACAACTGAACAAAAACTATGACAAAAGTAACTGTACCATCTGGAATAGTAACGGATGTCTGGAATCATCAACCACTATGCAGTGCAAGCTCCTTACCTGCCGCATATGTAAGGAATAAGAGACTTGTCAGCGGGCGTTGGCACATCCCAAAATTTTGTGAAAATAAACATGCATTTAAAGTGGTGGCAAAAGAAACAAGTAGTAAGGAATAAGTAACTTAAAACTTAACAACTACTTGATATGAAAATGTTTTCAAGCTACCCTTAAGAAATGCTCAAAGTTTTACACATTACCTTTTATATGCCATATTTTTATATCGCAGTTAATGACTCATATATATATTAATCTCTTGTTATTTAGAGATCTTAAAGGAATAGATTTTACTAATTGGGACGATGATGTTGGAAAGGTTTTCATGATTTTATTAAAATTCTCAAGTTTAGTGAATAGTCTGAGGTCTTGGTCTGTGTGTGACCTCACAATATGACTCTAAGGCGTGAAGAGTGCCTTGGGGTTGGTGTTCTTCCGTAGGCATGCAGTGTTGTGTAATGCCTCCTAACTAAGTTCCTAACACGTCCTCTAACTTATAATGATTCTGCATCCAACCTAATTATAATCAACTCTAACCAACACGATTTATAATTGATTTAATCTCTTAGCCAAGATCCTTTATGCTTCATTCCGAGTTTAATTGTAGAGAGTTCGCCTACATATCTGAATGGTCGGAAATGTGCATATTCTTTTCTTTTCCTACGAAAAAGACAGGCCCCATCTATGACGCGGCTTAGTTCGCTCTTCGAGAAAGGGAACTAGGTATACTTCTGAGGTAGGCCAATGAACAGTGACTACCGACTAAAAGCGATTTGTCTATACACGAGTCTTTCCATTTAAAGAAGACGAGTAGAGCAGAGTAGCAGAAAGCACTCATCCAAATATAATCTTAGATGATTCAGATGTTGAGATAGATGATTCGGATGTAGCATCGCCAATCCTTTGGCAGAAAGTAATCAAAACTCAAGTGGTGAGGAAGTCTCCTAAGAGACTTTTCCGTCTCGTGCTCTAATTGGAAGTGCGGTCCAATACAAGGATAGATCTGTAGAGACTGATATCATTATATGTTATGTACCTTTTCATAATTTCCTATTATTCTCTGGACTACTTTGTATTTTACCCGTGAGGCCTCTCCCTAAATAAGAGAGCCTAGGGTTCCCTGGAATAATAAGTTGCTCATTTCTTCCAACATGGTATCAGAGCCTAAACCCTAGGGCTCTCTTTCCACCCGCCCCCCTTCTTTTTTTTCCGCCGCCGTCGCCGCCCTGTCGGGCTCCTCTCCGCCGCCCTCCTCTTTGGCTCCTCCCCTCGTCCTTTGGTTCCGACCCCCGGTCCCGCCGCCCAGTAGCCGGCCCTCAGCCCCTCGCCGACCCCCAGTCCCGGCCTCGGGTTCCCGCCACCGCCCTCACCTCCAGGCCGTACCCTAGCCGGCCCCCGGTCCCCGCCCTAACCGGCCCCGCCACCCGCCGTCGGCAGGCTTTTGTTCTAGCCGGCATCACGGCGCCTCCTGTCGCCTTGATCGTAGCTATCGCTTCCTCCATATCTATGGATTTGGGTGCGTAACGTCTACATACGCACTTGAATCCTATGCAGTTTGTGTAGACATCTGTCATTCTGTCTACAAACCCTAGTTCTTCTCCAGCGGCGATGTCAGAATCCAAGGTTGATATGCCCTTCATAGACACGTTCAAAGGTCCCGCGCCAGTAGTCAAAATGGACGGGTCGAACTATGAGTTCTGGACGATGCAGTTCATGAGTCTCATGAAGTCAAACGGTAAGAAGCACATTCTTACCGCGGATGAGCCAGCAGAGAAGACAACGATATATGCCTCGTGGGAGGCTGATGATTCATATGCCAAGGTCTGGTTGTCAGGTATACTGTCGATGGAGATCACCAATGATGTCCTCCATCAGCCCAGTGCCAAGGCAATGTGGGATATTCTGGCTGCAACGTATTCCCAGGTGTGGAATAAGACCAAGATGTTACATCTTCAGCATGATATATTCACGACGAAGCAGAACGACAGACCTCTTCACTCCTTGTACACGTCCCTGAGAGGGATGTTTGAGAAGCTATACAGTACCATTCCACTCACAGCGAATCCTGAGCAGCAGAAGACTTTTCGGAATGCCACTATGGTGGGCGTTCTACTTGCAGCCCTAGATCCTGAGTATGACGCCACCCGCTCTCAGATTTTAGCGGATGCAGTTATTCCTCCAATGGAGGATGTATACTACTCCACCCCCATCGACGATGACAGTATCGCGTGGGAGAGGTGGTCAGTCTTCTGGACGTGGACGTGGACCCCGTGGTAGGGGTGGTCGCTTTCGTCAGCCGTGCTCATACTGTCACCGCACAGGCCACTCAGAGGATACATGCTATTCTAAGCATGGGTTCCCAGCGTCAGCGCGTGTAGCCGAGCATGCTCTCCCCCAATCAGCTTCCCCACTGCAAACAATCGTTTCGAGGAACTTGTGGCACACCTACGTGATATTATGCCACAATCATCTGGTGATTCCTCTGGTGGACCTTCAGATGTTGCCGCTACAGCATCTGCCAGTTCCTCTGCTGCTGCTAGTACCTCAGGTAGTGCTACTGCATTTACGTCTTCTCATGATATATCTGATTGGATTATAGATTCTGGTGCCACACATCACCTCTGCCGTGATCGAGATAGACTTGAGTCTTACAGGGATATTCCCCATGGCCGTTCAGTACAGATCGCAGATGGTACTCATTCCCCCTTGTTGGACAGGGGGAGGTCTTTCTATCTCCATCTATGAGTCTACAGAATGTTCTATATGCTCCTCAGTTCTCCTTGAATCTGTTATCTATTAGTCAGATTACGAAGGATTTGCACTGTCGTGCTATATTTGACCCCACTTCTCATATTTTTCAGGACATACGAACGGGCAGGGTGATTGGTTGTGGCTCTGAGCAGAATGGTCTGTATCGGCTGGTCCGGAACTCTTATGCTGGCGTCTCTTCCCATTCTGCCGGACCTGTCTCTCCGTACATATTGCATCTTCGCTTTGGTCATCTCCCGCTCCAGAAAATGCGACATGTTTGCCTCAGATTTCTCCCAGGTCTTCCTTTCACTGTGAAGCGTGTCAGTTGGGAAAGCATTATCGGTCTGGCTTTCCTAGTCGTCAGAGTCAGAGCAGTAGCTCCCCGTTCGATTTGTTTCACATTGACATTTAGGGTCCCAGTCCTGTACCCGATCATCAGGGACACAAGTTCTATCTAGTTGTAGTGGATGATTTCTCTCGTGTATCTTGGGTCTTTCTTTTAAAGAATAAATCTGAAGCAGGAGGTGTGATTAAAAATTTAATTTATGAAGTGCAGAATGTTTTTTCCTCTACTGTCAAATATGTTCGTACAGATAATGCTCTCGAATGTGCACACGGTCTCTCTCTATCAGTTTCTCTCGTCGAAGGGCATTATTCACCAAACTACTCGTGCTTACACATCTCAGCAGAATGGTGCGGCAGAAAGAAAGCACCGTCATCTTCTTGACATCACTCGAACTCTCCTTATTCAGAGTTGTGCTCCTATCTCTTTCTGGGGGGATGCTGTTCTTACAGCTTGTTATCTGGTCAATCGTATGCCGTCATCTGTCCTTGGTGAGAAAATTCCTCTTTCTATCATTTTTTCTGATAAGGAATTATTCTCACTTACTCCTCGTGTCTTTGGTACTATTGCATTTGTTCATCTCCTGACTCCTGGACTTGACAAACTCTCTCCTAGAGTTGTCAAGTGTGTCTTTGTCGGTTACTCTAGGACTCAGAAGGGCTACCGTTGTTATGATCCCATCAACAAGAAATACTTTGTCAGTGCTGATGTCACGTTCTTTGAGTTTGTTATGTATTTTTCCCCTGCAGGTGACCGACGGGTACCATCCACTACCAACGATGATGTCTATGTCCCTCCGCCTCCTAGTTGGAGTTCTCCTGAGTCCACTCCAGCTCCAGTTACCACACCATCTTCACCACCACCTCCACCACCACCACCAACACAACCTCCTATTCCACCTTTACCAAAATTCTATATGCGTCGGTCAGGTCCTGCTCAGGCTACACGTCAGCCATCCATCACGCCTCAGGTATGTTCAGATGGTAGTACTACTGACGGGTCAGATATGGTACATGTGCAAGATTCTTCATTGCAGGAGGAGACTATCCCATCCAGTACAGTGGACGGTGACCTTGATATTCCCATTGCTATCAGAAAGCAAAAGCGGACGTGTGCATCTTATCCCCTTGCTTCTCAGGTGTCTTTTCATCGCCTCACAGGCGACTTTCAGAGGTTTGCTGCAGCTTTGTCTTCCGTGGACATCCCATGGACCTATCGGGAAGCTATAAAGATTGATTGCCGGTGAACGGCTATGGAAGACGAGATGCGTGCCTTACAATCTCGTTGCACATGGAGCTTGGTTATTGCTCCTCCTGATGCATCCATTGTTAGCTGTAAATGGGTATTCACAGTGAAATACCATGCTGATGGCAGTCTAGATCGATACAAGGCACGACTGGTCACACGAGGATTCACACAAACCTATGGCGTTGACTATATGGATACATTTTCTCTGGTGGCCCGTCATTCTACTCTTCGCATTCTCTTATCAGTTGTTGTAGTACGTGACTGGACTATATCTCAACTTGATGTCAAGAATGCCTTCTTGTATGGAGATCTGCAGGAGGAAGTCTACATGCAGCAACCACCAGGGTTCACTGTTGAGGGGGAGAAGCATATGATGTGTAGACTTCACAAGGCGATTTATGGTCTCAAACAGAGCTCAAGGGCGTGGTTCCAGAAGCTTTCCCATCTGATTGAGCGACAGGGATTCCAAAGATCGAATGCAGAGCACTCGTTCATTCAGAAGTCTAATGCAGGTACTGTTGTCATCATGGTCTACGTCGATGATATTCTGGTTACAAGAGATGATGTTCAGGGAATAGAAAGGGCAAAAGCATTTCTAGGACGTCAATTCGTCACGAAGGATCTTGGAACCCTAAGATACTTTCTGGGGTTGGAATTTGTCAGGAATGCACAGGGTCTGGTGATGACCCAAAGGAAGTATATTACAGATTTTTTGACTGAGCATGCATGGATGGATGCAGACCATCGAGTATTCCCATGGATCCAAGCATGAAGCTATATGATGATGACACTGCTGAAGTAGACAAAAGGAGTTATAGAGAAATGGTGGGTAAGCTTATTTATATTACCATAACTCGACCCGATATTGCCTTTGCAGTAAGCCGGGTGAGTCAATTTATGGAGCAACCAAGACAGGTTCATATGGATACCATATATATGATGTGGGTCCGATCTGTGCTAGAGGATTTACATGTAGCCGTACCTTTACCTATGCAGCTTAAGTGCGACAATCAGGTAGCATTGTTAATTGCCAACAATCCAGTATTCCATGAAAGAACAAAGCATATTGAAGTTGACTGCCACTACACTAGAGACTTGATCCAGAGAGGTTTGATATCTACATCTCACGTGGGCTCGGGGGATCATACTGCTGACGTACTCACTAAGCCATTGCTCAGAGGACCCTTCCAGAGATGCTCTTCCAAGCTGAGCATGATAAACATCTATGCTCCACCTTGAGGGGGAGTGTAGAGACTGATATTATTATATGTTATGTACCTTTTCATAATTTCCTATTATTCTCTGGACTACATGGTATTTTACCCGTGAGGCCTCTCCCTATATAAGAGAGCCTAGGGTTCCCTGGAATAATAAGTTGCTCATTTCTTCCAACAAGATCTACTCCAAAACTACGCCATTAAGACGGGTAAAAGAGACTCTTCGGAAAAGTCGCTTTAGACGGACCCGACCGATACGGGTAGACGAGCTCATACAAAAAACTAAAACCGAGGATCCCCCTCCTGGGTATCCTAAAACAGAGGGTCAGCGGAGGTGGTCAAAAGTTGGGATCCCAACGAGGCGTAATAACACTACGATCTCGCGTAAAACCGTAAAAGGACTGGGATCCTAGACCTGCACACTTGGAGGTTGTTGCACTAATTGAGATTCCTTTCCTCCGCCCAGTTGAGGGTCACCGCGCCCTCGCACGGTCAGGTGTAAGGGTCACCCTGACTGGCACAATTAACTATCTTTTCTTATCCATCATCATCTGGATGCACTTGATTATGAATTTAATTCTCCTTTCAATGATAACACTAGTATTAATAAAGACAAGAACCACTTAAATGGGGTGATTACAAACAATGTTGGCTGTTAGAAAGATTACTATAAACTTCACACATTTTTAATGGTATTTTTATTAAATAAAGCAAGAAGCAGATGGTTGTTATATGGTTATAGAGTGATTGGAAAGACATCTCCAGATCTTGTGGATTGAATCAATTTTTTTTCATTTTCTACATATTTATGTGTCCATAGAGCTTAGATGTGATAACAAATTAACTTATTTGATTACTAATATTCCATGAAAGGACCCAACTTGTATAGATGGATTTGTCATTTATGCCAAGGAAATGATCCAAAGAGAGCTCAATATAACTGCTGGGAAGAACATGCTTCAAACAGAAGTTATATATATGTTTATGAAGTTCCTCTCTTGCTATAGTTTTGATAGTTTGAAACTGAGCATAATAAATACCTATTTTCAGTTTCTTCCACGGGATTTGAACTATTTAGACTTGCCTATGAACAATATTGTTACAAAAATGAGGCAACGTTAGTATCCCAAATTCGAGCTGACTATGATTTTATTTTATTTTTTTGACATGCAAGAGGGTGAGCTCCCGAGTCGGGAGTCACCGCAGATTGTATTAATATTTGAAAAAAGAGTTACATTACAGGGATGTCCAAAAGCTATATAAAGCCCTGTAGTGGGAAACAACATTCACCTAGTAAAATCTCTGACTTTTAAATATCACATCATTCCGCTCCAACCAAATGGCCCATAGAACCGCAAACGGCTTAGAGCAATAATCTGACGAACCCCTGCCTATAGCACGGATCGATCTTCAGAAGGCATCTGTCGTAGTGGGCGCTACCCACTTGAGCTCCATGCCCCTCCAAACCTGCGCCGAAGCAGAGCACCCGAAGAAGAGGTGATTTGCATGTTCCGTAGAGTCCTCACATCTGCCGCATCTCGCGTCATCATTGCCAAAAATTCTTCCCCTCCTAGCTTTATCACAAATCATGTTTCTCCTAAGGTACCATAGAAAAACTTTCACACGTAAAGGGATCCGTGCGGCCCAGATGATATCTTCAAATCCTTGCACAGTTCCTCGTCCCGCCCCTCCACCGTCGGTGGTTCTTTAAGAGACTGGTAGACCTTCTTGACCGAGAATCTCCCCCCGGGCCACTCGAAATGGCCCGCCGTGTGAGACCGCTCCCCAGATGGAGGAATCTCTGCCAGCATCCTTATGAACTCCTCAATTCGTTGGTCCGAGAGGGTGGCAGCGAAGCGTGGTCCCCACACCCCATGTTCAGACACCTGTGCAATAGTTGCATCTTTCTATATCGCCAAAGCCTCCAGTCTAGGAAATCTTTCTCCCAAAGTACCCTCACCTGTCCAGTCATCTCTCCAAAATCTGAACGCCTGGCTGTTCCCCACGTGTGGTCTCAGCATGTGCACTACGGTCGGCAAAATCACATGAATACCGGACCATAGCGGTGAATCGAACCTTCTTCTTATGGCAACCAACTCCCCGTTGACGTTGTAGATGGTTCTCACCAGTGTTGTCAAAAGCCCTCCGGGCGCTCGCCTAGGCTCCCAGGCGAGGCGAGGCGAGGCCCTAGCGCCTTGGCTCCTTCCAGGCGAGGCATTTTGCCTCAGGCGCCGCTCAGGCGAGCGCCTGGCTTGAGGCTCTACGCGCTCGCCTTGAGCGCCTAAGGCAAAAGTAAGGCTTTTTGTCGACTTTGTGTGATTTTTATCCATGTTTAGGTTTTTATATTAGATATATATTAGTTCTAAGTATCATTAACACACATACTTATACATATGCACACACATGTATATGTAATTTACACACACTTCTATTTCATATATGTATACATGTACATTCATGTTTTAGTTCCAAATATTACATATACTTTTTGACTAAAAAGTATATATTCTTCTCTGTATATATTAGTTTGAAGTATTAAAAATACATACATATATATATATATATACACACATATAAATAGACAAAACACACATGTATACATAGGCATGTACACATACTTATACATAAACACATACACATCTATGCAAATATATACTCATACAGATACACATACATACAAATACACACATAAACACAAATATTTAATACATATACATACATATACATTATACATACTCATATTAATAAATAGTGGATTGATCATAAAATATAATTTGGTGTTAGCATATACATATGCATATACATACATATACATAGACATGTACATGCACACATTTATATACAAGCTTATAAACACACCCACAAATATGTCGGATTAGTTTTAAATTGAAATATAAGTTATACATACATATATTTACAACTATACATACATACACACACATGCATACATACACATTTATATACGTGCATGTAAACATACCCACAAATATATTGGATTGGTCTTATATTGAAATATATATATATATTACATAGACTCGTGCATAATTTATTTATTTTTATATATGACGCCTTGCTTTTCTCAGGCGAGCGCCTAGCGTCTCGGGCGTTTTGCACCCCCTAGCGCCTTGGAGCGCCTCTCGCTTTTCACAACACTGGTTCTCTCCAGCCTAATAGTCAAAGACGTCGACGAACCCCAAACCCGATAAATCCATTTTGCAATCAAGGCCTTGTTCATGAGTTCCAGATCACGAACGCCAATGCCACCTTCACCTTTTCCTTTGGTGACATCTTCCCAGCTCACCAAATGCAGACCCGTTCTCTCATGTCTGCCATCCGACCAAAAGAAACGTCTCATCAAGGATTCTACCTTCTTCCTCACACCAACCGGTATCAACTGCGTAGAGAAAAAGAAGACAGGAATGGCTGCGAGAACATGCTTGAGGAGCGTCAGCTTTCCTCTTCTAGACAAAGTAAATGCTTTCCATCCAGCCAGTCTTTCCTTCATATTCTGATCACTATATTATCCCAGTCAGACCTCCTGAGCTTGCCATCCACCTGACTATGATTTTATATGATATATTTTCAAATAGTGATTTGATCAACCTTACATTTCTACATCCGAACCATTTGCAGATATTATACTTTTTTACATATATAGCGTTAGCCTAATGAATTGAATCTTAATGACAATATCTACTGGAAACATAGGTTCATAATATTATAAATGTATTCTGGCTGACATGAATGACTAATAAATTAACCTCAGTTTTCATTTTTCCTTTAAAGGCTATGGTCTGATTGTCCAAATATTTACTGGAACCGAAGGACCAGTGTCCCCCTTTTTTTATTTATTGTCCCCTACTTTTATCAAAAATATGCATTAATGATTCATATGCATCTACATTTGAAATTTATAAAATCCTAGAATTCTATTAGATTTTACACTTTGAACCGCAAGCACAAGCCAGATGCATCGCCAGATCTGGAGATCCCTTCCAGTGTGTGAAATACTAAGCATCTCAAAACATCGCTTGATTATTATAATAGCAGAGGGTAGCTTCTTAGAACCTTTGGCCCTCTCTGTGAAAATAAATTATGAAAATTCCATATTTGGTCTTATTCTATTCAATAGGGTAGTAATTCAGTATCTTTGTTCCAAGTATATGGGAGCACACAAAGCCCAGGTATACCATGTAAGTGTGGTGATGTGATTTTGTTGTCTGATAATAAGCATATGTAACATGTCCTTTTCCATAGCTTAGCTTATCCAGACATGTATAAAAACCAATACGCAACATGAAGATGAATTTACAGAATTAATCCAAGAATTATTGACTTTTAAAAAAATGTAGGGTTAGGGTTGAATAAAAATTTTCATGGTTCAAGAGCATTGTTACCTGAATTAATAGATTCAGAAACAGAGCTTACAGCAAATAAAATTATGATTAAAAGATGTATAAAGTATGTGTATGGAAGGCAGCAAAGGGAGATGTTGGTTTGTACATGTATGACAACAAGGAGAAAGGGAGACGATTGTACCTCACTAGATCTCCTAAAAACTGAGATACATAAGCATGCATGTGCTTGCACAGTTGCTGGACAGCAACATGAATGAAAAGAAAAATATAAATTAAAGAGTAAATATTCATTTGATTTTTTTTTAAAAGCAAGGAGAAGACAAATTGGTACCTTTGATATTTTCAATTTTTGAGATAAATATCAGCATGCAGCTCCAATTAGGGAGCATCAAGGGCGGTGCTGCTGCTGGGATTTCAGTAATTGCAGGAGATCAGCTCCATTGGGAGCAGAGGTGGCAGAAATTGCTACTGAAGGATGTAGCAGCAATCCAACAAGGAGAAAGGGAGAGGATTGTACCTCACTAGATCTCCTAAAAACTGAGATACATAAGCATGCATGTGCTTGCACAGTTGCTGGACAACAACATGAATGAAAAGAAAAATATAAATTAAAGACTAAATATTGATTTGATTTTTTTTTAAAAGAAAGGAGAAGACAAATTGGTACCTTTGATATTTTCAATTTTTGAGATAAATATCAACATGCAGCTCCAATTAGGGAGCATCAAGGGCGGGGCTGCTGCTGGGATTTCAGTAATTGCAGGAGATCAGCTCCATTGGGAGCAGAGGTGGCAGAAATTGTTACTGAAGGATGTAGCAGCAATCCAACTGTTGCTCTTTGCAGTAGAATGGAAGGGCTGGAGCAGCTGTTGGGCTGCTCAATGGAAAGGGAGGGTGGCTGTTTCGACTGAAATTTAAGTTGGGATTTTGGGAGGAGGACAACAGGTGCTTGGAGTTATAAATAAGGGAGGAGAGGATTCAAAGGTTTGACATGTGGAGGAAAGGAAGGAGCCACTTGCATGAGAAAAAATGTAAACGTGGGGCTGGATTTAAGCTACTTATGGAATTTCTGTTATTTTTTTAAAAACAACTCTCTTTCTCATTTGAAATACCAAAATTTGACCATACTCACGCATCGAGTCTCCGATTTCAACGCGCAATATCTCGATTTGATTGTCTGAGAACGACGATCAATACGAGTGTAATATTGATATACTTTTGATTAGGTTTTTATCATCAAAATTTTCGAGTTACAATTCTGATTTGTGGTCAATTTTTGTGATTTAAAATATCAAATGATCTTCGATTGACGAACGGTCGATTCCATTGGTCTTTTTTCGTCGAATCAGATTTAATGATGGTCTCTCTTTGTTTCGTGATTTCCAAATTTGCATCGTGGCTTTTCTGCGGCACGTATTATGATGTGATCGACTTTTGGTCGATTTTGCCCGAACGACTTTTGATATATGATCTATTGGTCGATTTAGACTATTTAATATTGATTGACAACTTTATTGGTTTAATTAGACCCTAATCGGATCTGGTTTTGGTTTAATTTTACCCGGATGTTACAAATAGAAAAAACTCAAAGGAGTTTCGCCCTCGAGACTCGAGTTAAGGTCACTACTTAACTTCAAAGGGAAAACAAGCCACATTCTTTTATCATGTATATAATTACAATAGCTTGTTTTGATAATTTCGTGAGAAGAGTTACGGGTATCGTGCCCGCATGTCTGCTTTTATCTCCTACGTCGCCTCCGCAACATCGTGTCGGTGCCACAACACCTTGACCAATGGAATCTCCTTGCTGCGAAGCTTCTTCACAGCATTGTCAAGTATCTGCACTAGACTACCCTATATCATTCTCTGCTGGTGGTTCTCGCTCAACCTCTATATATGCATGCTCATCATGTACATCATGCACACCACTAGTTCCATCAATTAAAATCAAGTTTTCATAATTTACCTGGGGTGTGTTGGATGTTAGGGAAGGCATTGGAAGATGGAGTGCAAGTCGAGGTATATGTGAAGGGAGAGGTGGAAGATAACATCCTCAGACTCAGAGGGACTCACCTTGTCACATGTAGGAGAGTAGTACATGATGGACTCAAAGAAGGTGACGTCGGCAGTGACATAATATTGTACATGTACAAGATTTTAAAACACCGATAACCCTTCTGAGTGTGGGAGTAACCAACAAACATACGTTTGACAGCTTGAGGAGCGAGCTTGTCATGAACATGATGTATCGATGTAGGCTATGAACAAATGCCATGCAACCAAACACTCGTGGGGTAAGAGAGTAGATGTCTTTATCAGGAAAAGCAAGACCAAATGGAGCCTTTTCACCCAAGATTGTGGAAGTATTGAGACAGGGAAATCCAGGTTTTATTAATGAGATTAAAGTGTAGTGTTGTTGCAACCATAAAAATCCCTCAACAAAAATTTATTCAATTCCCAAGCCAAAATAAAATGAAGAAAATGTAGCAAGAGAACTTTACTATTTATTTACTTATATAGCGTACAGGATCGAACTCAGGGAGGTTACAAAAATCCCGAGGGTTATTAAGTAAATGGGAACTCAAAGAAATAAAACAATGAATTCTATGCACACTATTCTTGGTTTTTTGGTGGAATTTTTGTCTTAATTTTTTATGGAATTTTTTAGTTTATATTTTTATATGATTTTCTAATTTTATATTTTTTAATGATTTTTAAATTTTGCAAAGTTTTTAATGTTTTTAAAAAAAGTTAAATGGGGCTGCCCCGTTGGCTCCACCCGCCCCATTTTCCCCATTTTTTTTAAATTTCTTTTGTGAATATTCATCACTATGTCCCTATAATATGCTATTCAAATTTCATGCGAAACAGAGACTCTTACGACCTCCAACCTGACAATCATTTTTTAACGGTAACAGAATTGCTAAAAATGACCCCTTCTGGGTGGAAGCCGTAGGAATCTATGTTTCACACGAAATTTAAATAATATATTATATGGATATAGTGATGAATAGTCACGGAAGAAATTTTCAAAAAAAATAAAAAAATAGGTAAAATGGGGTGAGGGGAGCCAAGTTATCTCCTCCTTAGGAGGTAGCCCCATTTTACCCTTTTGAAAATAAAATAAAATGAAATCAAAATAAAAGAACTAAAGAAAAAGTAAGAAAAATGCAACATTTTGAATTTTCAAAATGCAGTAAAAATAAATCAAAAATTTAAAAATCCAAAATTTTCTGATTTTTTTAAAGATCACAAATAATAAAAAACAGGAAATAATGTAAATACTAATAAAGGCGATTTTTTCTACTTTTTAAATTATAAAATCTAATAAAAAAATTAATGAAATATACACAGACAGAAAGAAGTATTTTTGGCTTTTTCAGAAAGCATTTTTATGATTTTTTTGTAATTTTCTAGGATATAGAATAAATTTTTATGTTTTTTAATGTTTTCCTATTTTTTTAGGTTGCTATGAGGGATTTCAATGCGAAAATGGTACTGTAGTTAATACATATAAAAATAAATAAACATTTTTTTAGATTTTTTGAAAAGTTTTTATGTTTTTTTATTGATTTTTTTAAATGCAAACATGAACTTTTTATGTTTTTAAATTTTTAAAAATAGGAAAAACGATACAATTGCAAAATAAAAATTAATGATGCAAATCCTACTTAACAGGAATCACTATGAATTTTTATGAATTTTTCTGTTATTTTTTTCTATGTTTTAAGTCATTTTAATCATGCAAAATAATATGTAGCTTCACAAGGGTATGGATGCAAAGAATAATTGTTTATAGTCTAAATGAATAACACCGTAAAAAGTTTCGGGACCAAATGTGGAAAATGTCCAGAAATACGTGTGTGGAGGCACACAAGTCGTGCTGGATTAGACATACTTGTAGTTAACTCAATTCCAGGGGCCACATAATAACAACAAACATCCAAGTTTTTATCGCAAATTTCACAAAATGTCACGTGTTGGCACATGCACAGTTCAAGCAGGCCTATAATGCAAATAAACTAAATGGTAGGGAACAAAATGCAAATGTTAAAAAATACACAGTCTGACACATTCCATTGAGGGACTTATTTGCGAAATAAAACACGACAAGGGCTGGAGCGCAAAATTACCCTTATTACATGTGGAAGCTTGGAGGGTTGATCTTCGTCTAGATGTTATCGAAGGGTGGATGTAGGAGCATTGTCGATGGTCTGGATTGAATCTTGAGATGCGATCGAACGGTGTGACTTTGGGTGTAACTGGATGGCTGCGATCTAATCTGGAGCTTTGTTCTTGATCGTGCGGACGAGGAGGCCTCTCAAAGAACTGGTTTGAAGGTGAGTTCCGGCGAAGTTCAATCGAGCAAGGCTCGCTCAATCTCCAACTGATTCAGCTTCAAATGGATGCTATGGCTTCCTGTGGTGCCCCTATAACGGAGTATGAGCTCCAAGATGTATGACGAAGGTTCGAATGAGATCTGGAGGTTTGGAGGTGTTCACTTGCAGATGGACCTCCAACTTGCTCCCCTTGTTCCCTTGTGCACTACTAAGACCTGCAAGGATCTCTAAGCTCGGAGGCAATTCTCTGGTGAGCTTATTGAAGCAGAAAATGAGGGAAATGGTGAATGGTTGTGGACCTCCGGCGAATATGGTCAGAGAGGAGGTCTGGAGGTGTTCACTTGCAGATGGACCTCCAACTTGCTCCCTTTGTTCCCTTGTGCACTACTAAGACCTGCAATGAACTCCACGCTCGGAGGCAATTCTCTGGTGAGCATATTGAAGCAGAAAATGAGGGAAATGGTGAGTGGTTGTGGACCTCCAGCGAAGATGGTCGGAGAGGAGGTTGTTCCTCGGATCTGGGGTGACCTGAGGGGGCTTGGATGTGGAAGGAGGCGGAGAAGGATCGTGCGAATGTGATGGCGAAGTCGGAATGGGAGGGGGTGATTAGATGGAGCTCCGATCTTGTATATCAGAGCTAATGGTTGAAGATGTAAATAGCGCCGAAGGCGTTAGTTGATTAGGCTGAATATTAGGAGAAGTCAGAAGAAGTTAATGACCAGGACACGTGGGAAAAATGGGAGATGGAAGGTTGGCGAGCGAAGTGAGTGGAATTCGACAGGGATTGAGGAGTTGACCTGGGTCAACAGACCCGGGATTAAACAATAACAACCCACTTGGAGTAAGACCGATATGTGAAAATGACAAAAAATCAATAAAATGTTAAATAAATTAGGTTAAAGAAAATGATTCTACATAATTAAATAGTGTAAATGAAAAATGTAAAGGACTAAACATAGTTAATTTTGGTGATTTTTAATTAATTAAATAAGGTATATACATGTGTAAAAGTAATTAAAGTTTGTTATATACATGTATATAAATCTATGTTTACAAGACTATAAATTTTAATTAATTATTTTTACAAATATACATATAAATTAATAAATTATTAATTTACAATATTTTACAAGGATTTTAGTGATATTTTTATTTTATTTTTAAGAGGTGATTTATTAGGTTAAATAAATAGAGGTATTTACAAATTACAACATATACATAGTGGTACATTTACAATATTTACATGATTTTATTTTTGTTGATTTTTAATGTTGTAATTTTTATATGTATTTTATATAAGTCAAATACAATATTTGCAATTAATTTAAAATATAAAATATGCAAAATAAAGAAAAATAAATATACAAATTATATACAAATAATATACATAGATATAATATACAATAGAACCCAAAAAAAAGCCACATTTCACATCTTAACTCGGATTTTTTTATGAAATCACCTCCATTTTAATGATTATTTAATTTGAAGTACAATGAAAATGATTTTGATGAATTTTGAGTTTTGTTGGAGAAGATATTGGTTTCACAAGTTGAGTTTTCCGGCTTTTTCATAGTGTTGTAGTTTACACAACATACACTAATCATTCTTGCAATTATTTTTATTATTTACAAAATATTTTTATGCACAATCTTCATGAAGAAAACTATTGTGTTTGAGTTGAATTTGGGTATGAATAAATTAATGAAAGAATGTGTATTATAAGTGTATTATAAATTATGGAGTAATACAGATGATGAGTAGATATACGTTATGGTCGATTTTCTGAAATTTTTGGTATTTAGGCCTTATCTCGCCCTACTTTATTCCTTGTCGATCAGGTCAAGTCTTGACCTTCTCGGGGTCAGAGTCAGCCTGAGTCTATTACATATATACATTCTTTAATTTTCTTTATTTTTCCTTTGTTTCTTTATTTATTTATTTTAAGTTAAAATAGTGATGAATATACAATATTTACACAAGATTAGGGTTAGTAAAAAATAGATATATTGATATTTACAGGTGTTATATTAGGGATTTTCAGCTAAAATAAATGATTAAAGATGATGAAATGCAGATTCATCATGAGTGCATCTGATTTATGAGATAAGAAGCTGTCATCACAGCATCACCCCAAAAACAATGTGGAGCCCGATTCTGTATGAGAGTCCTAGTGATATCTAAAAAATATCAGTGTTTGCGTTCTGCCACACCGTTTGTTGAGACATAAGGACAATATGTCTGATGAATGGTGCCACGTGAACTAAAAATTTGTAACAAATGTGTAGTACAAAATTCAAGCGCATTATCCGAACAAATGTATTTTATTGAAGTAGGGAATATATTTTTTATTTCAATCACAAAATTTTAAATAATAGTACTCACCTCAGACTTTTGCTTTAAAAGAAAGACCTAAGATAGTCTGAAAAAATCAACACAAACAAGATAATACATGTGTTCCTGATAATCAAGTACACGACTTGGACCCCACATAAAAATAAATCAATCAGACTATGACTATACTGACCTTGATGACTTGGAAAGCTGAACCAATGATGCTTTCCAAGTTCACGTAACTCACACCGGAAACTAAACTTCATAGAGACGTCAGGTATGAGGCGACAAATTTTCTACGGTGGTCGGTGGTCGAATTTGAGATGCCATGTGTAGGGGGAAATGGATCCTGCAAAAAGGGAAGTGGCATCGGCATACAAAGACTGAGACAACCTATATATACCTCCATATTCATGGCTACATCCAATCACCTTGCCAGTGAGTATATCATGAAAAACAAAGGAACTATGGTCAAATATAACACGACAATGTAAATCTTTTGTAATCTGGCTAATAGACAGTAAATTCATGGAAGAAGCATATGCATGAAGAATATTCTGCAGGTGTATGGAGGATGTCAAATGAACCTCCCCATATCCAATAATTAGGGAATGAGTCCCATCAGCAATTACTACCGATCTACCTGGTTGTGTCGGACGGTATATACCAAATTGCAATCTATCTCCGCAGAGATGGTGTAATGCTTTAGAATCCATTATCCACTTTGAAGGATCTGGTCGAGAGTGACCAGTAATTGCATGAGTAATACCTGACCTACTAGTAAAGGCAGAGGTTGTAGTGTCTGATGGATCGGTGCTGGAAGATCCAACAACCGGAGACATGATCTCTCTTAAGCGAGCAACAAAATCATCATAACGATGATCAGTGAGATCAGGAGCAATCTGACTCTGCTATATGACACCAGTTAATGGTCGGAATCTGTTCTTGGAGTAGCACGTATCCTCTTAATGACCTGTAGTGTACGGTGGTAGTATAAACATGTCTAACGTGCGCGTGAAGAGCCTCTGCCGCATGTGCCTTGTCCTCTGAATGGAGTAGATCCACCTTTACCATGTGATGCAACCATAGCTGATGAAGTTTGAGAAGGTATGGCAGAGGAGATACTCAATCGTCTCAGCCTGCAGTATGCTTCTTCCATAGGAGGTATAGTAGCATCGGTAAGAAGCTGAGAGCGAGCCAAGTCGTATTCTGTATTGAGGGCATCTAGAAAAACAACAGTCATGATAGTCTCTGTAGGCCTTATGCTGCTCTAGAGAGGCTGCCGGGGATATGTAGCTGTGAAGTCGCTCAAACATACCCCTCAAAGATTTATACAGGGTGTGAAGGGAATGATGACCCTGTTTGGTCGTGAAGATATCATGTTGGAGCTGCAATATCTTCGACTCATTTTTCACCTGAGTGTATGCCCCTGTGATAATGTCTCACATTGCCTTTGTTGTGGGTTGACTAAGGATATCTTGGCAATCTCCATATAAACGATACCAGATAGCCACACCATGGCATGTACATCATCAACCTCCTATGAGGCGTTGGTCCCAGTCTTGTCCACCAGCTCATCCTGTGTCAGAATATACTTCTTGCCATGACACTACATCAAATTCATGAACTCTATTGCCCACAATTCATAGTTCGTACCATCCATCTTGACAATAGGTGTGGGACCCTTTAAGGCACCCATAGATGGCGTATCAACTTTGCTTTTTAACATCATGAACAATCAGTAGGACCTTATACCAATCGTGCCCCATCTAAACGGACATGAATGAGATGGTTCATGGTTGTGATCTTAGACTCATACCACAACCATCCTCAGGTAGATTGAGGTCTGATTTTGATAGAAATAGGGTAAATCAGACCCTAAATCTCTGAAATCAGACCAACAACGACGAAATCAGGGCTTCATGATCTGAATGGGATCATCGAGCAACACAACAAGCTTTTGGGAAGTCGAGGTTCCCCTTAAGCAGCAGGGGCGTTGTCTTGCTTTAAAAACAACAAAAGCCTAATGCGCGCTTCGGGTGGGGCGCTGGGCACCATGCACGAGCGGTGTTAGGTGCCACTAAAGGTCTCGAGCTGGTGGAAACATTGGTTGCCTTGCGCGGGTGGCGTTGGATGCTGCTGAGGGCCTCGTACGAGCAGCGACACTGTTGTTCTTGATGGGTGACCACACGTGGAGAGGCTAGAGGTTAGGGATTAGGGTTTTTAACTCAGGGCTCTGGACTAGGATTGCTGCTCTGATACCATGTGAAGAAAGAATACTTGTTTTTCATAGTACCAAAGCTACTTGTTTTTCATAGTACCAAAGGGTTCTCTTATATAAAGAGAGAAATCCTAATGGGTAAATTACCTATTACAACAAAAGAAATAAATAACTGTTTACAGTAACATAACATAAAACTCTTCAACAATAATATCGCATCACCAATCCTTAATATGTGTACCAATCATGCTATGCTTTTCAGGTTCACCCATACCTCTAACATTCCTAGTTAGAACCTTCATTGTTTAGGTTATTTTGCTCCTAAAATTGGCACCATGCCCATCACCAACGCCACATGTGACTTATGCTTCAAAACAGACGTTACTCCCTTTCTAGATGCCACTTGTTGATTTCTGTCTTTGTAGTGTTTCATCTTACATCCATTGCCTCTCTCCAAAACAATGGTTGACGATGAGGAAGTGGGCAAAAAGCTCTTTCTTGACAGTTTCAAGTGCTAAGAGAACTCCAAATGGGAAAGAGTGATTGTATTGTAGAGTCTTCAGACTAGTCTTTATTGCCAAACATGGTACCTTCAGGCTACAACAAATCACCCTTTCCTAAGTCCACAGAGACTTGTCCCCCTTCCCGAGATGAGGCTTCCTCAGGGCCTGAGGAGAAAGCCATGATAGGAGGCAAAGCATAATCTTCCGGCCCCTGCTGCTCCAGCGAGGTAGCATGCTATCCGCTAACCAGTAGGTCTTTGCTAGGGTCGCACGGAGCTGTTGCAAGCGCATGGTTGTCGAGGTAACTCGGTATTGATAGCCATATCTACAATTGGGCATACGAGCTCCTCCTCATGCAAGGCATTGGAATCAAATCCTCCACAATCAGTTTACCTGCAATTCGATATGTCCTTGGGGTGGCGGATCGATCTTCTTTATGTCAGAGAAGGAAGAGATTACATAGGATTACATAGGCTTAGAAAACCCAGTCTCCAACCTAGGGAGCTTATACGGGTCTTCCGGTACAAATGGGTCTAGGAATAAATGTGACCCAAATGAATAAAACCTTATTATTAGATTTTCGGAAGTGTTTCCCCTAACCACTACTACCTTAGCTCGCTGACAATCTCCGCCTTAACGGGGTTAGAGTTCAAGGCATCTCAATAATTCCTAACACCGAATCATCGCCGCCTTACTTCAAGTTAGTGCTTTTTTATTTTTTTATAGGGATTTTACATAAACAACCCTTTGTTACTTTTATAATTACGTGTTGAACCCTTCGTAGTTTTAAATTAGCATAAAAACGTGAATAGTTGTTAATCATTAGATAGGAAACCATGTGTTAACTTCCGTCTATCTTGATCTTTAATTTTTAGATGGAATACATTAAAATTTGATGAATTTACTCTTCTTCTGTCATCATTCTTACAAAATTTACCTATTTCTCTTCCCCATCCTCCTTCGATTGAGCCTCAATGTGAGTCAGTCAACGCTTTTGTTTGTAGTGTCGGTGGACCAGATGGCGTAACCATTGGTTTCGACGAGAATGGCAGTCATCAGCATCGAAGGACAAAACAACCTTCTCACCTATGGGATAGCTGTGATTGGCCAACGAAAGAGGGGTTCTTGGTGGGTGAGGTTGAGGCAGAGGCCGAGGAAGAATTGATTGGGGTAAAGTAGTACCATATGAGCATGCATAGGGCTGCGAAGATTGGGGTGGCATGGAAGCTCGAATCGTACCTAGTGACATGCCATTGGCAGCATGAGGGAGGGGTGGTGGTGGAGGCTGGCAGTGTGTTGGAGGGGATGGGCTGGGGGGACATTGGGGAGGGACAAGGGAAGGCGATGCTAGGTAAGAGTGGGGGTATGTAGAGACATGCGAGAGGGAAGGGGGTGGAGGAGACATGAGGGTGGGGAAGTCAAGTAGAGGCGGTATGGGGGAGATGGACGCGTGGGGGAGGGGAAGTTGGGCAAAGGCGGCATGGCTCCCTCGACCTTCACTACCATTTCCACTAGTGGGAACATGTTCATTGACCAGAGGAGCTTTGAGCAGCTCAAGATCTGAGGTGCGAGGGCTACTTATTAATCCACTTGGTCACCTAGTCCCTGAACCCACCATTATTAATAAAACCACTACTTATGTTTACAAGATAAGGAGCTTTCGAGACATGGGCCCCCTCGAGAAATTTGGATGGATCGTATCCAAGCATGTTGAACATGTTTAACTGGTTGCCACTGCATAGGTTGTTCAGGACGGATGATAAGATGATCTTCTGCTGGTGGAAAATTTAGGAAGAAGGGTCAACGTTGAACACAGGTAAATGAAGGTCTTATCTTGACAACGAGAAGATCTTAGTTGGTGCTAAGTTGTTAACCTCATTAGCGAAAAGAGACTTAGATCTCATTCTAGAACTGTGGAAACATCTATTGTGAATCATGATGAAGTTGAGATATGAAGGTGGTGGTATGGAGGACAGGATGTCGAGCGGATGCAACACAGGGGAGGGGCCAGGGGGAGGTGGCGACGTGAGGGTGGGGATCAGTGTTTGTGGCATGAGAAGGGAAGCAGAGGCGATGGTTGAAGACATGCAGCACTGGGGAGGGGATAAAGGTTGTTTTACACCGAAAACTACACAAGACAAATATTTCCTTCCCTTTTTAGTCCCCTGTAAATAGGGATTTCAGGGCTTGACGGAGGCCCAAGAGAGATGTGACATCCCCCTCGCTAGAAAAGTTCATGGATCTTAGACGAGCCCGAGGGGCGGAAGGAAATTATTTAGGGAAAACAACATGCCTGGTTCTTTCATTCTTTGACCGCTTATGGCAAATACTCACTAGTGGTGGCAAAGGTGGGGGATTAGGGTAGATTGAGGAGGAAGGGGTTGGGATAAAATGATAATAAAATAAAATAGATTAGTTGACCCCAATTGGATTCAATGGAGTTAGATTAACTTAAGAGAGTGGTTTAGTTAATGGAGTAACATAATGGAGGGTCCTACATATAAACAGAAGTGATTATATAAGGGTGTACGCGTAATTCAGAACTATCGAGGATTCAACGCGTAATTATAAAAGTATCGAGGGTGTTGTGTAAAAAGTTTTTTTATTAGAAGTACAAATAGGGTGAAAAGCTTATTGAACATCATTGCAACTGATGGGTTAGAATTCTAGGCATTAACAATTCCTAACACTCAATTGCTACCACCACGACAAGAAAAGACTCTTTACCCTATTTGCACTTTTGTAAAAAAATAATAAACTACTAATTTGAAGTGTTGTGATGTTGATGGGCACTTGCCATGATTTTATGGTTTGGATGAATCTTCGGAAGAATCCTATGATTTGGAAGTGAGGAGGTGTCACCTGGTACGGGGAGTGAAAACAAAAAACAGCTATAGGAATGTTTTGTGTGAACTACTCTGTGATGGAAGTATATACATCAAAGAAGATATCATTGGGTTATATGTTAAATTCATATAATGTCTGATATTAAAATGTGCATGAGTCAACATTGCATATATAGGTGCAAATTTTGTAACTTGGCAACTTATGATTGCGAGAACCTGCTAATTGGTTATGCAGGGACTACATGAATGGAGCGGGACTGATCATTGAGCTACTTCAACTATGGCCGGAAAGTAGAAACCATTTTGGGAATGGGATAGTGATTTCCTGTTGAAGAAGTCCCAAAGCAGTTTGTGGCCAGTCTTTGGGTGATTCGGCCGAGTGAAATTATGTCTATCTGAGGGAGACAACATTTAGTCTTGATAATGTTGGTTGTGGGAGCTGTTGTCTCCAGAGGATGTTGGCGAAAGGCCCGGGTCTTGTGGGAGTTGTGGTCCACCGTGGGGGCTGTTGAAAGATGGAATTAAGATCGTTAATAATTGTTGAGATATTTTCTATATTTTATCCCTTTTATGTATTTTCTATTCTTTTCATCTTTATTATGTAATTTACCCAATGAGTCTCTCGATTATATAAGAGAACCATAGGGCATCATGAGACTGCAATTCATTATTTTTCCCTCAACACGATATCAGAGTGGCGATCCTAGATCGGATGGCCTCTCCGAGCCCTCAAGTATAACATATGCTTTTACTGATTGTAGCAGTGCAGATATAACAGAGTTGATCATGTACTCCGATGCTTCTCACCATCTGTGCGGAGACAGAGCCCAATTCAGGTCTTACAGGTCTATACCTCCTGGTAGATGGGTCATCATTGCAAATGAGGTTCACTTACTCATCGCTGGACAATGGGAGGTGCATTTAACGCCATCCATGCATCTACAGATTGTTTTATATGCTCTTGTTTTCATATGTACTTGCTTTCAATTAGTCATATTACAAAGGATCTGCATTGTCATGCCATTTTTGACTCCCTCTTTTCTTGTGTTTAAGGACATACTCACGAGCAAGGTGATCGGATGTGGCCATGAGCAGCGGAGGCTTTACAGACTGGTCCAACCTCCTCATGCCGGTACCTCAACTATTCCTATTAGACTAGTCTCACCGTACCTGCGACACCTTCATTTTGGCCACCTTCCTCTACATAAGCTGTATCATGTCCTCCCATAGATCTCCGCGCGATCTTCCTTCTAGTACGAGGCTTGCCAGTTTAGGAAGCATCACCATTCTTCATTTCCATCTCATTAGAGTCAGAGCAGTTCTTAGTTGTTTGAGCTCCTTCACTTAGATATATGGGGTTCGAGTTCTGTCCCTGATCACTATGGACACCATTTTTATCTGATTATTGTAGACGACTATTCTAGTCTTTCTTGTGTTTTCTTGTTAAAGAATAAGTCTCAGGCTGGGTCTGCCATTAAATCATTTATTAATAAGATTAAGAATATTTTTCTGCTACTATCAAGTATTTACATTCTGATAATGCCTTAGAGTTTTACACTTTACAGCTATTCGAGTTTCTCAGATCACTTGACATTATACACCAGAACTCGTGTGCCTATACATCTCAACAAAACGATGTTCCTAAGCGCAAACACTGTCATTTACTCAATGTGAGCAGAACCCTTTTAATTCAGAGTCGTGCTCCTCACTCTTGTTGGGATGATGCGGTTTTCACTGCCTGCTACATAGCGAATTGTATGCCATCCTCTGTTCTTGGAGAAAATATTCCTTTCTCGATTGCATTTTCCAAAAAAGGTTTATTCTCCCTTACACCATGTGTGTTTAAATGTATGGTCTTTGTTCACAATCTTTCGCCTGGTCGTGACAAGCTCTCCCAGAGCTGTCAAGTGTGTCTTTATTGATTACTCTCGTACCCAGAAAGGGTACCGTTGCTTTGATCCGCTTCAGCAGAAATACTTTGTCAGTGCTGATATTACATTCTTTGAGTTTGTTATGTATTTCTCTCCTATAGGTGATTGACTGGCCCCATCCGACTTTGATGAGGAGGTCTACATGTCTCCACCTCCTACAACTCTACCACCTCATGCACCTGCTCTACCACCTCCATCACATCCCTCACCACCACCTCCAGTACCTACACCTACTCTTATGGCTACCCTTGGACGACCACCCATCTTGACTTAGTTTTTTGCCACGTGTGTTCTCATAGGTCTCTCTGTTCCCCATGCTCACAGGTCTTCCCCATCATCCATCACGCCTCAGGTACGTAATGAGCACATTGTTTCTACTGATGGCACCACTGAGTTGACTATGCAACGTGATTCCTTACAAGATGTGCAGGTACCCTCTCAAGAGGGAAACTTATAGATTAAGAAGGTTGCAGATGTTCTTGATGTGCCTACTGCTCTGCGAAAGTGGAGACATACTTGTGCTTCATATCATCTTGCAACCCAAGTTTCTTTGAGCAAACTTTCAGAAGATTTCAGGAGATTTATTGCGGGTCGTGACACTGTCAGTCGTGGAGATACCACGGACGTATCAGGAGGCCATTCAGGACAGTCATTAGTGTCTTGCTATGGAGGAGGAGATGGTCGCGCTACAACTTCGTGGCACATAAGCCTAGTTTCAGCTCCAATTGGCACACATGTTGTTGGGTGCAAGTGGGTGTTTACGGCGAAGCACCAAGCAGATGGCAGTGTAGATCGCTACAAGGCGAGACTCAGTGTTCACTAAATCGGTTGCACGAGCCGCATATGCGGCCGCATATGCCCGTGCGGCGTGCAGACCGCACCGATTACTTGAATCAGTGCATTATGCGCCCTCCCCGTATATGCCCCGCATACTGCTCCAGCAGCTCCAGCTTTTCAATCTTCTCATTCAGGTCCTTAATTCTGTAACTGTACCTCTTCATTCAATTGTTAGAATATGACATGCATTTCTATACAATTGCAATGCATTATACCATTATGTATATGCAATGTTTTATGTTTTTCTCATGTATTATTTTCACGAGTATATGATATGTATCGTCAAATATTTTTTATATATGTCGATTGAGGTTTTGCTCATGTAGTGTATGTATGTGTATTGAAGTTTTGTTATTACGAATCATGTAATGTAAAGTTTTATGGTAAATGTTTTTTTGTGATTAAATATGAGGCAATTAAAAGTATATATGCACACCCATCTAACATGAACCGTTTTTCTTAGATCTTCTTTAACTCCACTTGGATATATAACTTCGGTGGTAATGTTATTCATAGATATTTTTTATTTTTACATTAAAAATTAGAAAACCGCTTAGAACCGCATATACCCCGCATATGCCCCCGCATACCGCTTAATCAGTATTCAGTGACCAGTCTGAACACATACGCATACCGCTTTCCTGAACCTTGGCGAGACTTGTGGCACGTGGGTTCACCTAGACATATGGGGTAGACTATCATAATACATTCTCTCCAGTGGCCATGCATTCTATACTGCATATACTTCTTTCTGTTGTAGTGACACAGGATTGACCCCTCTATCAGCTTGATGTGATGAATGTTTTTTTCTATGGTGACCTACAGGAGGTTTACATGCAACATCCACTTGGGTTCGCTGTTGAGGGGGAGTATCAGAAGGTTTGTAGGCTTCACAAGGTGATTTATGAACTTAAGTAAAGTCCAAGAGCATAGTTCTTCAAGCTCTCGGACTTGATAAAGCAATATGGCTTTGTGAGATCGATTGTTGATCATTCATTGTTTGTTCAGAGGATTCAGAGAGGTACAATTGTCATACTTATGTATGTCAATGATATCATTTATTATAGGGGATGACGAGTAGGGCATCCAGGTTGCTAAGAATTTCCGAGGTTAGCAGTTTGTGACCAAAGACTTTGGTAGCCTATGCTACTTCCTTG
Organism: Ottelia alismoides; assembly: GCA_037367405.1. Taxonomy (NCBI): domain Eukaryota; kingdom Viridiplantae; phylum Streptophyta; class Magnoliopsida; order Alismatales; family Hydrocharitaceae; genus Ottelia; species Ottelia alismoides. Next base: position 198,107 of record JAZKJV010004630.1, on the reverse strand, counting down.
GACTGGAGTTCACCAGGAACCAACAAGATCTTTTGATGACCCAGAGGAAGTACGTAACATATTTTCTCTTTAAGACAGGCATGGTAGATTGCAGGCCCGCCACTACTCGCTATGGATCCGAACATGAAGCTTTATGATGATGATACTAAGGAGGTCGACAAGAGGAGGTATAGAGAACTTGTTGGGAAGCTTCTTTATGTGACCATCACCATCTAGATATATCCTTTGCAATGAGTAAAGTGAGTCGGTTCATGGAACAACCTAAATAGACACATATGGATGTTGTCCATATGATTCTGAAATATTTGAAGGCCTCACCTGGCATTGGTCTTCTATTCAGCAGAGGTACATCCTTTGCCTTTACAACTTGTGCAGATGCAGATTATGCAGGGTATCCCAAAGACAGGTGGTCTACCTATGGCTTTGCATTGTTCATAGGGAGTTCCATGGTGTCATGGAAGAGCAAGAAACAGGCAGTGGTTGCCAGATCTAGCGCAGAATCAAAAATATTGGGCCATAGGGTAGCCTATGCTACTTCCTTGGATTGGAGTTCACCAGGAACCAACAAGATCTTTTGATGACCCAGAGGAAGTACGTTACATATTTTCTCTTTAAGACAGGCATGGTAGATTGCAGGCCCGCCACTACTCGCTATGGATCCGAACATGAAGCTTTATGATGATGATACTAAGGAGGTCGACAAGAGGAGGTACAGAGAACTTGTTGGGAAGCTTCTTTATGTGACCAGCACCATCTAGATATATCCTTTGCAATGAGTAAAGTGAGTCGGTTCATGGAACAGCCTAAATAGACACATATGGATGTTGTCCATATGATTCTAAAATATTTGAAGTCCTCACCTGGCATTGGTCTTCTATTCAACAAAGGTACATCCTTTGCCTTTACAACTTGTGCAGATGCAGATTATGCAGGGTATCCCAAAGACAGGAAGTCTACCTATGGCTTTGCATTGTTCATAGGGAGTTTCATGGTGTCATGGAAGAGCAAGAAACAGGCAGTGGTTGCCAGATCTAGCGCAGAATCAAAAATATTGGGCCATAGCACAGACTAGCACGTAAATGATGTGGGTCAGATCAGTTCTTACCGACCTAACTGTTGAGGCATCTCTTCCCATGCACCTCAAATGCGACAACCAGGTTGCTCTCTTCATCGCCAACAACCCAGCCTTCCATGAGAGGACCAAGCATACGAGGTAGACTGTCACTACACTCGAGACATGATACAGAAGGGTCTTATCTCCACTACTCATGTTAGCTCAGGAGATCGAATGACAGATGTACTTACCAAGGCCTTTGCCAGAGGGCCTTACTAGAGATGTTCCAAGCTGAGCATGATTGATATCTATGGTCCAGTTGTTGAGATATTTTCTACCATTTATCTCTTTTATGTATTCTCTGTTCTTTCCATCTTCACTATGTAATTTACTCAACGGGTCTCTCCTTTATATAAGAAAACCTAGGGCCTGTGTAATTTATTTTTTCCCTCAACAATAATACTCGTATAATTTAAAGTAGGAGACATAATACATTACACTAGCGATGAAATATTATTAATCTCATGGCAAGCTAGAGTTAACACTGCAATTTCTCACATATATGCTGCAAATACAATTGTTATTACGCACATTATGCAGACCTCAAAACTTACATATCTACTCAGGAGGAAAAGGTTTACTTTGTTTTTTAGTAGTTTTATTGAAGTGAAAGGCCCTATTTGGTTGATACATTCCCAGTTTATTTTTCTACCTTGGTTTGTGAAATGGCAGCAAGCCAAGCACAAGCTATGCATGCCGTTATCTGATAGTATCTGCCTTTATTCTTTTGCAGAACCTGCTAATTGTGAAAGAGGCACAAACTCCAAATCGTTTCGGTGGAATCACTTACCTTGGTTTTGAAAAGCTCACATTTGTTCCACTTCAGGTACACATGCTTCAGGAAACCATTCTCGTTGAAGAACGTCTTAGGACATTCTGAGATTTATGCCCGGTATCTTTACGAATTAACGTTATTCTGTCACCATTGCGGTTATAGTATTTCTAACATCGGACTGTGCTATCATAAAAATGTGCATTTTCAATATCAAAAACCTGTCCATTATAAACTATATATCCTATAGTTTTCAAAAAAGAAAAAAAGTATCCTGCTGTTCCCATTTTAAATTGATTTTGGTCAATGCCATTGTATAAATTTCAGTTATCTCTGTTCCTGATTCTTAAAATTTGTCAACTTGCAGCGTAAATTAATTGATGTTACTCTCCTATCGGCTGCTGAGATCTCATGGATTAACGATTACCATTCTCAAGTTTGGGAGAAGGTTGGTTACTTTTGTTTGAAATGTCTCGCAATTATGCTCTGACTTGGAAGTTTCTTATTACAACTAAAAGATTGCCGGTAACATATGTCCCATCTTCGTTCAAAAAATTTCCCATAATAATAAGCCGTTCATTTTCCCTTAAAAGTGCACTACTTGTGTATCTGAAAATCTTTGATACTATTCTCTCCGGGGTATATCTAGTAGCACACACTTTCACTGTCAGTGCATAAGATCTGCCCATTGCATTATCCAGGTATCTCCACTGTTAAATGGATCTGCTCTTAAGTGGCTCCGAGAAAATACTCAACCTCTTTCTGTGTAGCCTAGCCTTTACTGGTAAATTTATGCCGAGGATGCGGGGATGGTACAAATCGCACCAAAGAAAGAGATTGACAAGATCTTAGCAATGAATTCATTCTTCCGGAGAGGAAGCATTCTCCATGACATGGCATCTGCAACAACTCAACCAAATAGTTTAAGATATTTTGTTAACAGTGGCTTGCTTACCCTTCTTTTATGTGCATACTTGTATTTATTACACGGGTTCCATTTGGAGCTAAACATTGTGTGCATGTTTAGCAGTACCTTGTAAAATTTTGTTGGATGGCTTTTCTCTTTAGCATGAATGAAAATTCACCTTGCATATTCCCTAACATAGATATTTAATTAGTCCCGATCTTTTTTTAACTATAACTGTTTGGAAATTAAAATTACCATCAGTGCACTAGTTATTGCCGTTAGTAAGAGAATAAGATATCTTAATGATGCACAAATGAGGAAGATGAATGGGCATCCGTTGTGGTTGTCTTGCCAAATAAAATATAGCTAATGGTATCCAAACGAAATGTGTGCTTTTTTTTCTTGTTCTCCAACTAAAAAGGAGTTTTGAAAGTCGGTTCGTGAGGAAGGCTTGAGGATCTGTCTTGAATCTTCACTCGGGCTTGATTTCTTTGCAATGGCTACAAATATTTTTAATCCTAATTGCAATAATGGCACGAAACCTTAGGAATTTAGATAAAATAATACTGGAATGGGTGTTTCAAATTTCATGTAGAAAAACTCTTCCTACGTTTGCATCTTGATCGCTTGATTTCAACAATTCCAACGCTGTTGAATTTTGATAGTCTTGATGCATGGGACATAGGTCTAAAATTAAGTTGAATTTGGAATAACACCATAGTGAGCGGTGACCAAAATCCTCTAAGGTTTTGTGCCATTATTGAATAAATAGAGTGGTCGAGAGCATCCATCTCACCATCCCACAAAAGCTCCATCTCACATGATCATTCCTTATATATATATATATATATATATATATATATATATATATATATATGGAGGAAAATGGGGTTGCCCCCTAGGGGGAGCTAACTTAGCTCCCCCCGCCCTATTTTCTTCATTTTTTTATTTTTTTTGAAATTTTTTTCCGTGAATATTCATCACTATATCCCTATATTATGTCATAAAAATTTCGTGTGAAACAGAGACTCCTACGGCCTCCATCCAGACAGTCATTTTTTTAACGGTAACAGGATTTTTTAAATCGACCCCGTTTGGATAGAGGTCGTAGGAGTCTCTGTTTCGCATGAAATTTGAATGACATAATATAGAGATTTAATAATGAATTTACACGGTTTTAGATTTCAAAAAAAATAACAAAATTTTGTGAAAAAAGCGTGGGGGGAGCTAAGTTAGTCCCCCTAGGGGGCATACACATTTTACCCATATATATATATATATATATATATATATATATATATATATATGAGTGATCCTATGAGAGCAAAAATAATGTGAGAACATGAGCATGCATAATGAACTACATGATCATGTCTTCTCTCTCCTAGTTAAATCATGTAGTCCAGAATGCATGTTCTCATGCTTTCACAAATTTTAGCTCTCATAGGATCACTTCCGTATATATATATATATATATATATATATATAGAGAGAGAGAGAGAGAGAGAGAGAGAGAGAGAGAGGATGGGGAGCTTGCACCAAGGTGCATGTAACTTTACATGCACCGGTGCTTATATCTCCCATATTTTTTTACTTTTTTGAAAAATACCACCATGTATATTCATCCATATATCCCTCCAATATGACATTCGAATTTCGTCAGAAACAGAGACTCCTATGACCCTCATCCAGAACAGGTCGATTACAGCAATTCTAAGACCGTTAAAATTACCTGTTCTGGATGAGGGTCATAGGAGTCTCTATTTCTGAAGAAATTCGAATGACATATTGGTGGGATATATGGATGAATATACATGGTGGTATTTTTCAAAAAAATAAAAAAATGTGGAAGATATAAGTGCCGGTGCATGTAAAGTTACATGCACCTTGGTGCAAGCTCCCCATCCTCATATATATATATATATATATATATATATATATATATATATATATATATATGAGTTCAATGTGGCTGCCCGCAAGGGGCAGCCAACATGGCTGCCCCCGGCCTTATTTTGATATTTTTTTATTTTTTTCAAAAAATGTCGCCATGTATATTCATCCCTATATCCCTCCTATATGTCATTCGAATTTCGTCAGAAACAGAGACTCCTATGACCTCCATCCAGACAGTCATTTTTTAACGGTAACAGGATTTTTTAAATCGACACCATCTCGATGGAGGCCGTAGGAGTCTCTGTTTCTGATGAAATTCGAATGACATTTGGAGGGATATAGGGATGAATATACATGATGATATTTTTCAAAAAAAATAAAAAAATTTGACGAAAATAGCGTGGGGGCAGCCATCTTTGGCTGCCCGCAAGGGGCAGCCCCATTTTATCCATATATATATATATAGGGTAAAATGGGGCTGCCCCCAGGGAGTAGCCAACTTGGCTACTCCCACCCCTATTTTCCCCTTATTTTTTTATTTTTTTGGAAAATACAAATTTGTATATTCATCATTATATCCCTCTCACATTCTATTAAAATTTCGTCAGAAACAGAGACTCCTAAGCCCTCCATCCGGACGTCATTTTTTTAACGGTCGAAGGATTTTTTAAATCGACCATGTTTGGATGGAGGCCGTAGGAGTCTCTGTTTCTGACAAAATTTTAATAGAATGTGAGAGGGATATAATGATGAACATACAAATTTTTATTTTCCAAAAAATAAAAAAATGAGAAAAAAATAGGGGTGGGAGTAGCCAAGTTGGCAACTCCCGGGGGCAGCCCCATTTACCTCATATATATATATATATATATAGAGAGAGAGAGAGAGAGAGAGAGAGTTTAATGGAGCTGCCACAACATGGCTGCCATGCGTCGTTTTTGGCATTTTTATTTTTTTTGAAAAATATCGTCATGTATATTCATCCGTATATCACTTCTATATGTCATTCGAATTTTGTTAGAAACAGTGTCTCCTACGGCCTCCATCCAGACAATCATTTTTTAACGGTAACGGGATTTTTTAAATCGACACCATCTCGATGGAGGCCGTAGGAGTCTGTTTCTAACGAAATTCGAATGTCATGTAGGATGGATATAAGGATGAATATACATGACGATATTTAAAAAAATAAAAAAATGTCGAAAACGGTGCAGGGGCAGCCCCATTGAACTCATATATATATATATATATATATGTGTGTGTGTGTGTGTGTGTGTGTGTGTGTGTGTGTATGTATATATATATATATATATGTGTATGTATATGTATATATATGTATATATATAGGGATAAATGGGGCTGCCCCCTGGGGGGAGCTAACTTGGCTCCCCCCGCCTCATTTCGCCCGGTTTTTTTATTTTTTTTTGAAAAATTCTTCCGTGAAATTTCATCACTATATCCCTATATTATGCCATTAAAATTTCGTGTGAAACAGAGACTCCTACGGCCTCCATCCAGACAGTCATTTTTTTAACGGTAACAGGATTTTTTAAATTGACCCCGTTTGGATGGAGGTCGTAGGAGTCTCTGTTTCGCATGAAATTTGAATGACATAATATAGAGATTTAATAATGAATTTACACGGTTTTAGATTTCAAAAAAAAATAACAAAATTTTGTGAAAAAAGCGTGGGGGGAGCTAAGTTAGTCCCCCTAGGGGGCATACACATTTTACCCATATATATATATATATATATATGAGTGATCCTATGAGAGCAAAAATAATGTGAGAACATGAGCATGCATTCTGAACTACATGATCATGTCTTCTCTCTCCTAGTTAAATCATGTAGTCCAGAATGCATGTTCTCATGCTTTCACAAATTTTAGCTCTCATAGGATCACTCCCGTATGTATATATATATATATATATATATATATATATATATATATATATATATATATATGAGTTCAATGTGGCTGCCCGCAAGGGGCAGCCAACATGGCTGCCCCCGGCCTTATTTTGATATTTTTTTATTTTTTTTCAAAAAATGTCGCCATGTATATTCATCCCTATATCCCTCCTATATGTCATTCGAATTTCGTCAGAAACAGAGACTCCTATGACCTCCATCCAGACAGTCATTTTTTAACGGTAACATGATTTTTTAAATCGACACCATCTCGATGGAGGCCGTAGGAGTCTCTGTTTCTGATGAAATTCGAATGACATGTAGGAGGGATATAGGGATGAATATACATGATGATATTTTTCAAAAAAAATAAAAAAATTTGACGAAAATAGCGTGGGGGCAGCCATCTTTGGCTGCCCGCAAGGAGCAGCCCCATTTTATCCATATATATATAGGGTAAAATGGGGCTGCCCCCAGGGAGTAGCCAACTTGGCTACTCCCCCCCCTATTTTCCCTTTATTTTTTTATTTTTTTGGAAAATACAAATTTGTATATTCATCATTATATCCCTCTCACATTCTATTAAAATTTCGTCAGAAACAGAGACTCCTAAGCCCTCCATCCGGACGTCATTTTTTTAACGGTCGCAGGATTTTTTAAATCGACCATGTTTGGATGGAGGCCGTAGGAGTCTCTGTTTCTGACGAAATTTTAATAGAATGTGAGAGGGATATAATGATGAACATACAAATTTTTATTTTCCAAAAAATAAAAAAATGAGGGAAAAATAGGGGTGGGAGTAGCCAAGTTGGCAACTCCCGGGGGCAGCCCCATTTACCTCATATATATATATATAGGATTTTTATCCAGAGAGCACTGTGCCCATTTGGATAAAATGAGCCCGTATTATCCACCGTTAGATTAAATCTCTTAATCCCATGATTTTAGGAACGGCAAGCTTTTAATTTTGAATATTAATGAATTTCCCAAAATAGCAGTAGACTTTTTTGGTATCGTCTGATATTGTATTGAGAAAAAATCCATTTTGTCACATTTTGAGAGGGGATCGAGCGATCGTTCTCACGAATCATTGTGTTTTATTATCGATTGGAGACGATTTTCGCTCGCCAAAGGTATTGTATTTCAATTGTTGATTTTATATTTTCATTGATCCTGCGTTTTATTTGTTGTTTTTTCTTTGATAATATTTTTTCATTAGGTTTCGTTCATGGTTAATTCGCGAATGGATTGTGATCGGCATATTTCAAAAGCAATTACGAATAATACATATTTTTGATCGTAAGCAATATTTATTCGAGAAGTATGATTGAAATATGAGAAATGGTATTCACAATATCATTTTTATTCATTTTGATACACGATTTGTAGTCCTAGTTGATTTTGTATCGAAGGTATTTTGATTTCATATAATAAAAAGTTACAGTAAATACAATTGTTATTTTTTATGCGTTAATTTGAAAATATATTGAGTTACTGATATATTTAAGTAATTTACTAATGAGATATTTTATGTTACTAATGTTAACACAATTGTTACTTGTCGTATAACAAACGTTACTAACAATTCATTACATGTTACTTGTCATTGAATGATTCTTACTGAAGCGAGTATATTGCTGAGTTACTAACAATTCATTACAAGTTACTTATCATATAACAAATCTTACTAACAATTCATTACAAGTTACTTAGCATTGAATGATTCTTACTGAAGCGAGTATATTGCTGAGTTACTAACAATTCATTACAAGTTACTTGTCATATAACAAACGTTACTAACAATTCATTATAAGTTACTTGTCATTGAATGATTCTTACTGAAGCGAGTATATTGTTGAGTTTCTAACAATTCATTACAAGTTACTTGTCATATAACAAACTTTACTAACAATTCATTACATGTTACTTGTCATTGAATGATTCTTACTGAAGCGAGTATATTGTTGAGTTTCTAACAATTCATTACAAGTTACTTGTCATATAACAAACTTTACTAACAATTCATTACATGTTACTTGTCATTGAATGATTCTTACTGAAATGAGTATATTGCTGAGTTGTTTTTCTTTATACAATTATTACTATTCACGGATATAAATTAACTTATTATTTCTTGCAGAATAATGCAACAATTTGGTGTCTTGAAGAAGCTGCTGTTATTCGGAGGAGCGAGAGCAAAAAAACATCATCTAAATGGACTACAAGACAGTTGAAATTTAGATGTTCACCATATAACTATAATTAAGTAATTTATGTGCGACTTTCAGTAACAATTGACGTATTACAAGTAATTAAATAGGCTACATAAGTAAAGAAGGTGTGATTCGATAGTAATTCAAAATAAAGAATAAAACAAGTAAGATATATAGAAGCATCAGTAACATGTAATAAATTGTAGGTAAAAGAAGGTAATGGAATAAATAAGTTGGAATAAGTATAAAAAATAATGTGACAGTAACTTATGTATTGCCATCAGTAACACTCGATACATTATAAGTAATTAAAAATGTTATATAAGTAAATAAAAAGTACTTCAGTAAGACTCAAAGTATTAGGTAACTATAACATTAGTAACAATCAAAATAACTTCAGTAAAATGAACATTTGTAATCAGTACTTATTGTATGGGCATTAGTAATTCGCATACTTAATTACTGATCTCACAACAATAGTTACTTGAGTTCTGAATATGTATTACTTGAGTAACATGAATGAATTACTGATCTCTGTATAATGCAATATTACATATGTAAAATACTGACAAGTGTTTCAGTATTACTGATCTCGCAACACATAATTACTTGAGTACATTATTTACATTACTGATCAAATGTACAATGATTATTTCTTCGATACGAAATTGATGATTTAAATGTATCTTTCCAAAACCGTCTTCCTTTTTTTAAGGACTCGATACAATTGGAAATATAAGATGCTCAAAAAAAGGAATTAAATTGCGAGTAATGTGCGTTGGGTGGTTATGGCAACTCATTCTTAGCGCTAATTTTAGAAATTAATCAATTTTACTCAGAACTGCTTGATCATCATCACACGGATGATAACGCGTGCTTAAAAATCCTAAATGGGCACAGTGCCCTCTGGATAAGCCCTATATATATATATAGAGAGAGAGAGAGAGAGAGTTTAATGGAGCTGCCACAACATGGCTGCCATGCGTCGTTTTTGGCATTTTTTATTTTTTTTGAAAAATATCGTCATGTATATTCATCCGTATATCACTTCTATATGTCATTCGAGTTTTGTTAGAAACAGTGTCTCCTACGGCCTCCATCCAGACAATCATTTTTTAACGGTAACGGGATTTTTTAATCGACACCATCTCGATGGAGGCCGTAGGAGTCTGTTCTAACGAAATTCGAATGTCATGTAGGATGGATATAAGGATGAATATACATGACGATATTTAAAAAAATAAAAAAATGTCGAAAACGGTGCGGGGGCAGCCCCATTGAACTCATATATATATATATAGTATATATATGTGTATGTATATATATATATATGTATATATATATGTATATATATATATGTATATATATAGGGATAAATGGGGCTGCCCCCTGGGGGGAGCTAACTTGGCTCCCCCCGCCCCATTTCGCTCGGTTTTTTATTTTTTTTTGAAAAATTCTTCCGTGAAATTTCATCACTATATCCCTATATTATGCCATTAAAATTTCCTGCGAAACAGAGACTCCTACGACCTCCATCCAGACAGTCATTTTTTAACGGTAACAGGATTTTTTAAATCGACCCCATTTGGATGGAGGCCGTAGGAGTCTCTGTTTCGCACGAAATTTAATAGCATAATATAGGGATTTAATAATGAATTTACACGGTTTTAGATTTCCAAAAAAATAAAAAAATTATGTCAAAAAGGGGCGGGGGGTGCTAAGTTAGCTCCCCCTAGGGGGCATACACATTTTTCCCATATATATATATATGTATATATATATGTGTATATATATATATGTATATATATATGTGTGTATATATATATGTATATATGTATATATGTATATGTATGTGTATATATATATGTATATATGTATAATATGTATATGTATGTGTATATATATATGTATATATATATGTATATATATATATGTATATATATATATGTCTATATATATATATGTATATATATGTATGTATGTATATATATATATGTAATATATGGGAAAAGGGAAGCTACACTGGGGAGTGCAGCAACTAGCTACACCCGGGTATTTTTCTCAATGATTTTTGATTTTTTTGAAGGAAACTTATGGGGTATTTACTTCATTTATTGTGTGGAATATGTGTTTCAAATTTCATACAAAACAAACACTCCTAGCATGCCCATCTAGATATGGTCATTTTCGATAATTCTGAAACCGTTAAAATGTCATAGTCTTGATGGAGATGATAGAAATGTCGAATTTAGTTGAAATTGGTATGATATCATGGTGATATACAGTGATTTAAATCCACCTAGGTTTCATTTCAAAAACACAAAAAATCAATGAAAAAATGGCTGGGTGCAGCTAGTTAGCTACACCCCCGGTGCAGCTTCCCCAGCCCTTATATATATATATATATATAGGTTAAATGAGGCTACTCCCACCCCTATTTTTCCTCTATTTTTTACTTTTCTTGGAAATAAAAAATATGTATATTCATCACTATATTCCCCTAACATGCCATTCCAATTTCGTCAGAAACAAAGACTCCTATGCCCTCCATCTGAAGGGGGTCAATTTCAGCAATTCTGAGACCGTTAAAATTTGACAGTCTTGATGGAGGGGATAGAAGTCTTGAATTAAGTTGAATTTTGAATGACATCATAGTGCCATATTCTGATCTAAATTCCAATATGTTCATTTCTAAAAATAAAAAAAATACAGGGAGCATGTAAGTTGGCTAGAATCAGGGAGCATACTACCTTTTCCCTATATATATATATATATATATATATAGAGAGAGAGAGAGAGAGAGAGAGGTCGGGGAGGTTGTTCAGTGTAACAGCCAAGTTGGGTGTTACACGAAGCAGTTTCCCCCATTTTTATTTTTTTTCAATTTTTTTCATGTATATTCATCTATATATGCCTCCTACATGTCACTCAAATTTTGTGAGAAACGGAGACTTCTAAGCCCTCCATCTAGAACATGTCGATTACAGCAAAATTCAGACCGTTAAAATTTACCCGGTCTAGATGGAGGGCTTAGGAGTCTCCATTTCTCACGAAATTCAAATGACATGTAGGAGGGATATATAGATGAATATACATGAAAAAAATTTGAAAAAAAATAAAAAAAATACGGGAAACTGCTCTGTGTAACAGCTAACTTGGTTGTTACATAGAACAGCTTCCCTTTTCTCATATATATATATATATATATGTGTGTGTGTGTGTGTGTGTGTGTGTGTGTGTGTGTGTGTGTAGAGAGAGAGACAGAGATGAGTGATCTTATGAGAGCCAAAATCTGTGAGAGCATGCGGTCTGGACCACATGATCCGACCAGGAGATAAAACAGAATCATGTGGTTCAGAGTGCATGGTCTCGCATTTTTTTTGAATTCTATTGAAATTTAAAATCGATTTTATTTACATTATATAATAATATATACATATACCAATATTAGAAATTTATCATTTTGGTTTTTTATTTGATATTCTATTTTTTTATTTACCTCGGAAAAAAGGATAAAATAAGAATAAAGATGTAATGGAATACGGATTATAATGCGGCATTCCTCTGGTTTTATTTATTCTGGAAGGAAAAGAAATAGCGTGAAAAAAAGCTCTCATAAGATTCACTCATATATATATATATATATATGGATTGATGGGGCTGCCCCCACCCCCCATTTTTGGGCAAATTGTTTTATTTTTTTTGAAAAATATCGATACGTATATTCATCCCTATATCCCTCCTATATGCCATTCGAATTTCGTGAGAAACAGAGACTCCTACGGCCTCCATCCAGACATGGTCGATTTAAAAAGTCTTGCGACCGTTAAAAAAATGACATATATATAGGTCGTAGAAGTCTCTATTTCTGACGAAATTTGAATGACATATAGGAGGGATATAGGGATGAATATACATGGTGATATCTGGCCCCCCCTCCGGTGCTATCTCGCTCGCGCTCTCTCTCCGATGCTCTCTCTCTTTCTCTCTTGCAGGCGCACCTGGAACATCATCGTCTGTGAAGATGGTGAGAGGAGATCACAGTGTTGGATAGGGTGATGCCATCTACGAGGCATTTCCGGTGGATAGCCTCACGGCCTCCCATTTCGGAGAAGCCGAAGCCCTCCGATTCCCTTTACAGGAGGCGCCTCTGGGATGTCCTCTTCGAAGACGGCGAGAGCGACGCCATCTCAATGGAACACACGTCCATGAATCAGAACCCTAAATTAAGCCGAAACCCTTAAATTAAGGAAGACACCCCGCGATGGCCCGCCGCCGATTTGAAGCCCCTCTCCATCTTCTCCCCCCGCGAAGCACCCACCCCATCTTCCTTGTCGCCGGAAGCTATATCTCTAGATGTGTCAAATTAACGGTAGGGTTTGTTGGGTAAGACAGAGCAAGTTAACAGTGTCGAGTGAGGAATTACGATGTTTCAAAGGTCGTAGCGGTAATTGCAAAAGCTTTCAGGGTCTGCCGGGTAAAAATCCCTATATTTAATAAAGGTGGTTTGACATTTTACGGAGCTACGGTTTGAAAGTTGAGCTTTGGACCCCTATAGTATACTTGTATAGATTAAAATATTCATTTTATTTATCATTCTTTATTTCCATAGTTTTGTAATTTTATAATTTTGTAAAAATTACTTATAATATAAAGGTATATTAAAATCAGAATAAAAACTCACAGAAAACAAAAAATAAAATACTTGTATAAATAGCATACCTAGGTATACTACCTATACATATACCTATAGAATTATTGTTTATATTTTATTTAGTGTACACAATACATCAGAAAAAAATCAAATAAAATATATTTAAGTGTATAAAAATATTCTATAAATTTATAAAATAACAAACAAAAATAAATAAAGTAAATACATAAAATAAAAATAAAATAATAAAATATATAGATATGCATACCAATATAGGGTATAAAAGGTAACTTGTAATTATATACCTCATAAAAATAAATAAAAATCACCATTTTATAAAATAAGAAATATTTTTTATTTTATAACCTAAAATTACTTTTTTATTTTATAACCTAAAATTAATAAATTCATTTACAATTTTATTCCAAATTTACAAATAATTTTTGCCTGGAATTTTCTGGTTGGTCCACGTGGACCAACCAGGAGCGGTCAAGTGTTGACCTTGGTCAACTCCCTGACCGAGGCCTGCCAGGCCTGACACTTGCGATTTTTGCCCCGTTTTGAGAAATTTTGGAGCCTCATCCTTCAATCCTCTGGTCTTGATTCCTTCTTGAAAATCTTTCCCAGATATTCCCTCAGCCACGCCATGCCTGCAAATCACGTAAAACCCCCATCATTTGCGTGTGGCCCTCGCTTGAAGAAGACGCCACCATCTTGTACATAATCAACCCGCCATCTTCAAGCTCGGTTTTGAACCCCTTTGTGCCATTTATCTCTTCTCATGTTGCACTCCAGAGCTAGAGGGAGGTGACATCTCCCTTCTCCCACCTTCAGGAGGGTCAAGGACGGTCTGAGGCGGCTCCACCACCTCTGGCAAGTCACCGCCGTCGAGGTCCTTCTCCTCTGGTTCCGGCCATCGAGGTATACCCCTTTTCTCCCTTTTTCTTCTCGCTTTTTATTCCTTGTAGTCGTGGGAGTATATCAACATCTTCAGATCCCCTCGCCGATCGCTCTCTCGCCATCCATCGATCATCGTCGGCGCGCACTACCGGTCGAAGCTCCTCCACCTCCCATAGACCATCTACAATGCCTATTCCACCGCTGCGGGGGCCAGGCACTTTGCCCTGGTCCCCTACACCCCTTTTTGCATGTCAAAACGCAGTCAACGCACTTGGGGACCATTTTGTAGCGTTCGCCGGAGCTACCTGGAGCCCCAAGCTCCGCCGCCCTTGCGTCAGCATCTCCGACCTTCTCCAACGATGCTAAGTACCCCGGCACGTAGAGGGACCTTCTAGGAGCACGCCCAGCCGTTCATCACACTTCCAGACCGCCGGAGGCCCGAAAGCTAGCTCAGGGAAGTTCGTCTCGCCGGCGTTCTTCCATGTTCTTCCCTCTGGCCTCTCAGCTGTCCGATCAGTGGCCCGCTCCAGTTCGCACACCAGCCATCCGATCTTCCCGCGCAACCACCGTCCTATCTTCGGGGAAGATCTAATCGCCGCCGCTCATCGTCGAACCATTATTGCGCGTTGTGCGCGCGCCACGTGGACAAGTGACCGCGCCTCAGCCGTTTGATCGCGCACGAGGAATTCAGGCGTGGGTATTTTGCACCTACACCCTCGATGTTTTTGCATTTTAATTTTAGTCCAAAAATATTTCTGTAATATTTGCATTCGTACCCTCGTACTTTCATTATTTGCATTTAGGTCCGAGCCACGTCACCTCACGTGACTCACGTACGTGGGGTGGTGGGCATTTTGCATCAGACCCCTCGGAGTTTGTTTATTTCATTCCAGTCCATGAACTATTTAGTTGAGTTGTAATATTTTTATGAAATTGCATGTTACCCCATGGATCTTTGTAATATTGCAAAAATACTCCTGCTAGGTCACGTGCCCTATGCGCGTGAGTTGGATATTTTGCAGCGAACCCCCTCGGGGTTTGGGTATTTATTTTTAGTCCAGAAAATTGAGTTTTAACGTTATATATCTTTGGAAAAATTGCAAGTAGGCCCTTGGACTTCTGTTTATTTACATCTATGCCCTTGCTAGTGTTGTGTTTTACTTAAATGTTTGTATTTATTTCATACATCATTTTAACTAAAAAAATTACCAAAAAATTACTATAGGCTCCTGTTGCATTGTAGTTTAATTCCATATTTTTAGTTTGCATTTTTATTGCATTTTCATATTTATTAAAAATAAAAAACATGCCTTTTTAATCATTGTTTGCATTAGAAAATACATAAAATTACAAAAAGTCTTTAAAAAATTCCAAAAAAATTATATTTAGTGTGTTTAAGTCTATTTTATTTTCTTACCAAAAATCATTAAAAATTTCAAAAGAAAACCTTATAAATAGCAAAACACCAAAAATCTTCATAAAAATCGTAAAAATTCCATAAAACTCCTAAAAATACAATTTCAGTTTCTGAATTTTTCCTATTTTGTTATCTTTATTTAAAATTTATTTGAGTAAGTTTTGATTCTATTTGATATTTTTCATCCTCATTTTAATTTCGACCAGCAACTTATCTCACTGTTTACTAGTATTTTTGCCCTTAAAAATATCAAAAAAATTAGGAAAAATCTTGAAAAATCACAAAAACATTAGAAAAATATAAAAATCACAAAAACATTCCATTTCCTATATTTTGAGCATTATCCATAGTTTTATCCCTCTCTTATCTCTAGTGTACATATATAGTCCTTATATTTAATATTAAAAGAAAAGGAAAATATAAAAATACAAAATATAAAAAGAAAATACAAAATCAGTAAATTAAAAACCAAAATATAAAAATATAAAATCCAAAATTAAATAAAAAAATATAAAATTCAAAACCCACAAAAAATAGCACTTGTAGGCATTTAACCACTTTCACATTTCTGAGCATTATTGCCTTATTCTACCTGTTTGCTCCCTGTGTTCGCACTCTACATACTTGCACTATACACATATTTTGTAGAGTTATAATAAATTTTAACTCCACACTTTAATTTCCATTGCTTGATATTATTCGTAGGTTATTGTTGATTAACCGAGATTTACCGAGGGTCGCCGCAGAGACTTTGTCTCCGCCTTGTGTGAGACATTTAGACCCTCATATCTCGTGGTTAATCAAATGGCGTCGTTGCTGGGGAGCAACATCGTAGTTTAATATCTTTGTTGATTATGAATATTTGCCTATCTTTTTACATATCCGATTATATTGTTTGATTGGTCTAATCACCCTTTTGTTGGATTTTGTGTGAGTGACCGCCGAGCGAGGAAGCGCCCTATCTTAGGCGCTTAGGCACCCACGTGAAAAGCTCACTTAGCATCAAAAGAAACTTGGAGGCTTAAGAAGGCCATCACTTTTTGCAGAATTTTTTGTAGTTTAAAACATTTACAATTTAAAGTGAGAGAGAGACTTAACTTGTAATAACTTAGACTCTCCAGGACACTCGGGCCTAATTTCCAAGTATTTGTTCACTTGGGGGATCACCGCAGTTTTGTGTTTTTCGCAGCTTTTTCTTGCTTTTATTTCTATTTGTTTCACGAGGATTTAGCCCCTAGACATAGGAATTTTTGTAGACTGTGGCGAATTAAGAAGCTAAGGCCCAATCCCTAGTATCCTATCTGCACCTATAGACCGTAATTGGACTTGGCTAAAAATCAATTGAAAAAGCTATTTGACTTGGACTAGAGACCACGTGCCGGTAGGGGTCGTATACAACGCGTGCAGGATCCATTGTGGTGGACACCGATCCGCCGCCAAGACCGGACTCCAGACTCTCTTCCTAGTCATAGCTACTTGTTCTTCACGTTAATAGAAGTTACTCATCCAAGGGCGATTTCCTCGAGCATTCATCTAGGTAGATTTACTTATTGTCTTTAATTTATGCGCGGATCACTTTGCATGTAGAGTGCTGGCGGAAAGGTACGCATCTCTATCCTTGCGTGCATCATAGATTTTGACCGCGCATCGGCTTTTCCGTTTTCCTCCCCAGTTTTATTGGACTTTAAAATAACAAGGAAATTGGAAAATTCGTTAGATGATGTTTGTTCAGAAAAAAAATCCCCAAAATTTGAAAGCAATAAAATTGGGACTGCTAAAGCAAACTTGACTTAAAATTCACCTCACAAAATTTTTGTCTTGGGGAGAGAAACCCCCTCATTGATTGATTTATCTGATGCGAGAGAGTGACTCGACACTAGGGTAGAGCCATACTCAAAATTTTGGTTGACTACTGTTCGTGGTTAGTCGTTCTCCAGTGAGGATCTCTCTGGTAACCGGTAAAGCGGTCCACGATGTCCTTAGCAGATTGAATTAGTGGGAACAACCGGGTTACGGTCCGCAATTCATACTGGCTGGGAAAGATCTAATATGGATTGGGACAGTCGGCTAGAAAAGTAGGGTTCCTAACAGCTCGTTCTAATGCTCTGATAAATTGATTGATAACCCAATAAAATTTGACAAGATAACAGACCGAACCTTCACGGTCTTCAGCTCAAGGGTTGCGTAGGTGAATTTGGGATTTGAATTCAAATCTTGTTTGCTTTCCAGATCTCATCCGCCTTTCTCTCTAGATCAAGATGATGGGAAGGAGATCCCTTAGGCCACGTCTGGTGGCACCGCTGTCGAGCACTCCTCCTTTTTCATCTAGGTCAGCTTCGGGGAGTCCAGACCCACTCTCCGAGCCCGAGTTTACGTCCACCCTGTTCCCCCTTGACCATCCTTCTTCTTCTATCAGTCCAGTGGTGTCAGAATTTGGTACAACACAGAGTTCCGAGCATTTGACGACACCTGAGATGGATTCTTTTGGCTTTGCAGAAAACCAAGATATAGAAGGTAGAGAGGAACACCCAGATGAGCAGAGACCACCTCCGTACCTATTTGATCAAGCTGCCATCAACAACTCGTTGTTAGCCTCCCTAGAAACCATGTAGTGACAGATCCGAGACTGAGGGTGTTCATGGGTGAAATTATGAGGGAAATGCGTGAAGGCAGAGAAGAACGAAATGAGGGTGGTGATATACCAGATGTAGATGGAGGAGGACCTGACCAGGAGAGGCTGCCACGGGCAACCATGAGGCAGTTGCATAACCCAGCTGCAACCCTCACTCACCGATGGATCCGACTCCCTTCCATATATGGAGACTTCGAGCTTCGCCCACATACTATTCAGCTACTGCCTAAGTTTCACGTGCTGGCCACTGAAGAACCGCACCTCCATCTGCAGGAGTTTAAAATGATATGCAGTACAATCCATGACAGATTTGTGATTGTGGACACAATCAAAATGATTTCCTTCCCGTTCTCCTTGGTTGATAGAGCCGCTTATTGACTGAAACACTTGGGGAGGTACATCGACACTTGGGAGCAGCTCCAGACCACATACTTGAATAAATATACCCACTCAGTCGGACAAACGCAACAAGATCTATGATCAGCAACTTCACAATGATCCCGACTGAACAATTCCATGAGGCTTGGGATCGCTTTAGAGAGCTCATTGACCGGTGTCAGCATCATGACATATCAAAGCCCAACTTGGTTCAAAATTTCTTTTGTGGGCCGACACCGGTGCTGCAGGGGCTTGTTAATGCCTCTTGTGGTGGGTCCTATTTTTCAAAAGGTGAAGATGACGTTTGGGCTATTTATGAAGGAATAACAGAGAACTCTACAGTCATGGCCCAAGCCAGAATCTACACACAACAGAAACCCCCCCAAGGAGCAGGATCATATCAAAGGATCGCCCGTATCGATGCCGGTCCCAATACTTCATGAGCAGCAGCACAAGATGAATCATCAGCGGCTGACATGGGCATAATCAATGAAAAATTGGACCGCATTGAGATTTTGGATAAGAAGCAAGGCCAAGGTCTGGCACAAATAGACCAGTTGGCTAAGACCATGAGTGACATGAAGACTCACATCTTGAGTATTCAGGAGGCACAATCATCTTCACATCCGCCTCTCAGGTCACTGGCTGAGTCCAGAGGTAGCCGTTCTACCCCACCTCCTCCCGCATACCGCCAAGTTCACCATGTCCAGGAGGTGCCGGTACAGGAGTTGTTGCATTATTCACAGCAGCCACCATCTCAGGATACTCAGATGGTGATCTATCAGCCAGATCAGCTATTGACAACACTACCACCTCCACCCTTCAAGCAGGAGCCACTGATAGAAGTCAACGGGATATGGTACGACCGGTACCCCCAGCAGCCCGGGATTCGCCGTGATCACCCCGGATTCCGTTGGTCCACCAGAGGCACTTCATCCCAGCAGCAGTCTCCAGCTCAGGGCAACCAGTACAGCCAACGGCAGCAGCAACAGCCCCAATATTCCCACCACCCACAGTCTCACCATGGTTCTCATCCCACCTATCAGGGACAACAGTGGAGGCAGCGACAACAGCCTTACCAGCAACAGTACCCTCAGTCTCACCAACAACCTCAGTTCCAGCAAGGGAACACTCTCGGTTCTTCCGCACCTGCCTTGGAGAACCCAGCACTTGACGATCTCGCTTGCTTGCTCTCCGAACAGCAAGCATCCTTCCGGTGAGAAATGGATGAGTTCCGGCAGGAAATGAGGGACATTATGAAAGGCAAAGCCGCCATACCTGCACAAAGCGAGCCAAACCCGAATAACTTGAAGAGAAAGTCTGAACAGGTACAGTATACAGAGGATACCACTCCTAGTGCTTATTTGAATGACATGCATTCTATGTTTGATACTCACTTCGTGTGACTTAGGAGCGGTTAGGAACCAGCCGGCGGCGGCTCATCTGAGGTACAACACCATGGAGATTCTAGAGCCCCAGATGAGGAGAGAAGCGGTGCTGATACCGCTAACAACAATGATGATGACGGTGGTGCTGATGCCACCAAGGATGACCTTCCAGACGATGGTGCTGAGGCCATCGAGATAGCAGATGCAGACGGTGGTGCTGAGGCCACCATTTTTGATGCCGAACCAGAGCACGGTGCTGAGGCCGCAAAGGAGAATATTTTGGGTAGTGCTGATATCCCCATTTCGAGTCCATCTGTATTCCAACTGTCTGTTTTGCCATTTTCTGTATCCTTGGACAACAAGAAAAAGACCAAAAAAATGAATAAAGGGAAGGTTTCTCCATCAATTCCGAGTCCATGTGTGTTGAATGATGATGTTTGCATGGATTTTAGTCCTTCACAGGGCCAGAAACCTTTTCCTAACCCTCTGTCTGAGGAGGGCCCATCTGTCCCCTTCCCTCAAGCACTCCGCTCGACGAAGGGGAATAAAACAGAAAATCCCAAAAAGAAGGAACAGTTAGAGTTCAGCCAACAGATAATAGACATATTTCAGATACAGCTGACTCTGCAGGAGGCACTTGAGCACATCCCCCTCTTCCAAAAGAGTCTGAGAGAGAAAATCACCATACGCAGGAAGAAGAGGAACAACAGAGGAGAGATCCATGTGCTCACGCATGCCACATGTTGTGCCATTCAGAACCAGCTGCCAGCCAAACGACTAGATTAGGCGTTCCTTATGTCAGATGCCAGATTAGTGAGCAGCAATTCGATCGTACTCTATTAGATAGCGACTCTTCTATCAACCTCCTTTCGGCAGCCTTACTTGACCGATTTGAGTTTGTCCCTCTTCTTCGGAGCAGGACAGTCCTTTAATTTGCTGATTGATCGATTAAGAGGTCGAAGGGGTTGTTGAGAGATGTGGTCGTTACCATTCAGGGCCTGAAATTCGCTGTGGACTTTGTTGTATTGGACATGGAGATCCCTGAGTCGGTGACAGATGCCCCCATCATACTAGGATGCCCATTCTTGGCCACAGCCAAGGCGGTGTCCGACCATGATAGTAGGAAGGTGTACTTTCGCGTAGAGGGTGAGAGTATACAAATAGAGATGATCGACGAGATCAAAGAGAGAGATTCAGCCTGTTTGGAGCGGAATAGTGATGCAGGGCAAATGACAGATGCAGAGTTAGACGTCCACCAGAAGTGTGATTTTGTGATGACCGACGATGAAGCAGTTTAGGAAGAACCGAAAGCACGAGCCCTCGCCTTGTCTACGGATTCAGAGTACACATTTTTCATAGCAGATGAGAGTTCGGAGAGCACACCCTTGGTAGAGGGCACTATACAGGTTGACAATTGCGTAATGAGTGGTGAGATTGATGTTTGTTCTGATTCAGATCCCTCGAGAAGACTTTGATTGGAAGGATTTTGATACATATTTGCCATGTCTGTTTCCCGATGAGCCGATAGATAGGATAGAGAGCAAGCCAGCACAGATGATAGACACACCAGCAGGGTTCCCTTCGTCAGATGATCACATACAGCGAGAGTGCTCATATGCAAACCTAGTTGCTTTCATGCAGACATATCAGAAGCCAGATTTGCCTGCTCCCACCAAGCCATAATTGAAGCCTTTACCGCAGTCGCTGAAGTACAGATTCCTTGCGGGCGAGCCACAAATGCACCCAGTCATTGTCTCAGGAGACTTGACTGGAGAACAAGAATCTCGTCTAATGGAGGCTCTTGAATGAAACCGCAAGGCAATAGGATGGAGTGTGGCTGATCTCAAGGGGATAAGTCCGGACCTGTCCTTTCATCATATCTACCTCGAGGAGGACGCTGAGCCCTCGCGTGAGTTCCAGCGACGGCTGAACCCGAATCTTCGAGATGTAGTAATGAAGGAAACATCTAAATGGTGGAGCGCCGATTTTATCTACCCCATCTCTGACTCCAAGTGGGTTAGTCCTTTACATGTGGTGCCCAAAAAGACGAGTATCATTACAGTTGTGAATGAGTCTGGAGAGGAGATCGCCACCCAGGTACCCACTTCTTAGAGGGTCTGTGTGGACTACAGACGATTGAATGAGGCCATCAACAAGGATCATTTCCCTCTATCATTTATTGATCAGATTATTGAGAGGCTAGCTAGGAAGAGTCATTATTGTTTTCTTGATGGGTACTCTGGATACAATCAAGTGGCCATTGCACCCGAAGACCAGGATAAAACGACGTTCACCTGTCCATTTGGGACTTATGCTTTCAGACGAATGCCCTTTTGTCTATGTAACGCCCCTGCGACATTCCAAAGGTGCATGTTGTCCATCTTTTCGTACATGATAGGTGACTGTTTGGAGGTCTTCGTGGATGACTTCTCGGTCTATTGCGACGGGTTTGATGCTTGTCTTGACTGCCTAGACCGAGTGCTTCAGCGCTGCATAGAGGTAAACCTTGTACTATCTTGGGAGAAGAGTCACTTTATGGTGACTCAGGGGACGGTCCTTGGTCACATCATCTCCAACAGAGGCATGGAGGTTGATCTGGCCAAGGTGGATGTCATTATAAAACTCAATCCACCGTCCAATCTGAAATAATTGCGATCTTTTCTGGGGCATGTTGGTTTCTACCGACGGTTTATTCAGGACTTCAGTCGAATTGCCCGATCGCTTACCGATTTATTGACTAAAGACACCGAGTTCCTCGTAGATGATAAGTGTTTTAAGTCCTTCACGACTCTCAAGAATTTAGTTGTCGAGGCTCCTATCCTTCAGCCACCCGATTGGTCTCTCCCATTTGAGATCATGATGGATGCTTCTGATTATGCCATTAGGGCTGTGCTTGGACAGAGGAGGGATGGATTACCTTATTCCATACACAACGCTAGCCGGACATTGGATGCAGCTCAGAGAAACTATACAGTGACTGAGAAAGAGATGCTAGCGGTAGTCTTTGCTTTGGATAAGTACAGATCTTACATTCTTGGATCTAGAGTGACAATTTTTACAGATCATACTGCCATTCAGTACTTGATGTTGAAGAAGGATGCCTAAGCCAGATTAACCAAATGGATCCTTCTCCTCCAGAAATTTGATATTGAGATTAAGGATAAACCTGGAGTTAAGAATGTTGTGGCAGATCACCTCTCCCCCCAAGAGAACCTTGAGGAATCTGAGCCCATGGCACCTATTACTGAGACTTTTCCAAATGAGGTGATCCTTGCTATCACCTCTCTTCCATGGTATGTCGACATTGTGAATTACCTTGTTGCCAAATCTATTCCACAAGGTTGGCCTAGACAGCGACTTGAGACCTTCCTTGTGAAGGCAAAGTCATACCATTAGAAGGACCCCGTCCTTTATCATGAGGGAGTGGACAGTATCTGGAGATGGTGCATTCCTCAAGATGAGCAACATAGCATCCTCACCTACTGTCACAAGCTTGAGGCAGGAGGACGCCATTCTGGGAAACGGACAACACAGAAAGTGCTCCAATCCGACCTTTGATGGCTTACCCTTTTCAAGGATTCTGATGAGTTCGTGAGAAGGTGTACTGATTGTCAGAAGATGGGTACCTGCGGACAGAGAGACATGATGCCCATGCAACCCATTCACTTTTGTGAGGTTTTTGATGCATGGGGGATTGATTTCATGGGCCCATTTCCTAAAAGTCAGGGGTTTGAGTACATTCTGCTCGCTGTGGATTATGTGAGTCGTTGGGTTGAGGCCATCCCCGTCCGAGCCGCAGATGCTAAAACCGTATGCCGTTTCTTGAGGAAAAATATTATTTCACGGTTCGGGGTTCCTAGAGTTTTGATTTCAGATGGGAGGTCTCACTTTATTAATGATAAGGCTAGGGTCCTTGCAGACGAGTTCAGTATTGACCACCGTGTTGCCACGCCATATCACCCTCAGACTAATGGTCTTGCTGAAGTATCGAATAGGGAGATTAAGATAATTTTACAGAAGGTAGTCTGCCCAGGCCGAAAGGATTGGTCGCAGCTTTTGGACTCGGTTTTGTGGGCCTATCGAACTTCCTTCAAGACACCATTAGGGACATCTCCTTTTCATCTCGTCTATGGCAAGACATGCCATTTACCAGTGGAGATAAAGCATAAGTCACTTTGGGCAGTTACAGAACTATTATTGGACCCTAAGAGTGTAGGTGAACAGAGGAAAGCAGAGTTGGCAGCCCTGAAGGAATTGAGAGACACAGCCTTTGCTAGCAGCCTACAGTATAAGGAAAAAGTGAAGACATGGCATGATTCTCATATCAGCCACAAACAGTTTGAGCCCGATCAGCGCGTATGGTTGTTTGATTCTATGCTGAAATTATTTCCAGGGAAATTACAAAGTAAGTGGAAAGGACCATATATGGTCCGGAAGGTGCATGATAATGGTAGCATTGATATATCCGAACCTTCATCATCTTCCACTTTTAGAGTCAATGGTCAGCGCTTGAAACCATATCTAGATCATGACCTGCCGACCATTGATGTTGCCCCCATTCATCTGGTATGAGATGTGCTCTTTGACTCACACCTTCTGCATCTCGTACATGATTATTACTTCTATCTTCCTTTGTATAGATCCATTTATCCATATCATTAATTCTTTTATTCATCTGCCACCCCATCGTCATCCTATGATTTTGCTATACTTAGGATGTACTTTGTCCTAAGTATAGGGGGGATGTGCACCCCGAAGTAACTCTACTCTTTGATCCTCTCCATTGTCTCCTCTTCTTGTCTATACTTAGGGATATCTCACCCTAAGTATAGGGGGAGACCATCTGAGTACGATATGTTCATTCCCACCCTTGACCCTCCATGTTTCGTGTACAATCTACTATACTTAGGATTATTTGATCCTAAGTATAGAGGGGACGGTCAACTTCTCATTCGTTCATTTATTAATCCCTTATTCATTTATTCTTTAGACTTTTCTATACTCAGTACGAGTTATGTCTTCTCTTTTCTCTCCGATCTATGATGACATAGCTCAAGCTAAGTATAGGGGGTCGTATATACTGTGTATATACTTTAGCCATAACTCGTACTTTCGTCTTTTTACTATTAAAAATGGATAATTATACTTATCAAATTTATTAAAAATCTTTAATAAAACGATGTTGATTATTCCTAAAAAATTCTTTGTGTATTTACTGATTAATAAATCAGGTGAAAATATTTTGCAAAATGTTGAAAAATAGTTTGAAAATCTTTGTGAAAAATCTTTTTGGAAAACATTTTGTTTTCAACCTTTGTAAAAATATTTTGATTGTAAAAATATTTTCGTTGTGTGAAATAAAAAGGTTTGAAAAATAATTTTCAAATGGTTTGAAAAATGGTTGCAAAAATATTTGAAAAATCTATATATACTGTTTGGAAAACCTTTGCAAAATGATTTTCAAATGCGTGTACATGTTTGTAAAAGCTATTTGTAAAAATTATTTTGGACTATAGTTTTCAAAATTATTGGAAAAACCTTTGTCAAATAAATTTGAGGAATACATACATCTCACCAAAATTCATTATATATATTTATAAAAATTGACAACTTACCCTTGTAAATTCTTAAAATCCACTTCTTGTAAAGACAAGATGCAGCCCCGTGTAAATATTTGTACCTAGTTTTTGGCCAAAACCTTTGTTTTCAAAAATCCCAAAAACATTTGTAGAAATTAAAATACCAAAAACATCTGAAAAATCTTTTTGAAAAATCTAAAAAATGCATCATCTTTAAAAAAATCCATAAAAAGTTCAAAATCTTTGAAAATTACATCATAAAAATATTTCTTTTGCACAGCATTTGCATAGCATGAGCATTTTTTGGATTGAGTTTGATAATTGAACGAGTCTAAATAAAATCCGAAGATTGGAGCTTGGTTAAACCTTAAATCTACCATATTAACAGGAACCTGATAGGAGCTGGAGCTGGGGTACTTCAGGTCTAGTTGACTTAATTCTTTGAGGATCACGAGACTTGGTTCAATGGATTCTTGACTGCCTAAGTAGAGTGTTTCAGAGCACACGTACGACTCTTGTTGATAATGACCTAACTTGGACACCTGCACCTTTCACTTGGCTCAACTCAGTTGGAGTGGAGAGGGGGTTGGATTTGCCAGTATGAGACGCACACAGGTGGAAACATTTGTCCTCCTCTAGGGAGGGAAGTGCACCCCAACCCATCCGGTGATGATGAGTTTCGAGGACAGGAGATTGTGGGTTGCAATAAAGCTTCAAAAGAGGGATAGTCTACTGGCTCAAGAGGAAAAATTCCCTATGTAAATGCTGTTGTATATAGTGTTCCAAAAAAATGCAAAAATCAAAAACTCCAAAAGAGTGGACATGCATGTACAAAAATAAAAATGCCTGTCGGAGTGTACATATGTGTATAGTCAAATAAGCAAGCTTGAGCTTCAAAGTAAAATCATGTGACCTGTAACTAGATGACTTGACTACACTGGTCTTGCATCCCAGGATAGGTAGCTACACTGGCTACCGTCCATTCTTCTCTTCACCCCCTCCTCTTGAGCTGGTTGCCACTTGAACTTAGAAGGGAATACCATGCTCCTTGAGGAATGAGTTGTTGGATTGGGGAATCATTGGGTTGTCATATTGAAGAAGTCAGTCTCTTTGTCATTTCGGTTGGGGAGAGCCACCATCACTTAAAATGTACGAGTCAGATTCATAGTCGTAAGGGTTTGCATATGAGTTGAAGTATTCTGACCTGGCTATTGAGGAGACTTGAGCAGAGTTTTGGGATTCTCGAAGGCAGTTGGATTTCAAATCCGGTTCTCATTAAGGTTCCGCCGCACTAAAATTCTAAAGGTCCGACTTAAGCTCCAAACTTTGATTTTGTGAAGACAAGTTTGATAACTAAACTAAATCCATTTTCTTCTTTTTCTTTTCTTTATTTTTCTTTCTGCACTTATTGCATAAGTGTTTGCTAGGGACTAGCGAAGGCAAAGTATAAGGGGATGATGAATCCACATTTCATCATCTTTATTCTATCATTTTGGCTTCAAAAATCTGGCAAATGAATGTAAATACCATTAATTCCTGCATCTTAGCAGTTATACATGTGCATTTAAATAATGTATAAAATACTGTTTTTTAAAGCCAAAATAATAGAATAAAGAAAAAAAATAAAATATTATAAATATTTTATGACCCGAAACCCCAAGACCTAGATATCTTGATGAATAGGTCGACAAGGAATAAAGCAGGGGGGATAAGGGCCAGAATACAATAAAAATACCTATTCATTTTATTCATTCTTTAGTCATTTTGGGATCTATTTTTGGTCTCACTTTTATGCCTCAAATAAAGAAACCTTGTATAAGAAAGTTGTAGATAATTAAATAAAGAAAAATACAAAATTTATTTCAGTAAAAAATACTGTACAGATAACAAGTTATGATCTGAATAAAAATCCAAAATGCCAACTTCCCAGACCTGTATCTCTCAAATAAAAGTTCGAAATGCATCAAACTCACCTTTAATTTTATATAATTTTAAATAATCTATTTAATAAAGGTGGTTTGAAATGCGGAGCTACAGTTTGAAAGTTGAGTATTGGACCCCTACAGTATACTTGTACAGATTAAAATATTCATTTTATTTATCATTCTTTATTTCCATAGTTTTGTAAATTTATAATTTTGTAAATATTACTTATAATATAAAGGTATATTAAAATCAGAATAAAAACTCAAAGAAAACAAAAAATAAAATACTTGTATAAATAGCATACCTAGGTATACTACCTATACATATACCTATAGAATTATTGTTTATATTTTTTTAAGTGTACAAAATACATCAAGAAAAATCAAATAAAAATATATTTAAGCGTATAAAAATATTCTATAAATTTTTAAATTAACAAACAAAAATAAATAAAGTAAATACACAAAATAAAAATAAAATAATAAAATATATAGATATACATACCAATATAGGGTATAAAAGGTAACTTGTAATTATATACCTCATAAAAATAAATAAAAATCACTATAAAATTCTTTATAAATGAGAAACATTTTTTATTTTATAACCTAAAATTAATAAATTCATTTACTATTTTATTCCAAATTTACAAATAAATTTTTCCTGGAAACCAGGAGCGGTCAAGTGTTGACCTCGGTCAACTCCCTGACCGAGGCCTGCCAGGCCTGACATTTGCGATTTTTGCCCCGTTTCAAGAAATTTTGGTGCCTCATCCTTCCATCCTCTGGCCTCGATTCCTTCTTGAAAATCTTTCCCTGATCTTCCCTCAGCCATGCCATGCCTCCAGATCACGCAAAACCTCCATCATTTGCGCGTGGCCCTCGCTTGAAGAAGACACCACCATCTTGTACATAATCAACCCGCCATCTTCAAGCTCGGTTTGAACCCCTTTGTGCCATTTTCCTCTTCTCCTGTTGCGCTCCAGAGCTAGAGGGAGGTGACAACTCCCTTCTCCTTCCTTTAGGAGGTTCGAGGATGGTCTGAGGCAGCTCCACCACCTCCGGCAAGTCACCGCCGTCGAGGTCCTTCACCTCTGGTTCCGGCTATCGAGGTATACCTCTTTTCCCCATTTTTCTTCTCTCTTTTTATTCCCTGTAGTTGTAGGAGTAGATCAACATCTTTAGATCCCCTCGCCAATCGCTCTCTCGCCATCCATCGATCATCGTTGGTGCGTATCGCCGACCGAAGCTCCTCCACCTCCCATAGACCATCTCCAATGCCTATTCCACCGCCGCGGGGGCCAGGCACTTTGCCCTGATCCCCTTTACCCCTTTTTGCAGGTCAAAACGCAGTCAACGCACCTGGGGACCATTTTGTAGCGTTCGCCGGAGCTACCTGGAGCCCCAAGCTCCGCCTCCCTCGCGTCAGCATCTCCGACCTTATCCGATGACACTGAGTACCCCAGCATGTAGAGGGACCTTCCAGGAGCACGTCCAGTCATTCGTCACACTTCCAAACCGCCGAAGGCCCGAGAGCTAGCTCGGTGAAGTTTGCCTTGCCGGCGTTCTTCCACGTTCTTCCCTCTGGTCTGTCAGCCGTCCGATCAGTGGCCCGCTCCAGTTCGCACAACAACCGTCCGATCTTCCCACACAACCACCGTCCGATCTTCGGGAAAGATCTAATCGCCGTCGCTCATTGTCGAACCGTCATTGCGTGTTGTGCGCGCGCCACGTGGACAAGTGACCACGCCTCAACCGTTCGATCGTGCACGAGGAATTCAGGCGTGGGTATTTTGCACCTACACCCTCGCCATTTTTACATTTTAATTTTAGTCCATAAACTTTTCATTGTAGTTTAAATATTCTATAATATTTGCATTCAGACCCCCGTACTTTCATTATTTGCATTTAG
Organism: Ottelia alismoides; assembly: GCA_037367405.1. Lineage (NCBI taxonomy): Eukaryota > Viridiplantae > Streptophyta > Magnoliopsida > Alismatales > Hydrocharitaceae > Ottelia > Ottelia alismoides. The sequence goes on along the minus strand of JAZKJV010004630.1, from coordinate 168,508 downwards.
GTCTGAGCCACGTCACCTCACGTGACTCACGCACGTGGGGTGGTGGGCATTTTGCATCGGACCCCCAGAGTTTGTTTATTTCATTCCAGTCCATGAACTATTTAGTTAAGTTGTAATATTTTGGTGAAATTACATGTTAGCCCCTAGATCTTTGTAATATTGCAAAAATACCCATGTCAGGTCACGTGCCTTGTGCGTGTGAGTTGGACATTTTGCAACGAACCCTTTCTGGGTTTGAGTATTTATTTTTAGTCCAGAAAATTGAGTTTAACGCTATATATCTTTGGAAAAATTGCAAGTAGGCCCTTGGACTTCTGTTTATTTACATCTATGCCCTTGCTAGTGTTGTATTTTTGCTTGAATGTTTGCATTTATTTCATGCATCATTTTAACTCGAAAAAGTACCAAAAAATTACCACAGGCTCCTGTTGCATTGTAGTTTAATGCCATATTTTTAGTTTGCATTTTATTGCATTTTCATATTTATTAAAAATAAAAAATAAGCCTTTTTATCACTGTTTGCATTAGAAAATATATAAAAATTACAAAAAGTCTTTGCAAAATTTGAAAAAAATTATATTTAGTGTGTTTAAGTCTATTTTATTTTTTGACTAAAAATCATTAATAATTTCAAAAGAAAACCCTTAAAAATAGCAAAACACCAAAAATCTTAGTAAAAATTGTAAAAATTTTACAAAAATCCTAAAAATACAATTTCAGTTTCTAAATTTTTCCTATTTTGTTATCTTTATTTCAAAATTAATTTGAGGAAGTTTTGATTCTGTTTGATATTTTTCATCCTCATTTTAATTTCGTCCTGCAACTTATCTCACTGTTTACTAGTATTTTTGCCCTTAAAAATATCAAAACAATTAGGAAAAATCTTGAAAAATCACAAAAAAATTAGAAAAATAAAAAAATCACAAAAACATTCCATTTCCCATATTTTGAGCATTATGCCCTATTTTTATCCCTCTCTTATCTCTAGTGTACATATATATTCCTTATATACATTATATCTTTATTAAAAGAAAAAGAAAATATAAAAATACAAAATATAAAAAGAAAATACAAAATCAGTAAATTAGAAACTAAAATATAAAAATATAAAATCAAAAATTAAATATAAAATATATAAAACAAAACCTACAAAAAATAACACTTGTAGGCATTTAACCACTCTCACATTTCTGAGCATCATTGCCTTATTCTACCTGTTTGCTCCCTGTGTTCGACACTCTACATACTTTCACTATACACATATTTTGTAGAGTTATAATAAATTTTAACTCCACACTTTGATTTCCATTTCTTGATATTATTCGTGGGTTAATTGTTGACTAACCGGGATTTACCGAGGGTCGCCGCAACGACTTTGTCTCTGCCTTGTGTGAGACATTTAGACCCTCGTATCTCGTCATTAATCAGATGTACATAATGTTTCAAAAATATCTGATGGAATAAAGGTTCGTATTTTGAAATAATTGTTATCATTACAAATGAATGAGTTGTTTTACAATTCCATATATTAAATTGCAAAAGCATAATCACTGATGTTCACAAAAAAGCTCAAATCCGACAAAATTTGCATTTTATGTAGGTATATTTCTAAAATATTGGATGGTTTGATCATATGCTAATTAATTTATAAACACGTAGAAAACATTCCTAAAATGATGGGATTTTTGTTACAACTATATTTCCAACTATGTTATTAATTTTAGGAGGTATTAAACCGGCGGTGCTACAAAAAGAATTTATTTTAACCCAGGATACATTTTACAAGAAAATTGTGAATGATAGATTAAGTGCGTTAACTAATGACTTCTATTATGTCTATTTCTTTGTTATTTTACACAAAAATAATATATTTTACATTTCTTTATGATAAACTATATTTCTACTGCGATTATTATTGTTCAATACGAAATAAAAATTATATCTTCTAAGCAAATGACTGATAACCTAAATATTCAAGTTCGTCAATTTTACTATGTATAATTCTATGTTACAAAGGAATATTTTACAAAATCATGATACATTTTACAAAAAAAATTCATGAATTATTAGATTAAGTGTGTTAACTAATGACTTCTATTATGTGTATTTCGTTGTTATTTTACACACCAATAACTTTTTTATTTCTTGGGATAAATTATATTTCTACTTATATTGTTGATGTATCAATATGAAAGAATAAGATATATCTTCTAAGCAAATAATGGATAACTTAAATATAACACACAAAATAAATTTGAAGACTATGTTTAGGATACAAAATTCAACTGCATATCTATTGGTTCACAACGAATAATAAAATAAATAATATATATATATATTAACATTTATTTCACTTGATATTCTTCATTTAGAACTAAAGTTGGAAGTCTGTAATTTAAATAACAATGAAGATACAAAAAAGGTGAGATCAAATCAACATTTAAATTTTAACTACTGGAGAATCTGGATTTGCAAGACTTGATTACGATCTTTTATTGGAGATTTGTAAAACATTTTTTCACGAACACAAACAAAAGAATGATATGAAATAATTGTTAAGAACAAAATGCATTTCAATTGCACAATGATTTTAGTTATACTAAAAAATTTCAAATAAAAAATTTGATTGCATATAGCTTTAAGATGACTGAATAGTTGTACATTTAGAAATAGTTTGAAAACTATAACTATTGGAGAAGAATCACATACATTGTATTTATGAAAAAATATTTCAAATATTGTGATTAAAATTGTCAAACAGACCTGGTAAACTATTGGAGATGATTCTGATGAGGATTAGGGAGCTTGAAATGAAGAATATGGCTGGAAAATTGAGAAGAAAATATACAACATTGTAGATTATTCTACAACAATGAACATGAACAAAAAAAGATCGATTTTATTTTAGAAAAAATATCGAAAGAGGAGATAAAGCTTTATTTTCCTAAAAATTAAATTATAAATTAAACTTTCAAATTGTTTCTATTTATTAGAAAAGTGAAACAAGCATATAAGTTTAAAAAAAGATTTTGTATGTGCATCACTTAGAAAGAGGGATTTTTAATAAATATGTAAATTAATAAGATAATGAAAAATTATACTTTAGTAAAATTAAAATACCTAATCTGGGAAATAGAAAAGAAGGGAACATACCTTGACAATAACCACAGAGATAGAGGTCTTGCTAATAAGCGATTCAATAGAGTTGCTACGGACAAATCAACAACCTAGGAAGAAGAGAATGTGGGGATGACGAGATCGATTCACATTACATCGCCTAATTTGGGACTTTCTTTGAGTTTTAGGCAATTGCCAATATTGCCTAAACTTTGAATTTGGTGGTTTCATTTGCATTATAAAATGCTATCTTGCAACTTTTTTTAATTTTTGTAATATTGAATGATGAACATATATCTCTAAACTTTATTAATCTTGGACATTGGATATACATACACCTTATGTCACACAAGGATATGGATTGATTTCTAAATCAGTCGAAATTAAAGATTATTTGAAATCGCAAGTATACTGTTTAAATTTTAATTATTGTTGTTTCAAGGAAAAACATATGACCAGTGATATTATTATGTAATGTTTAAAAATCTATAAAGTCGTTGATCAACGAAAACGTCTAAACGTCAAAAGTCTGCATTTTAAGTAGTTATTACTCACAAATGTAAAATATGAACTTGCTTAGTAAAATATGTTACAAAGTAAAATCTGGCATTGTATGTTGAACTGCTTTGAAATATGATTTCTTAGGAAAATTAAGTTGTTTACTAACATTTATGATAAAAATTGAGCTAATATTATTAAAGTAAAGGAAGATGGAAGAAATCCAATCAAGCATGGACAAAACTGAGTGGAATCATGAAGTTGAATCTGAGCAAGGAAGCAAGGATTCAGGTGGATCACTACAGATCCAACATCAAAATCCGAACTCCTGGAGTAAGTGAAAAACTACTTATAAGTGAGGGTAGTTAATGTTATTTAGCTAACATATACTTTAATTAATGAACACGAGCTATGACAGCAGACATTTCAAGGATGAAGGGAAAGGAAGTTGCTGAGGAAAAAAAACTATTCAATGGAGAGGATAATTTCAAAAGTAGGCTTACATATTGAATATAAATTTATTTAAAATTTTAAAATATGGAAAAAAACAAAATGCATATAAAGTATTTAATGAAGTTTGATTTAACATTAAAATGTTACTTTTTTATGTTAAGCTAGAAAGTTATGTAATTGCATGACTTTTTTATATTTGATTATGATAAAAGTATATAAATGCATACAGACAAAGGATATGTACAACATAGTGCTACGTAGAACACTTTGTACAATTTATTAACAGCCATCGACCAACAAACAATATGCAATATTGTCGAAGATGACATTTAGTAAACTAGTTAATATTGGACATGTTGAAATTCAAATGAAGAATCTTCAGTGGCTGGTTGAATAACTAAAGGGAGGAAGGAACTTCTGGTTTGGGAATAAGGTTGTAAATTTTAGTGATGATGAAGTTGGAGCGATCTTGGGCCTACCTAGCTCAGAGACGAAGAAGTTGGAATAAGGTTGTAAGTTTTAGATAAGACTACGATAAAATTTATATTAAAAAATAAAAATGAATAAGATAAAATTCATTTAATGATTGTACATGATTAAGAAAATCAATGTAAAGAAATTGTTTAAAAATCAGTCTGACTAAAAAGCGTCCGAAGCCACAAGTATGTTATGATCGGTATGAAAAATTATTATAATTCATATTAATATAGGATATTGTAATTAATTTAAAAACAATAAGGAACATTAAAATTTATAATTTTTGGTCATGCTTGGAGAGCTTATCAAGTCAAAATATGATTCTGACAATGATGGAAGGATTTCAAAGGAAATATAAATAGAATGCATAGTAAATTAACGGATAATATAAATGTAAAATATGTTGAGAAAATATAAAATAAATATACTATTAGTAAATTAAAAATTAATGTTGTAAAATAAATTTAATGATTGGAAAGGAATAAAAGGGATATATTAACGTAAAATACTATTAAACACTGAGATAGTAATGATCCATATCGTCACTTATGTTATAAAAAAGAACTTTAGACAATAAAATGAACAAAGAATATAAAACGTAAAAGGAAATAAACTATCATAAAACAAAGAATCAGTTCGAAGAAAATTGCCTAGTAGTAGTAAGACTTAAACATGAAATATGTTGAAAAATAATAAATATAAAATCTCTTCATAAATATAGACATTATTATGAATAAATGTGAAAATCTAAAGGAAGGGAAACTGTATCGATTGCTTCAAGATATCCACCGACTTCTTCAACCTCGTTGTATATATGAAGAAGAAAATTAGCAATAAAAGAACTATGCAAAAAATAAATAATGAGTTACTTGAAACATGTCGATGTCATCAGAAGAATAGTGATTTTCAATTGTGATTCTTAAAGAGCGCATGTGAGAATTTATGGGAGATTACGGGGAAGAATACATGAGAAACTTAGAAAAAGGGAAATGAAAAAATGAGTGTGTCCGCGGGAAACATGTTGTTAAGCTAAGAGAGAGAAGATTAAAATCAACAATAATTGAGCCGCTGAAAATGGGAATTGACTGGGAACGAGAGAGAGTATTAACACAATACTTACATAGAAGTTACTAAAAATGGGATTACATAGTTACCTCGAATGATGGTTTTGGAGAAATATGATGGTTTTTGCTATCGGTTGTAGATGAACATCGGACACCTATTGTGTAGTGTCGCATGGAAAATGATTTAAGGTGGTACATCAATTCAAGTTTTTCTTATATATATATATATATATATATATATATATATATATATATATATGGGTAAAATGGGGCTGCCCCCTGGGAGTAGCCAACTTGGCTACTCCCATCCCTATTTTTCCATCATTTTTTTATTTCTTTGGAAAATAAAAATTTGTATATTCATCATTATATCACTCTAACATTCTATTAAAATTTCGTCAGAAACAGAGACTCCTAGGCCCTCCATCCAGACGTCATTTTTTTAACGGTCGCAGGATTTTTTAAATCGACCCTATTTGGATGAAGGCCGTAGGAGTCTCTGTTTCTGACGAAATTTTAACAGAATGTTAGATGGATATAATGATGAATTTACAAATTTTTATTTTCCTAAAAAATAAAAAAATGAGGGAAAAATAGGGGTGGGAGTAGCCAAGTTGGCTACTCCCCGGGGACAGCCCCATTATTACACCCATAACCCGTAATCACGAATTGCACCAAGAATCTTGAATAGTTGTTAACTATTACGTGGCATAATCATGTGTTAAATTTCATCCATTTTCTCCGTTATCGTTGATAGAATCTGTTTACTTTTGAACTCAATCACATTTGCAAAAGATGCAACTCCTCGGACCATCTTTGATTAATCACAAAACAAACATCAACTCGATCTTTATTGCCTCGATCTCGATTTCCATCGTGGATTCCCAAAAAAACTTTCGACTGCTGACATCATTCGTTGTTCTCTTGATTTGAATAGCAGAGGAGTGCTCCATGAATGGAGCCCTGGTAATAACACCAACAGAAAACTCCAACAATCTCGCAAGAGATTCGTAATGAAACGTCTTCTGAACATTCCATATCTTCGTTGTCCGATCCGCACACCGGTTAAATTGTTAATGAGGCACGTCGAATCACCTCATCTCCAAAAGAAACGTATTCATCTCGAAGCATTATAGTGGGTATGTTGTCCTTTGCGCAGGAGAAGAGGACATCATATCTCTGCAGGTGTGGCAGAGAAACGTGAGGGGCCTATCGTGCCCACTTACTAGGATTGGGTTATCCAAAGTGTTTTTGAAATCGGATCGGACTGACCGGTTCGATCGATCCGACCGGTGAACCGGACTTACTTGAATCGGTTTGGTTAATCGGTTTATGTCGGTTCGATTTGATTATTCGAATTTTAATTAATCCATCCGGTTCAACTTATTTTTTTGACCCGGTTTAATCAGGTTCGACCGAAGTTGAACCAAATTTAATTTTTAAATTATTTAAAAATTTTGTTGGTAGTGAGAGTTGAAAACATGACTTTTGGTTACGTATTTCACCATCTAACCAACAACACTAACACAACTTTTGCATGTATTGTATTTTAAATGTAATTAAACTAATATCATGTTATAGAGCATCTAATCCAAATGATATATGTGTGTGTGTGTGTATATGGGGAAAATGGGGCTGCCTGGCTGCCCCCACTTCATTTTTTACAATTTTTTTTCATTTTTTTGGAAAACTATCATCCCTGTATCACTCCTATATGTCATTCGAATTTCGTCAGAAAAAGAGACTCCTACAACCTGATACAGGCCCTCCATCCAGACGCCATTTTTTTAACGGTCGCATGATTTTTTAAATCGACACTGTCTGGATGGAGGTCGTAGGAGTATCTGTTTCTGATGAAATTCGAATGGCATATAGGAGGGATATATGGATGAATATACATGACGATATTTTTAAAAAAAATAAAAAAAATTGCCCAAAAATGGGGCGGGGCAGCCCCATCAAACCCTATATATATGATATGTATGATATTTAATGGTGTATAAGAAAAATAATTTATGTATAGTGTGAAATATATACATTATCTATGTATTTTATATATATTTCAAGTATATTAAGTGTATATTATATATATATTATTTCATTTCGGTTTATTAGCTGGTTCAACCTCTTTTTTTTCACTGGTCCGATTTAACGGTTTTAAATAATGATGACGTTTTGATTCGGTTGAACGGGTTTGATTACATGGTTCAACCCGATCCGACCATTTCAGCAAAGTTTTCGGTTTGATGTCCAATTCGGTTTCAAAAATCTTGTTATCCACGTAATTCCGGATTATTGACATAATATTGAATTTATATAGGATCATGGGTGTAAAAATCCCAAACATTATTTTGATTTCGAGTTCTCTACTGATCCAATCAACATCAAACTATATCAACCAAATTAAAGGGCATCCCAAAGAACAGGATGAGGAAGATGAATACAACTTCACAGTAATCCTATTTCTCGGACTCGGTCCTCCAGGACATCCACAAAAAAGTACACTTGATCCAAAAAAATATCCAAAAAAAATCCTGAGATTAATTTCATATGAGTATGCCTAAGATGTATTTCTCGTGGTGTATATATCGACAATTGGTTTGTCGATTTCACCTCTCATCCATTACAACAAAATGTATTCATAGTGACATTTTTAAATTCGACGTTATATCATCTGGCCTTAGTATATATCAAGGATTGTTATCCATTGCAAAAGGATTTTTTATGCTCAAAATTAACTAGGAATGATATATACATTGCTACTTAACTAGAAATAGTTCATATTACAACTATTATATTTTGCATCTTCCATCAAAACCTATACTAATTGTTGCTAAAAAGTAATAAAAATGAGAGAAAATTTTGATGATAAATATAACAGATGATTGTTCCTTTATCAATACTCTCTAGTGATATAGATAGTTGAAGACTATGGTTTAAGACCGTAGCGCATCAAAGAAGCGTGAAGATCGCATCGAATACAACCAAGTGCAACTAGTCATACTAGTTGCAATGAGCAGAAGAATTTTGACCATCATTTTGATCGTACTCTCATTGATTGACAACAATGCATCAACTAATATAATACCCTCCCCACTTATCGAGACACTCGATTATGGGTCTCTTAAGAAAACTAAGATGATTTATCAATTCGCTGACCGATCAATGAAGAGGTCGAAGGGTATTCTTGAAAATGTTATCATTCGGATCTAGGGCATGAGCTACACTATAAGCTTTGTTCTATTGCTCATAGCAGCCTCCACCCCTATGGAGTACACTCTAATCATCTTGGGTTGGTCTTTCCTCGCTAATGCAAAATCCGTTATTGATTATGGATCTGGAGAGATATGCTTTCGTTCCCATAGTGAGAGCATTGTCATTTTGATGATTACTACACAAATTGCCACTCAGAAACACACGCTTGATAATTATATATCTACTTTATCCAACTCAAAGGACTATGACCTAACTGTTGAGATCAGAGAGATTTGTTACACCATCGACGATACTGAGACCTGGAATTTCCTCTTCAAGGAGGAAGACTCAGGAAGCATAGACCTTTGTATTTCTTCTTCTTGTGTGTGGATATGTTTTGATGAGATCCACAACATTTACATTGTTGATACTTCACAATGAAAGGAAGTTAAAGAAGAGACTTCCTAGGACAGACCACAACCTTACTTCTTCCTTTGATGAGTTTGTGCCCTTATGTTTGAGATCATTAACGACTTCCACTACGTCGATCTAAATCGAGCTTTGTTAACAATTGACCCCGATATTGACTAGCACCTTGTCAGATCTATTCCCTGACAGTCACGCAAGAAGGTAAAGCTTCTACCTTCTTGATAACTATGCATTCCTACCTCCTTGTATATATTCCTTTCATTATTTTCATTCCAACTTTTGTTTCTCTCATCCACCTTGATTTGTGTGTTTGTCTTGCTTAGGATGTGATTTATCCTAAGTATAGGAGAGGTGGATGAGTCAAGTGTTCTTTCTTCGTTCTGTTTCATTACTCCTCTCGTTTATTATAATTAAGAATCCTTTACCCTAAGTATGGGGGGAGGTAATGTGTTCATTCTTTATTAGTTGCTTTGATTTTTATGTTCATTTGTTCTCTCGCATGTCTTCTAACTAGTCGATAATTCTTTTCTATACTTGGAGATACTTTACCTTAGGTATAGGGGGAGACAAACCGAGTCATTGATTTCTGTGAGTTTTAATCCTCGATCATCCCTACTTGTGTACAATCTTCTATACTTAAGATCTCATTTGATCCTAGTATAAGGGGAGCGACTGACTTCTCATTACTTTGATATGAGTCGTTGTAGTATATTCTTTTCTATATTTAGCATGAGTTATGTCTTCCTTTATTGCTCTTTGATCATTATGAATATATAATTCAAGCTAAGTAAAGGGGGTCGTATATATGTTATATATACATTAGCCATAACTCGTACTTTCGTATTAACAAAAAGGGCTAATATATTATATTAGGCGAGGGTTTATATAATAAATCAATAAGAATAAACTCCTGTAAGTATGTATAAAACTTTTTGAAAAATAATTTGTAAAAATTAGTTTGAAACTATTTTACAAAATGATTTGGAAAATGATTGTAAAATATTTTCAAATAATTTGAAATAATCTCTTTATAAATGTTTGTAAAACATTTGTAAAAATTGTTTGTAAAATAATTTTGAAAAAACATTGTAATATTATTTGCAAAATATGTTTTCAAAATGTTAGGCAATTGTTTGCAAAAAAAATTATTTTCAAATTATTTTGAAAACTTTGTAGATAATGTACTTGTAAAAATTCTTCAAATAAAACATGTACGTACCACTACCAAATTCGTAATAAACATATATAAAAACATTTGCATAACTCTTATGAAATGTCTTATTAATATCTATAAAATTATTATGAATATGTAAATATATTTAGTTCATTAACCCCTTTTCAACATTCACAGAAAAAGTTGCAAAATTTTCAAAAACCCTTAAATTTTGAAAATATTTTCAAAACTCTAAAAAGTTGCAGAACTTTTTGAAAATTCTGTAAAAATTCAAAACCAGGAAATTGTTTCACAAAAATATTTTCTTGCACTGCATAAGCATTTTTAGAATGATTTTGACAAGCGGACGTCTAAATAAAATAAAAAGAGTGGAGCTTGTTTTAGACCTTAATCCACTTAATCCCATATGAACCTTATAGGAACTAGAATTAAGACATTTCTTGTCAATGAGACTTAATTTTTTAAGTCTACAAGACTATAGTCACATGTCATCTAGAACCTAAGTAGAGCATTTCGAAGAACACACATGACTCTTGCTGATAATGATCTAACTTGGACATTGCACTATGCACTTTGCTCAGCTCTAAGGAGGTGGTGAGGGTAGGATTCTTTAACTTGAGGAAGCACATGTATGGAAACATAAGTCACCAAAATAGGTGGCCAGTACCCCTGAAGATCCCTAGATGCGTTTTTTATTATACGATATTAATGTGTTGTAGTCGAGAAATCATGTATTGATCAAAAAACACTTAATTAGTTTATGAATTAAAGACAAAAGCAGTCGAAATTATTTTTTTACTTAGGAATGCCCAAGGTCGAACTCAGGGAGACAAGTGTCTCCTTAGGATGATTTTTAGATAAATTTGAAACTAGGTTTTCAGTGAGTATTTTTAGATATTTTTATGCAATTAATGAATGAAATGCAAATGTGGTTAAGTATAGGGGTGTTTTTGTAAAATATCAGTCAGATTAATTCCAAAAATCTTAAAATTTAACCATAATGTGGACGCACGCAAAATTATTACTTTATTTTTTTGCATTTTTGGGGTGTAAAATTAATTTTCTTTGAATCAAATAATTCAAAAATGGTGACCTATATTAATTTAATTTTAATAAATGGCAAATCTTAATATTTTCAGAAAATAAAATTATACTAGATCTACCTAATGACGAGGTATCTGGGATAAATTTCAGATCCTAAAGGTACTAAGTTATAGGGAACCAAAATTCAATTTCCTATTACACCAATTACTTTATTCGGGGAGAAATATGCATGCAAATGAGATGATTATTTGGCACATTACAGACAACCATCAATCCTAATTACAATGATTTTTCTTGATTTTTTGGAGCGATATATGTACTGCTACGGATTAATAATCACAAACTTGGTAAAATATGGCAAATTTCACCACAATTAAATCAATAAATCTACCTATGTCCTTAAATCACCATTAAAGGTTCAAATCAAAGAGAATTAATTTCTTCATACACATACAATTTTTGGAACTAGAAATTTATGCAAAATAAGGGATGAAATAAATGCTAATTTGTACGGTGCAAAATGCAATTATAAGAAATAAAAATATATGAATTATCTACACATAAAAAGAGCCTAAAAAATTACTAGAGCTTGAAGGGGGTTATTTGCAATTATTCTCAGCAAGGCTTGCCACACATGTGAGGGTAAGCTGGAAGGGACTGACTTAGATTCGAGGGGATGACGAGGGTATATGCGAAAATCTCCATGTGATGCATGCATTGCACATTATCCAGAGCTTTGGTTGGTGTCCTGGTCCCATATCGATACGTGGCGCTTCGCTATGGCTCGACACCATTGAGGTGTGTGGGTAGGCTTGAGGCTTAGGACATGGGAGGATGCATTGCACATAATGAACTCAGAGTCATCAGATCTCCATTTGTCGGCACTTGTAGGATGGTCCTCGCCTCTTCTTCAAGCAGTAGCCAACGATGAGGAGCAATTTCTCCTCCTCTGAATCTGCTACTGAAGGAGCACTAAAGGGATTCCTCAGAGCTCATGCTCATGATGGAGGTGAAGTAACAACTGTGGCCTTAGCTGAAACACAGTTAAATCATGGAGGTTGGATGATGGAGGCCATTGCAGGATGAAGGAAGGACTCTTGATTGATGGTGCATGAGTTCTTAGGTCCAATGAAGGTGAAACAAGCTACTCGATGGTATCCTGAGTTACCTTTGTGTTTCCCTTCCGGATATGCAAGAGAGAAGGAACACAACGCTCGAGCTGTGGAGCTCGAGTTGATATACAAAGAAGAGAGAAGGAGTGGAGCTCCATGAAGATGATGGATTGGAGGGGAGATGGAGATAGATGAGGTTAGAGATTTCGTGAATGTCACGAAGGCGGAATGATTCAGTGAAGTCTGAGTTGGGTCTAACAAGGGAAGAGAGTTATTTGGGGGATAAAGAATACGTAGAAGAGAAGAAATCGACTGAAAATAAGAGGAATAAGGCCTGAAGAAGAATACATGATGCTTGGAGGACGATCAGATGCATGGGAAGTGGGAGCTTGGAGTTTGACAATTCATTGCTCAAGGGATCGACACAACTTGAGCTGAAAAGCTCGCGGAGGATCTGCAACAAAGGACATAGGCCCCTTGGATCTCACTGAGAAGGCTCACGTCGTCGCTCGCAATTGACTCTCTCTCCCTTGTTGTCACCAAGGAAGGAGTTGAGCTCGGTGCCCTAGAGCTCGAAGAATGGTGAATTATTGGAGTGCAATAGAGGTGTGGTGGTTTTAATGGGTGGAGGTTAGGGATACATGAAGAAGACAAAGTCGTGGGGTGACGTAGAGGAGAGGGAAGTAGGATGATCAGCCACTGGTTGTAGAGGAAGAGATGGAGATGGATGGTGGTGTGCAAGGAGAGTGGAGGCTGTTGGGGATTGGTCAGAGAAGACGAAGGAAGGGGGTGAAGTCCCTAACCATTTTATCTGCCAAGATCGAACGATCATGGATGAGACATGATGCAGGAAAAAATAAAATATAATATAAAGGGAAAAAGGAATAAATGGAAAAGATTTAGGCCATTGTATGAAGCACCCTACATCCAATGGCCCAGGAGAGAGGCTGCAAAGAGGAGTACGTAGGGGGGTACGTGGTGTTTCCAGGAGCTGCCACATGTCGCCTCCACAAAAATCAGAAAATAAATTTAAATAAATATAAAAATAAAAAAGTACATAATATCAAATAAAAAAGTGATCTTCACTAATTTGTTCGTCTCGATGAGAGATACTACTTTCGTGAAGGAACTAAAACCAAAAGAAGTCATTTGTACAATGTGTATTTTTGGTGATCTTCTATGTATATAAAATAACTAAATTTTTATGTTTTGGATTTTTTATGATTTTAAATAAGGTAAAATTAAAAATAAATTCAAATATAATATAATAAAATATTTACATGTTAATCTAATTTTTTGATATTTTTATTAAATTAGAAAATAAAGAAATTAGATAGGAGAGACTTATCTACAAATTATATATACATACTCAGTATGACTCATTTTATTTGATTTTAATTCATTTTAGATTTGAATTTTTCACACTTTATTAAAACAAAAATTACAAAAATAAAAGAAATAAATTAAAAAGATTTATTTTTTTACATTAAACAATAAGGTCAAAGTCAGACAAAATATACAATATATAATGAGGTCCCAAAATCCAAGTTTCACATATGAACTTTGATTCTATTGAATTTAGTTGTGTTTTGTAGATAATTGAATTTACATTAACTCAAAGTGAGTAGAAGTTCGTTAGAAGCTGTATGTGAGAGAGATTTCAATTTGCAGCCTTTTGTCTCAAAATTAGGGGTTGGTTTTATTTGTCAAATATACAAGTTAGTATTCTTCTGATATTATTAATTTAGTAATATTAGTAATATATACACAATGGGATTGATTTTATTGAATTTTAGTTTAGTATAAATTAATGAAAATAGGGGAAGTTAGTTAATATATATGTGATTATTTACACATAAATTCTAGCTTCTTATTTATGCAATCATGAATGCTAAAACATGTGTATTATTAACACATACATGAATGCTAATAATGTAACATAAGTGATAAAATGTGATTAATTACTTGAGAACAGAGCTCTATTTTTCAACTTTTAAAGTGATAAATAATAGATTCATCAACCCCTATATTTAGACCTTGCTCGTCGTTGAGCAACTAAAATGAATGCATAAGTGAAGTGACATTGGTTTCCATACCAAGGTCATGAACACAAGGTGAAAGTGGAGTTCGACTCGATCTTTGGATTAATAACGTGGCAAAACTCGTCAAGATAATTTGGGTTTTAAAAATAGTAGTATCTAAGTTGTATTATTCATCGTCCAGGTCAGACTCAGAAGTCATCTTAGATCAACCCCTTCCTAAAGTATCCTACAAGAACATGGAATAAGTGTCTCTTGTGTAAGGGGTGTTAGATCTTCCCATTCAAGATGCGGAACTACCATGAAATCTCCTCCTCCGGTAACTCATCATAAAGAGTCATGTATTTCTTCTAAGTTCAGGTACATACTAATTCATAACGAATAGGGGGAAGACATATAGAAGAAGGGGAAAAGAACTGGAGTGTGACTAGTGTAGTCACATCTCCTGTGAAGCTTGTCTCGTTTAGCCAAGTCTCCATCAAGATCTGCATGAACTCTGAAGCTTGGAACATTGTGGTCAATGAAGTGTTTTAGTAATTGGATCCTTTTTGTATAAATTATGGTTGCTTTGCATTGATCTTTTTGTACACCAACAGATATAGAATCTTTTGTTTTGCCCATGCTTTGGGGTCTTAGAAAAAATTGTGTTAGCAGTTCATTTATTATCCGAAGCTTTATTTCAACATGTTAGTGTGGTCTTTAGATGTCCACACTACCAAAGAGGAAGATGCACAATCTTCCAACACCTCGTCTGAATTGAGCAAAGTATGCATTGTAGAGTACATGTTAGTTCCCTATCTAAGAGTACTTAGAATGAGACACCCTGGTTAGACACTAAGAGTAAAAGTATAGACATTGTCTTGCGAAACTTCGAGAATTAAATCTATGATCTGAAGTTTCTAAAATCCTAACTTTTCAGTGAAGTTCCTTTGAAAAATTAAGTAAATTAAGGTTAGTCAAGTCCACACTCAATTTTTACTCATGATTAGGTTTAGAACCCAATGACTTTCCATTTGTGTGATTGCAAGATATGCAAAATGCAATGCAGATGCAAGATGATATTTTATTTTTGATGATTTTTTATTTAAATGAAGGAATGAATGAGAAGCTTATTTATTTGAAAAAAAATGGTCTACACCCTATTTTATAACATTTGCAACACAAATACACCAAAAGGATTATTTACACATATTTTGCAAATTTACACCAGGTATACAATATGCACGTTATGCAATATTTACAAAACACACACACACATGTCCTATTTTACAAGAATTATACATATTTCGCATGTGTTTTACAAATTTTATTTTTTTTACGAATATTACAAGTGGTTTTCCATCCCTTTTTTAGAGATTAGTATATACACAAAGTATACGAAAGTACAAGTTATGGCTAAAGTATTTATACAATATATATGGCACCCCCTATACTTAGGTCATGTTATGTCCTCAGAGCATGGAGAGAAATAATACATAATTCATACAAGCGTAGAGTGGTGCAAAGAGTATGAGTATAGAGGTCGGCCACCCCCTATACTTAGTGCTTTGAAGGAGACAAAAATGAGGTGATCGAGGGCAAGAGAAAAGGAAGAAGTAGAAGTGAAGAATGCATAATGGGCATCGACCCTACTATACTTCAACTCGGTCTGCATGAGTATGGAAGTGTAGGAGTGGGGTTCCGATGAGATCTAAAGAATGTACAATGGAAAAGTGATCATGAATCTTTGTGATGCTACTGAAGGCTAGAGATCATTGCTACAAGGCCTCATCTGCAATTGGGTATGTATCTTCTGAATTTGTTCCACACGTGAATACAGTCTCCTCAGCATGGACTAACTAATCATTCGGTTTGACAAAGTGCTTCAGTAGTTGTCCATTCACCAGGAATGTATGTGCTTATCTGTAACATCTAAGATCGCAACACATCTGTTGTCATGGACAACACAGACTAAAGACGTCCCCATCCATTTGGACTTGAGCTTCCCTTGTAAAATATTCATCTTTACATTGAGCAACGATACCTTTTGTCCAGCGATGATGGTCTTTCATATGATAAATCTATCATGGCAATGTTTAACCTTGTCCTTGTTCACCAAACCGTTGTCGTATGCTCGGTTTTTGATTTCCACAAGTTCATTTATATCCATCTCTCTCTATTTTTTCCCTAAGTGTGTGTTCCAGTTATCCCTCTTAATTGTCATACTGATTTGTGCATTAATTCTATGGGAAAATGACATGGATTTTCGAATACCATCATGAATGTGGAGGTTCCTAATGGTGTCTTGTAAGCCATCATGTAAGCCCAAAGGACTTGATCCAAGAGATGGGACCATTCCATCCTGTCCGGATGAACAAGCTTCTACAATATGACCTTAACCTCCCTATTCGACACCTCTACCATGCCATTGGTCTGTGGGTGATAAGGACTCGCGAAATAGTGCTCAATGTCATAATCCTTCACAAGTTTATTTACTTATCTATTTACAAAATGGCTTGACCCATTTGATATCAACGCTCTGGAGACCCCGAACCTATAAATATTATGCTCTCTCATAAACTTACAGATAGTCCTACTGTCTACAACTCAGGTCTAGATAGACTCCACCCACTAGGACAAATAATCTACCACGAGAAACATCAAAAATGAATTTAAATAATTAAATAATGTAAACAAAAAATAATAATGATAAAATAACGTTAATTTAGGAAATTTTTAATTAGTTAAATATGGTTTTTCAAGGGTTAAAATAAATAAAAGGTGTTATCTATAGGTATGTATACCTATATATACTAAGTTTTTTATTTTTAATTAATAGCGTATACATATATATGCATTATTTAATATTTTATTAATTTAAAATATTTTACAATGGTTTTAAATAAATTTTTATTTGATTTTTAGGAATTAATTATTAGGATAAATAAATAGGTATATGTACGATATATACATAGTGAAACCTATACAATATATACATGATTTTTTTATTTTTTCTTTTGTAATTTTTATTGATATTTATATGAGTAAAATACATTACAATTAATTAAAATAAAATGTTTATAAATATGCACAAGAAAATAAATAAATAAGGTATATAATATATATGGGTACAATATACAATAGTATTCCAATTAGCCACATTTCACAACTTAACTCTGATTTTTATGAAATCACCTCCATTTTAATAATTATTTAATTTAGTGTGCAATGAAAGTGAGTTTGATGAATTTAGTGTTTTGGTGGATATGATATTTATCTTGCAATTTGAGCATTGTGGTTTTTTGAGAGTGTTGTAATTTACACGATATACACAGATTATTGTTACGATTATTTATATTATTTACAAAAGAATTTTATTCACAATTCTCAAGAAGAAATAATTTTCATTTGCAAAGAATTTGGTGGTAAATAAATTAAAGAAAAAATGTGTATTATAGACAATAACGTATATATGATGATTTATTTTTTGATGTCTAGGTCTTATCTCCCCCTACTTTATTACTTATCAATCAGGTCAAGTGTTGACCTGCTCTCGGGAACTGAGTCGGCATGTATCTATTACATATATATATATATAGTCTTTGATTTCTTTATTTTTCCTCTATTTCCTTTATTTATTTATTTTATATTAAAATAGTCATAAATGTCAATATTTATACAAGAATTAAGGTTAGTAAAAAATGAATTTATTGATACTACATGTTTTTATAAGGAATTTAAGCTAAAATAAATGAATAAAGATGATGAAGTGCATATTCATCACTATGCTCAAAAGTCTTTCGTTAAATACGTTTGCTCTAACATTGTTTGGCCTTCTCCTTGTACATCAGGTTGTTATCATATGAATAGTCTCGGAATTCCAAGAGCTTGTTCATATCAACTTTTTTGTTCTGACCACTAACATGTGAGTCCAAGTTGCAAATATTCATGGCCCATAAGGATTTGTGAATTGATTCTATGGGTAAATGGCATGGCTTTCCATAGACAAGACGATATAGAGATATACCCAACGGGTCTTAGGCAATGTGATAGGCCCATAGAACGGAATCAAGAAGTTGAGATCAGTTCTTCCTATTTGGTTGTACAAGTTTCTGCAATATCATCTTAATCACCATGTTTTAAAGTTTAGCCAAACAATTGGATTATAGGTGGTATGGAGATGCAACACGATGTTTTATGTTGTACTCCTTCATCAATTTTCTAACTTCTCTATTAATGAAATGGCTACCCTCGTCTGAAATGAGTATCTTGGGCTCCCGAACCATCAGATAATGGTGTCCTTGAGGAAGCGACAAACGGTACGACTATCAACAGAATGAGCGAGGATAGTCTTAACCCAATGGCTCACATAATCCACAACAAGTAGGATGTATTCACGTTTTCGATTGTTAGGAAAGATGCCCATAAGTTAATGCCCCAAGTATTAAAAACATATGAGATTTGATGAACTTGTGTCATTGGTCTTTAGAACCGATGGTTCTTCCCTACTTCTGGCAATCAATGCAGAACTTGACATATGTTGTGGCATCCTTTTGGTGTCGTACGGTTTCACCACCAAAGGCCATCTGCAATACGATCACTATCGTACGATTTATAGAATGGTGTCCTCCTCCTTCAAGCTTATGACAATGCTCAAGGACACTAGTGTACTCCTAAGAAATGCACCAATACCAAATGCAATCCGCACCTTCCCTAAAAAGGTATGGATCCTCCCATCGGTAGAGATGAATATCGGATAAAAAACGTGTCCTTGTTATTCGCATCCAATCATGTGGAACTTTCCCAAAGAGGAGATAGTTCACAACATCGACATACCGTGGGGGAGATGCAACATTCAAGATTGCTTCATTATGAAAGGTTTCTGAGATCAAGACAATACTCACGGGAGTTTCTTTGAATTTAATTATGGACAAGTGATCATCTACTATGTCTTAACTCCAGGTTTGTCTCTTATTTCCAAATCAAATTCCTGGGGAGAAGGATCCAACCGAGCAGAAGTGACTTGGCATCCTTCTTCTGATGTTAGTATGTGATGATTGAGTGGTATGTATAAACAATTTCTTTTATTCCTAACAGATGCGATCTGAACTTCTCTAAGGATAAAACAACAACCAACAGCTCTTTCTCTGTTACGGTATAGTTCTTCTGAATATCATCCAATGTCCTGTTAGCATAATGTATAGCTAATGGTACGCCATCCCTACACTACCCAACATTGCCCCAATATTATCGTCTACTGCATCCGTCATGACCGAACGGGAGAGACCAATCTGTCAGTTGTACAAAAGGTGCTTGAGTAACCAAATCTTTAAACTGATGTAAGGCTTGGAAGACTTTGTCATCTACAATGAGTTCAGTCTCCTTGTCTAGGAGCATGGTAAGAGGTCGCGTAATTTTACTGGTCTTGAATATATCACTGATAAAAACCAACATGCCCCAGAAAAACTTCACCTGCTTCAGTGTCTTAGGTGGCTCGAGTTTGGAAATGACATCCACTTAGGCCGGGTCAATCTCCAAGCCTCTCTTGGAGATATGTCCCAACACTATCCCTTTAGTCACCATGAAGTGACCCTTTTCCCAAGATAGAACCAGATTAATTTCATAACATCTTTTAAGCATGCGGTCTAGGTGCACAAGACAAGCATCAAAGCTCTCACTATAGAATGAAAAATCATCCATGAAGATGTCAACTAAATGACCCACCATGTTAATAAAATACCAATACACACCTATGGAATGTAGCTGAAGCGTTAACAATCCAAATGGCATCAGTTATAATGCATAAATCCCAAACGGACAAGTAAATGTAGGCTTCTCTTGGTCCTTCATACCACTTCATTATCCCATTCATGACAACTTCCCAGAGACTAGGATTCAGCCTGTGCGGATACTCATGGGATGGCTTGTTGTTATCCTCTAAGTAGATGTGGTGTGAACACAAGGTCAGATTCATCAATTATAGATCTAAAATGTTCAATCCAATTGCCTTGTACTTTTTCTCAAGAACCTCAAGTAAGCGAGATTCTTGATCAATGGCCAATGTGAATTGATAATGATTGGATGCTCTTCAGGCTCACCCGTAAGGAAAGAGTATTTCTTGTTAGCTGGAAGCAGCTTCAGATCTAGAGGAATCAGAACTATCTTCTTGGTAACTAATAACAGGGCTTGACTCGTAGTTAAGAAGTGCAGATAGTACTGAACTGTGGAGAGACTTGACTAATAAAACAAAATCAATAAAATAGGAGAGAGAGGGAAAGTGAATATGCCGATCTCTCTTATTTTATTTCACTTTTTTTATTTATCCAGGCAAGTATTCCTGGGTCGAACATAGGGAGGCATAAAATGTCACTCATATTTTTTATAAGGAAAATTATTTTTGTGATTTTTATTTCTCAAAGTAAATTTTGTTGTTGATTTTTAGTTTTTGTATTTTTATTTGATTTTTAATTTTCTATTTTAGATTCAATTTTTCAAATTGATGATTTTGCAAACAAGTGATCTATAATATGTTATATATGTGGTAGAAAATATAACATGATACTATATTGTAGATCTTGAAAGAACACTTGAGAAAAAGTCTCAAGAACAACACACAAAGATGAAACTCAAAACGGATACGGAATGCGAAGAATAAAATCTTGATGAAAGTACGATAAATATTTCAAAAATTGACTCAAAATAAATCTGGGGTAGTTGTGTATCTACCCAAGAAAAGAACCAAAATGATTTCCAAAATATGTCCAAGGTTGCCCTATAGTTCAGGGGTATAATTGTAAATAAAATATAAAAGAAAAATAAGAGGTATCTCAAATAGGTCCCTGGTTAGGGGCCTATTTGTAAGAAAAAAAATGTTTGGATTAACACTTAGGTCCCCGTGCAAGAACCTACATGTAATAATGCAAATCTTCTAGATGGATTGGAATTTCTGGAAAGGTGTTGTGTGCTTTTTGTAAATTTCCCACCGATTGGGACTCTACGGTCATGATTAGATCCTATGGTTGATTGTTGACCCTTGGATGTGGACATGTGGTGATTACATGTGTGCCACTTGTTCTTAGTCTCGTTCTTCCCCAAATAAAAATGGCAGTAGTCTTGGCATCTCCTCCCCGATTCTACAACGATGGTGGTTGATGGTGGCACTCCTACAGAACCATAAGGGGGTCCCTACTCCCTTCAAGCTCTCCTACAGTGGGATAAGGGTGAAGATGGCATCGTAGGAAGAATGGTGGTTGCGTCGACAATGCTTATAGGGTTCCAACAATGGTTGGAAAATCATCCCAAAATTTTGAATGATCGAAGGCACCAAGAGAGAAATATGCTCCAGAAGATGGGGTGGTCAATGTGTAAATGAAGTTTATGTTGCTCGATCAGAGAATCGACTAAAGATGTTGGGTTCTTGCAGCCTGTTATGGGTTCCAAGAATTAAGGTCGATTTGAATCGATTTAGAAATGGAAGTTGAATGGACTTGGTAGAATGGTGATTTAGTGACCTAATGTCATGATTAACTATGGTAATTGAGCATGATATTCTAGGAATTAAAATGGTTGAGGAAATTTACCTGGGAATTGGAAAGTGTATAACCTTATTGGTCTTTGCTCAATGGGGTTGTGTTTCTGGAGTTGGATGCGGCTAACGACAACGATACAAAGCAGTTGGAAGCCTTGGAACATCTCCCCTGACGTTACTCCTCCATGCGAGACGACCACCAGGTGATGTCACCACCGAGGATGGCCAGGGCAAGGATGGGAAAGTGGGCGGTCAATTAGTGGATACTAGAATTGAAAGAAGTTATTTAGAGTTGGTTAGAATGACTAACTTTGATTAATTAAATAGAAACGACGGAAGGTAGATAGGATTTGATCGAATGGCTACTGTGGCTATTAGCTGTTAGGTGAGTAGAAATAATGGATTAGATGGGGTTTCAAATGAGAAATAAAGTGTAATTATATGGGTGAAGGTGGGATGTTCAAACAGACCAACATGCTGGAGCTCTTAGGGAAGAAATTGGGTGCCTATACGTGTCAGCACCACATAAGTCCAAAATATAATGATTGTTATAAATTATATAATAAATATTAAATGACATTATTTTAAATAGGCATAAAATGAAAAGTGTCAATAACTAAGTTATTTATATTATAGTATAATTTATTTTTAATAATAATATATATTTTATGAGATATTAATATAATATTAATATATATATATAGTATACTTAATAAATATCATAAATAATTTTAATTCATTGTTTTAATAAATAGTGCTTTATTTTTATATTTTATTATTTAATATAATAATAAATTAGGATTGTGTGATTTTTAAAGATTTTAATGAATTTATTTCATACATTAATAAATACATGTTTATAGTCTACAGTTCAAATTCATCTATTTTGAAGATTTTTGATTTATTGAAAATATTAAATAAATGTTTTAATTTCTGAATTTTCTGTAAATAAACTACAATATCATAAAAATAATTGAAATTATAAAATCAACGATACTAAAAATTATTTACATAATAAAATAATAGCCTCGAAACCTAGTTGTCGTTACTTCCCAAAATCAACTTTTTGCAAACGGATTCTGATTTTAATGAAATCGCATTCATTAATTAGAGAATATTATTTTAGAATCTTTAAATGTGTAGAATGAAATTGAAGTTCATATGAAGAAGTTTTGAGGTTCGGAAGTTGGTAAATTGATAATTTGTAAACCAGATTACCTAGCATATGCACAGGTTGTTATTATTTTCTGATTTTTTATATTTTATATACATTTTTATAAATACAATAGAAAAGATTTGATGAAGAATATGTTCAAATTATATAACTAAAAATAGTTGAAGTTTTGGTAAATAATGAATAAATAAGATTAAGTGTTCTGTGTACACAGTTTGTTATGTTTATTGTTTTCTTTCTTATCTCCCCCTACTTTGTTGTTTGTCGACTAATCCATACTGACTTGGTCTCGGTGATTAGGTTATATTGGATTTTTCTTAATTTTTTGCAACATCCGATAACAAATTAAGCGCTAGTAAAATCCTCTTTTCAAAATGTTGCCATTGTTGTGGAGGCATAGTCGTGATTGATTTTCTGAGTTTTATTTTGTGTTTTTTCTCTTTTTCTCATTTCTCGATTTTCATTAGTTTTCTCGGTTTTTGAGTGTTTGTTTTTCTCATGATTTTTCTTTATTTTCTTTGTTTTGTTCTTTGATTCTTTTCTATTTTTTGTGTGTTGTATTATCTTGTTTTTTTCTTGATTTTCTTGTTTTTTTCTTGTTTTTTATCAATTTTGTTTGTTGATTTTCTCTCAATTTTTAATCTCTTTTTTGTCTTTGATTTTTCTTGAGTTTTGTATTTATTTTTTCTCTTTTATTCTATCTATGTTAATCCATGTGAAAGACCTACAATATTAGTCGGCTTTCTAGGAAGTTGAACTAGTTAAGAGAGCAGAGACTAGCTCAGTCTTCTGCGTCCTAATTGTAGAGGTAGTACAAGCCGTTGCAGATAATTTTGTGTATTTTTTCAGAGACTCTATTCTTTCAATTTTCTTTTGAGAGTTAGGGCCTTTTCTTGTGTTTTTGTGTTTGGTGAGAGAGGAAGGTGCACTTTCTCATTTTTATTTTTGTAGCAATGGGTCCAGTAAGGACATCCTAACTTATAGACTAGACATTCCAACCTTTTCTTCTGTTTCGCCAAGTGCTGGTGCACTTGGGGAGCCTTACTGTGGTGTTTGATTTTTCCAACTTTTTCTTTGTTTCACATGATTTTGTAGAAACCTAGGGGTGTATTCATAATTTAATAGACTAGTGAAGTACAACTGATCTCCCTAATCCACACTTAGGTGTAATTCAACCATTTGAAAAACTAATCTGTTCTCAAGCAAGAGCTGTTGGATAGGATATGAATTTTATGACTTTTCCATGCATTATCTTAGGTTTACATTTCTATGTAGATCATCTTGCATGTAGAGTGCTGGAGACAGGTTCATTCTCGTTCCCTGCATCATCATTGTTTTCCGTTGCATTACATGATATACTCCTCCATGAGACATTATTTATAAAAATAAAGGAAATTAGGTCACTGTTAACTATTCTTGAAAATATCCAAAAAACCAAAACCCTAAACTTAAAAAATATCTTTTGAAACTTTAGCCAAAAAAATAAAAAATTTGGACTTAGTTGTATTGGGAGAGCAAAATCCTCCTTGTTGCAGGTACTAAACTCCAGAGAGAGTGTATGCGGATGTAGCCTTAAGGATAGAGCTAAAATCCTTGAACTTGTGCACTAAGTACCTATATATCAATGATGAAACCCTGTTTTATGCTCTTAATTGGCTGAACTTAACCCCCTAGCTTAGACTAAGTGTCAATAAAAATCATACAAATCCCTGTAATTGTCAGAGTCATTGAGTAAATTAAAAATACAAAAAATGGCAAAATTAAAAATAGTAGTGTTTTTAACCTTTAAAACGATCTCAAAAATATTTTCTGCATTTGTTTGTTCTCATCTCCATTTTTGGCCAACATAAAACTTGTAGATCTCATCGAGATCTACAAATTTCATGTTTTGAGTTTTTTCCAAATTCGACCATTTTCATTTTCTTATTTCACTTTCTTTCCTCGAATAATCTGATTGGGCCACGTGGCTCTTTCTGGTTGAGCCACGTAGCCCCTTCTCATCTCGCCACCCGCCCCTCATTTCCCACCATTTGATCGCCTTTTGGAGCTCTGATCACCACCATTCGTCTCTGTTTCATTCCAGACCCTTCGATCATCTTCCAGCCTTTATCAAGGTCATCCGCCTGCGCTTTTTCACTAGCTCACCATGTGGCCTCATTGGCGCCACCCAATCGTCTCTAGCACCTCCATCTCTTCTGCACGCCCGCGCTTTGATCTCCACCATCTAATCAAGGCTTGGTCATAGCTCTCTACTCCCGCCTTTCTCTCGCCTCGCCACATGGCTCTTGCAGAGCCATTCGATTTACCATCCATCGAATGATCATGTCCACTCGTTAGCACCTATATCTCAGCCGTTGGATAGTGAGATCCAACGACCAAAGCATCATCCCCTTCCTCAGGTCACCTCTCTCCCACGATCTCCATCTTGCTAACCCGTCGCCCCTTTTCCTTTTCTACCACCTTATCAACCTTCTCCAGCACTCGCTAACCTCCCCACGACTTAGCCTGATCCACCCTCCTCCTTGTACGAACACACGCTACCCACGATCCCCTCTCCTATGTTCCACATCACTCACTCAATCCATGACCTCATGATGAGCGCGAAATTCACCTCTTTAATAATCGATAATTGTAGTATAGGAGGCAAATTTCGGTCGATCAAAACACCACAGTCCTTGAATGTTGTGGAATATTTTTACTTGGCAAGTGTACCAAGGTTGAGCACAGGGAATGGTGATATTTAGTTGCATGGTTTTAAATTAAATTGAGTAATTAATTAATGGTCGGTCAATTTCTGTGTTGGGAAAATATAATTCAAATGCGAAGAAAATGCAATGCAAGAAAAATAAACAGAGTAGATTATGCCCAGGATTTGTGAAGTATTCAATTCAATCCTCAATGAAATCCATTAATTAATTCTCGAGAGATAATCACATATCGAAAGATATTGATGCCCAGAAAGATTTATCCACTCCAATTTACAAGAAAATAGATTAATCAGTGAATAATCCTGTCAAAATTTCCATGTAAAATGCTCTTAAAAATAATCATCGATCAGGAAAATAGAAAGTTAAATAAATTGATCCTCGATTTGACCCCTGTAAATATTAAAGTTTTGGGAATAATCAACAATGAGCACAAGGGGTTGATCAAATTAAAATTCTCAACTGAACTCCTGCAAAAGATATCGTTAAATTTCCAAGCATCAATATGTCAAAAATTAGCCTTCATATGTCATCAAAGGTCCACGAATGATATTAATCAGTAAACACCCTCAGATCTGATCACAAGCTATGGAAAATAGTAGAGCATGAAAATAGCTTCAAAATGACATATTATATGCTCAAAACGGAGTTCGTATGAAAAGGATATGATAAAATGATGTTTCAGGGACTAAAATGTAAATAAAATAAAGTTTTTTTGCAAAGAAGTCTCGGGAAGGGCAATCTGTAATATAGAAAAATCGGAGGGGCTCCATTGCAATTTACCCCAAACAGGGGTATAATTGTAACTTCTTAAAGTAGCAGGGGCGGCCGCACAATTTTTACCACCAGCGCACGTGCATTGCACGTGTGCCCAGAGGCTTGGGGCGGACCAGGAGGCTCAGGCGGTCGAGCCTGTGGTTCGGGGGCCCCGAACCTCGAGCTTTGGAGGACGGCTCGGGGGCGGCATGTGGTGCTCTGGAGCCGTTGGATCAAGGGCCTCCACCCGAACCAACGGCGGCTGGAGGATAGGGATCGGAGGGTGGCGCGGTGCGGCCGAGGTGCGGAGATGGGGCAGTTGGCTGCGCGGTGGCCGGTCGACACGCGACCGCCGGTGGGAGATCGAGGCGGAGGTGCCGTGCGGGCCGAGAGGCGTAGGCGGCGAGCCTGAGGCGGAGGTGTTGCACGGGCTGCGAGGCGTAGGCGTGGCTTTGATGCTCCTCCGAGTTGAGCCAGGCATTGGAGAAGCTCCTGCAAGGGTTAGAAGAACAAAAAAGGAGGCAGAATCGGAGGTGCTGGGTGGTGGTCGGGGGCCTAGTGTGGTCGGGCGGAGAGGAGAGTGTGAGTCGCGAGGCAGAGATGGCCGGCGGAGTGCTACGCGGTGCGACCAAGGTGCGGGGGAGGCGAAACTGACTCCAGCCTGTGTGAGGCTGGAGAAGAAGAGGGCTGGGGGTATGAAGCGCACACCTTGGATCACGCTTGCAGGTCGAGGCTCGTCGATGAACGACTGTGTGCTGTCACCACCTTTTGTGTCGCGTGGTTCCTCAATGGATGGAGATGGCAGATGATCTGATGGCATGCGAGAGGACGGAGCTTTGTAGGGGAGAGGATGGCAGCGGTTACGTGTGAGGGAGAGGCTGATCTCGTAACGGCTGGAGATGGGTGGTGGCGACGGCCGTTACGAGGAGGGAGGAAGAGAGCATGGGGAGGGGGGTTGGCACAAGGAAGGAGAAGGGTCGAGGGCGGCACATGCCGCGCATGTGCGCACGGGAGGAGAAGGAAGCACGTGCGTGGCACGTGCGCCTGGAGAGAGAGAAGCACAACAGGTGGGGGTGCCACGTGGCACCCCCAAAAAAATTTCAAAATTAAAGATGAAGAAAAATAGAAAATAAATATTAGGAGAACTCGGATCGAAAAATTTTCTTCATGAAAGTTGTTTTTCTCGTCGAGATCTACAACTTTCATGAAGGATCAGGAAGCAAAAGAGGTCATTTGTGAGAAGTGGCATTTTTGGTGGTTCTCCATGTGTATAGAAAACTGGATTTTGGGGTTCTGTAATTTTGGGTGGTTTTAGAGAGGATAAAAATTATATAAAAAATATGACAAGATACAAAAAATTAATTACACATTAATTTAATTTTTTGGATTTTTTTATAATTAAGAAATTAATAAAATAGAAGTCAGAAACATAGAACTTTTGGACATACTCATAACGGACGCTTGGACTCGGTCAGTTTTTCTTTGATTTCAATTTTAATATGGATTTGGATTTTTGTGTCGCTTAATAAAAATTTAATCAAAGAACACATGTGAAGAAGAAATAAAGTTAAAAGGATTAATTATGTACATAAAAACTGAGGTCAAAAATAGCAAAAAGTCAAACTGCGCAAAAGAGGCCCAAAACCCAACTTTTACATATGAGCTCCGAATTTTACAAAATTGGTCTTGTTTTGAAGGTATTTGAAAATGGAGTACTTTAAAAGTGAGTAGACCAAAATCGGACACTGTATGTGGGAGATATGCTTATTTTAGTATGTCAGATGTGAAATTAGACTTTGGGATTATTTGACACTTATTTGAGTTAGTATTTTTCTGTATTTTTATTTAATAAGGTTAGTAATATCTACACAATAGAAGTGGTTTGAGGTCAATCGGAGTTAGGATGAATTATTTACAAATGTGGGAAGTCAACGGCTTTTTGGGCTAATTTACACTTGAGATTTTTAATGCAATTATGCATGATGGAATGCAAATATTATTTACATATGTATGAATGCTAATGATACTTTGTTAATGATTAAATGTGTGTGAATGTTGGGGAATAGAGCCTAAATGACCAATATTAGCATGATGAATACGGGAATCATCACACCCCTATACTTAAACCATGCTCGTCCCCGAGCATTATTGAATGAATGGCTTAGTTGAATACATCCCTGACTGTGCATGTGAATTTCCAAGGCTCAATTCATAGAGGACTCTTAATTTGAGTGACCCTAAAATTCTGCGCTCAACCATTATTTAATCAGAAGGAATCCAACTTTTCTAATTTTCAGACTCTCTGTTTGTACATATAGTATAAGGATATGATTTTTAGTGTACTGCATTCATGAGAGTCAAGTCGGGACATCACCCAAAGTTCCAATACAAGAGACTCTCCTCTAGACCTAATCCTCAACACTAGAAAATTAGTCTATTATTGCTTCAGTCAACCATCTCATTAGTTTGACAGACTTGAAAGTGTAGATGGACGACCTGATAATGGAGGGTATGGGATTGCGTCTATTTTTCTCTCCCTCACATTGGAACAAGGGGCCTCTCGAGTGCCTTATTACTCAACACAAGTATATTTTTAATTTGTTGATCAATGTATCCGTCAAGAGAATTTGGAGTCGTCTGCACTTGTTTTTCTGGGAGTACAGCGGGGTGTGTCTCTTTTGAGTATCTAAGATACCTTCGATACCTTGACTTGTAGAATTTACGATGCAGAGCCCTTTCTTGGTGTCAGCCCGACTCCTTGGTCCTAATTAGCATTTGGTCCAAGTGGACACTTTGAAAATGTTTGGGAGCGCTCGCCATTGGTGGAAGCTCATTTATAATTTGACTTGGATGATAGAGCTTTTCTTTGACATTTATTTTTCTTTTCTTTTCTTTGGCTAGCTCCACTGCTTTTACCAAAAGTTGATGCACATTGATCAACAATTTTCATTAAGTTTCATTACACCCTGGCACTTAGGTCAATATCAAAAAGATAACATATGAATCTTGTCCACGTATTGGCTAGGGTTTTGTTGACACTCAGGTTTTCTGCAGCCTTCATTAACTTTATCACATCCTCGAATATCATCAGATTGGGTCTAAACTCAAATCTCTAGTCCTAGTTCCTCAAGTGATATCTCAACTCATCTCATCAATCATGCAGTCGTAGGAGTGATTGTGCTGATCATATTCTTTTTGAAGGTAGAGATGAAGAGTGTAATATAGCGCTCAAATCTTTCAAACTAGGGAAGTGTGGATTATTAAGTTCAAAAACCCTAATGACTAAGACATGCTAACTCAGAATCTCAAGATCTCATAAATCAAGTGTCCTCAAAAATCCTCAAGCCTTGAGTGATGTGAATGTGTCAGGAATATATCAACCAGGGAATGCATGAAATGCAAGACCATGAGTGATGAATTTTTTTTTGATTTTTTTAATGCAAAAACTTTTTTTTGTTTTTTTGTTTTTTTTGAAAAACAGGTATTGTACACACTACTTGTACCCATCCCTGATGTTAGATAAAAACGATTAAAGTATGAGCTATGGATAAAGTAGATAGAATATATACAAACACACCCCCCTATACTTAGCTTGTGCTATGTCCCTGATGTCGCTCCCGCACCCTTAGTTAATTCGAGCAAATTAATGTCCAAATTAATTAGATGTCGTTCGTTGCAGTCGGATATGAGAGGTTAATCAAAAACCACTTTAATTAGATTCGAGTTAATTTTAAGCGGCAATTTTTTTTTACTTGGTGAAGTCCAAGGTCGATCTCAGGGAGGCAACTGTCTCCTTAGGTCAAATTTCAGCAAAATCCAAGTGTGAGATTTTTGGGGGAATATATTTTTTTGGTCTTTTTAATTTCTATGCAGACATATGTAGACAAATCTTAGCCAATTTAACGTTAAATTTAATTGATGTATCAAATGAAGTCCAAAAATAATGAAAATTGGCCAGACAGTTATTTATGATGAAAATGACCTACACTAATTTTTTTGGAATTTTTCGACTCAAAATGAATTTACTGTGAATTAAATAAACAGACAGAGTGATTTTCAGAAGTTCATTTTTAATAAATATCAAATCACAATTTTTTCAAGAACTAAAATTACCCTAGGTGGCTCTAATGAGAAGGGACCTAGGGAAATTGACAGAACTTAATTTTACTGTGAAATGAATTTACTAAAATTCATTTAAGAAAATCACTAAACAATTTATTTAGGCCTCGATATGCGTGAAAATGCTATGAAATTTTTATGGTGTGTTAAAAATGGTGTCCTTAAGCTACTGTGAATTTTTGATAATTTTTGAAGGCACAGATAATTAATTAAAAATCAAAAGGCATCACTGGGCAAAATATGTCAACAATGAACCAATTAATTCATTAATAATTCAAATAAGCCTACAAAAATCATACACGTGTACTGATAGGCAGAGGACAAAATTTCCAACAACATGCAATTTTTAGAATCTCAAAATGATGAACAATGTACTCTATGGACACGTGCAAACACAAGGGCGTAAATGCAATACTGGAAATTGAAACTTCAAAGATTAAACATGCTGACAGGGACTAAAATGCAATTACCGATAACATGCAGGACTTGTATGCAATTTCTCCACGGAACACGTGCTCCTCGCGTGGGGTCTGCTTCACAGGGACCTTTTTGTAATTTCCATAAGCTTCAGGGGCGTCTGTGCAAATAACCCAGGTCGCGCGTGCTCTTCACGTGGCCGACCTAGGTTCGGAGGGCGTCGGAGGCTCGGAGCGAGGCTCGGGTCTTCTGGAGGTTCGGTCTAGCCTCGGTGCAGCTTCGGGTCACCCGAGCCTAGGCTTAGGAGGCCGAGGCTCGGATGCATTGACGTGGCGGCCTGATGGCCCTTGGATCAAGATGATCCAAGGGATGTCGATGAAGATGCGTGGCGACTTGCGAGGCGTCGGATCAGAAGCGCGATGAACGGTCGAGGACGGGAGCGGTGAGGGAATACGTGGCGGGACGAGGACCGTTCGATCGGATGATCGTACGGCTGCTGCTGCGTCGTCTCGAATGGTCCTCCGCCGCCTGCGGAGGAGAAGGCTGTGCTCCGGTGGGACTGGGCTTGCTCGGTCGCCAGGCGTCGATGAAGGACGTCTCGAGCTCCCAAGTAGCTCAGAAGAAGCGGGAGTGCACGGCGAAGCCTCCGGTGGCCTCAAGATCCTTGGAGATGTGCTGGAGCTCGGCGTCGATGAAGCTCGAAGGGAGCTCCGGCGAGGTTCCGGCCAATGAATAATTTAGGACCTGCAAAGGGTTAATCGTATAGCCGAGGCGTGCAGGTGCTCGTGGAGGGGAGTGGAGTGATCGGCGAGGCCTAAAATGGCGTGAGGTGGTCCGACGAACGAGCTCCGGCCAAATGGCGGAGCTGCTCGTCGGAGGAACGTGGTATGCGTTGTCGGAGTGTGCGGAGGGTACTGAGATGATCGGAGCTTCGACGCGAAGCTCGTCGAGGTGATTGGAAGGCGCGAGGATGGTCAGTGACGGTGAATAAAAGCTGAGAAAAAAACAAGAAAAAGAAGAAGAAGATCGGAGAACGATGGAGGGAGTTACCTGGGAATTGGAGCTCAGCTGGGAGTTCCAGGGTCGTCGCTCGAGGGATCGGTAGGGTCCCGAGCTCAGGCAGCGGCTCGAGGGAGGCTGCAGCACGGCGGTGGCGGCCGTGGATCTCGCCGGAGTTGGAAACCTCTCTTCGCTCGACAACTCAACAAATTGCTGTCACCAATAGGTAGCTTGGAGCTCAAGGAATCTCCCTGGAGTGGCGGATGGGTGTGAAGATGGTCGGTGATCGAGTATTTATAGGATGAAGTTGACGACCGGGCTGGTGACGAGGTGAGGTTAGTGGGGTTCGTGGAGCATCTCCGGTGGTCATCATGGAGATAGAGGGAGTTGGCGAAGGTGGACCCGGTGAATACACACCACTTCTGTCTTCGCCCCCTGTCACAGGGAGGAGGAGGAGGGTTGGGCCCTTCCTCTCGTGAAGGTGGACCCGGTGATCGGAGGAGGGGGGCGATGTATTTAAAGGGCGAAGTGGCGGAGGTAATGGTGGTCGACGTGGGTTTGCGGTCAGCTGTGGGGCGACTGGAGGGTGATCGTGGTACGTGGGGTGAGAAAAATAGGAAGGGGGCGAGGTCTGTGCGAGTGGAGATCGTGGGAGAGAGGAAGGCGTCCGGAGGTTGACGATAGCCCGCAGCCGTTGGATCTGAAGATCCAACGGCCGTCGTTGAGGTGCGAAGGAGTGGCGTGGATGGAATCTGGGCGATGCGAACGAATGGCTGTGAAGCAGCCACGTGTCGCTCGGTTGGCAAAGGCGCTAACGAGCGGTGAGGATGAGAGATTGAGGGAGATCTGACGGTAAGGGAAAGATCGTGGATTGAGTGGCTCAGATCAGAAGGTCGAGGCGTAATCGGAGGGTTCAGCAGGGGCCACGTGGCGTGCTCCTGGTGAAGTGCAAGCATGCGGTGATGATGAGACGGGGGAATGATCGAACGGTCACGGATAAGGAGCGGCGTGGAAGGCTTTGGACCGTTGGATCTCAGGAAGAGATCTGACGGTCCAAATCACAGGCGGATAAGACAAGAAGCGCCGGGCCACGTGGCGCCCCCAGAATGGGCCACGTGGCCCAATCAGGTTATTCAGAGTATTTTTCTTATTTTTGAGGGCCCTATTGGCCGAATTTGAGAAAACTCAAAACATGAAAGTTGTAGATCTTGATGAGATCTACAAGTTTCATGTTGACCAAAACTCGAAAAGAGATCAAACAAGGGCCCGAAATATTTTTTTGAGGGTATTTTTAAGTATAAAAATACCACAGATTTTTGTTTTGCCATTTTTTTGTGGTTTTTAATTTATTTAGGGCTCTGTTGATTATGAGATATTAACAGGGAATTATTGACAAACTTTTAAGCAAGGGGGTTAATTATGGGAAATAAAGATGATGAAACTGAGGTTCATCAGTCCCCATGGCACAAAGTGAAATGTTGACATAGCTCGTACTAAGTATAGATGTGCCAAAAAACAAAAGAAGAGAAGTGATGTATAAACAATGAAATCGTTCCCCTAAGTATCGGGGGATCGAGAGCGGGTAGATGGATATACAGAAGAGTGTAGGTTCCAGAGAGGTGGTCTATCTGGGCAGATCAAATCTTTCGTCAAAATCTATGCCCTGAGTGAAGGAGATCTGTTCAACTTGTACTAATTGATCGTTGGATTTGACAAAATGTTTAAGCAGCTGACCGTTGACTATAGATGTTTGTGTGCTATCTGCGGTCTCTGAGATCTCAACATTCCCATTATTGTGTACCTCTCTTACAATGAAGGGTCCCATCCATTTTAATTTCAATTTACCTTGGAAAATTTTCAATTTTACATTAAATGGCCAAATTGCTCTGGGACAAAGATCTTGGTTCGAATGTTCTTGTCATGCCATCTCTTTACCTTGTCCTTGTAAATGGTGTTGTTTTCATAAGCATGATTTCGGATTTCAGATAGTTCATTCAAATTCATCTCTTGGTTCTTCTTTCCTTGGTGATAATTCCAATTAATATTTTTGATTGCCCATTCTGATTTATGTATGAGTTCTGCGGGCAAATGGCATGGTTTTCCATATACCATCCTAAACGGGGAGGTGCCCAATGGGGTCTTATAAGTCGTCCGGTAGGCCCATAGAACCTGGTCCAGTAGTTGGGACCAGTTCTTCCTGTCAGGGTGGACGAGCTTCTGTAAAATTCCTTTAACCTCCCTGTTTAACACCTCGGCCATGCCATTGGATTGGATGGTAAGGAGTAGCGACACGGTGCTCGATGGCGTATTCCTTAGTCAACTTTTTCACCTCCTGGTTGACAAAGTGTCTTCCCCCATCAGATATTAAAACTTTTGGAATTCCAAACCTCGAAATAATATTATCTTTCAAAATCTTGCAAACAGTTTTGCTTTCTGCTGCTCGAGTAGGGATAGCCTCCACCCATCTAGATAAATAATCTACCGTGAGAAGAATATATTCAAATCCTTGACTATTAGGGAATGGGCCCATAAAGTCAATGCCCCCATGCATCGAATACATCACACATGATCACTGGTTGCATAGGCCTGGCATCTTTGGAACCAACGGTTCCTCCCATTCTCTGACAGATGGGGCACGACCTAACAAAATTGTAAGCATCTTTAAACAAGGTCGGTAAGTAAAATCCACATTGCAATATCTTCTCTGCGGTCCTCTTCCCAGAGTGATGTCCTCCAGCCTCCAATTTATGGCATAGATTGAGGATACTTTGGTGTTCCTCTTGAGGAATACATCTTCTCCATATGCAATCTGGTCCTTCAAAGAAAAGGAACGGATCCTCCCAATGGTAGTGTCTCGCTTCAGATATGAGTCGATCGATTTTATTCCTAGGCCAATCATGAGGAACTTCCTTGGTGACAAGATAATTGACCGTGTCTGCATACCATGGGAGTGAGACAATAGCAAAAATTGACTCGTCTGGGAAGGTTTCACGGATGGATTCAAATTCTGGAATTTTTTTATGTCCGATCCATGATAAATGATCAGCCACGACATTGTTAACGCCAGGTTTGTCTTTAATCTCCAAATCAAATTCCTGAAGCAGTAGTATCCACCTCAGTAGTCATGCTTTTCCATCCTTTTTGGCCACTAAGTATTGAATGGCTGAATGGTCTGTGTAAACTGTCACCTTAGATCCTACAAGTATAGATCGAAATTTTTCCAAGGCAAAAACCACAACAAGCATTTCCTTTTCGGTCACAGTGTAATTTTTCTAAGCAGGGTCTAAAACTTTGCTTGCATAGTGAATAGCATACTGGATTCCATCTTTTCGTTGTCCTAATACAGCCCCTACAACAAAATCGGATGCGTCTGTCATGATCTCGAAGGGAAGAGACCAATAGGGGGCTTGTAGGAGGGGGTCTCAATGATCCTCCTTTTGAGTAGTTAGAAGGCTTCAAGACACTTATGGTCTACTAGGAATTCGGTGTCTTTCCCTAGGAGGTCAGTTAGCGGTCGGGCAATTTTTGAAAAATCTTTGATAAATCTCATGTAAAATCCAACATGCCCTAGAAAAGACCGTGCTTGTTTCACATTTGTAGGTAGCTCGAGCTTTTTTAACACATCAACTTTGGCTGGTTCGACCTCCATTCCCTTCTTGGAGATGACATGCCCCAATACAATGCCCTCTTTCACTAAGAAATGGCTTTTCTCCCAAGAGAGTACCAGATTCACTTCCCTATACTTTTGGAGGACTCGATCCAGATGCGCTAGACAATCTTCGAATGAATCACCATGGATCGAAAAGTCATCCATGAAGACCTCCAGGAAATCCCCAACCATGTCGGCAAAAATCGCAATCATGCATCGCTGAAAGTTGCCGGGGGCATTGCAAAGCCCAAAAGGCATTCGCTTAAATGCGTATGTGCCGAAAGGACATGTAAAAGTAGTCTTTTCCTGGTCATCGGGGGCAATGGCCACCTAATTGTAGCCCGAGTACCCGTCTAAGAAACAGAAGTATTCTCTCCCTGCCAATCTCTCCAGGATTTGATCAATAAAAGGCAGCGGAAATTGATCCTTCTTCGTTGCGGCATTCAGGTGCCTGTAATCCACATAGACACGTCACGACGTGGGTACCCGTGTCGTGATCTCTTCTCCCTCCTCATTGGTGATAATATGAAGTCTCGACTTTTTTGGGACTACATGCAAAGGTGACACCCATTTGGAGTCGGAGATGGGGTATATGAACCCAGCTTTACACCATTTTTCGATCTCAGACTTAACCACTTCCCGTAAGTTTGGATTCAATCTATGTTGACATTCACAGTAGGGTTTAGCATTATCTTCCAAGAAAATATGGTGTGAGCACAGGGCTGGGTTTATCCCTGGGAGATCAGATAATCTCCAGCCTATAGCCTTGCAGTTTTTCTCCAAAACATTAAGCAGGCGGATCTCCTGCTCTTCAGTAAGATGTGAGCTGAAAATGATCGGATATTGTCCCTTTTCTCTTGCAAGGAAGGAATACTTAAGTGTAGGGGGCAATGGTTTGACTTCAGGTAGGTCAATGATGTTGCCCGAACCTGGTCCTCTCAGTGATTTTTATTGTTGTGATGCGGACGCTTGCAGTGTATCAATGTTGGCCACCATTGTGGGTGTTTCTGGGATCGGATCGCAAATAATGGAATGTGGTGTGGCAAGTGCCGCATCCGATCTGTGTACCTTACTCAGGGATTGTCCATAAGGAGAATGGACTGACAGGTCCAGAGGGGCCTTCGAGACTCCTAGAGTATCGGTAGATGCATGAATGAGCTGGCAGACTAAGTCATCAACAATTTTCTCTTCAAATGCGGTTGATTCTATCATAGTGGTTGGGTTTTGTCTCCAGGGCCCAACTATTGCTTCTGTAAATTCAGTCTCAGTTTCTGATTTTTCAAACTCAGTGCTCGACTCAGTGTCAGGTCTTTAAAACCTAGTTTGCTGCATTTTAAGTTCAACTTTTCCAAACTAGATTCTCCCAGATGTGTAATCAAATATATCTCTTGTGGTCCTCAGAAAGGGTCGCCTAGTATCATTTGGGAGTCTTTCCAATTTCTAGGGACATCCATGTCAAGTATTGTGAAATCTACTGGGTAGTTTTGTCCCTCTATGTTGATGACAACATTTCGAATCTCTCCCCTATGTCTCTTTGTTGATGTATCTACGAATTAAAGTACAATTGTAGATTGCTTAAGAGGACCTAGATTTAGATGCTCAAATAGGGTTGTGGGCATGAGATTTATAGATGATCCATTGTCTAATAATGTTCTTGCAAACTTGATTTCTTTGATGTGGCTAGTGACAAAGTGAGCATCCATGTCTCTTTTCTTCCTTGGCAGCTCATTTTTTATAAGACGAGATGTGGCAACTGAGAGTATGTGTTTCTTTGTTCGGCTAGGAGTCTGTTTGCTGACCCTTGGTGGTGTGCATCTCACCTTAAGGTATTTTCGAAAAGCCGAGTCTCTTTCTAACATCTCGTCTAGGGATAGAGTGACCTTAATATTTTCCTGACAGATGCGGGCCATCTCTTCATCATTTTTTGGTTTTTTATGTTTTTCTTCTTTCCCGCCGTAAGAGCACGGGGGAAAGGAATGGACTTGATGTGATCAAGAACATCACTTCTATTGAATGAGAAATTATGTACAGGTTGACTAAAAACAGGTAAATTGGTGGCAAGGTGATGTGGATGACTTTGTAGTGTGTCCTCGTCAGACTCAGACTCTAACGCTTCATTTTCTCCGGGTGGTGTGGGTGGGACTTCCTCATCCTCCTCTTGTCTTCCTTTGTCAATTTCCCCAGGGTTGTGTGAATTGGTAGACACTGGGGCTATGCCTTCGTTCCTTCGCTCGATCAGGCATGGTTACGGTCCTTCCGCTCCTAAGAGAGATATGATAAGAGTTATTATTTGATGAGAGATCATGTTTAGGTTCGGAATACTTAGAGATTGGTACCTGATTATGTCCGAGGCTAATTGGGTTAGCTTGGACTTGAGCAGGAATCACGGTCTGGGGTGTGGTCACTTCATCTCTCCATCGAGAGAGTTGATTTATGTCGACTCTCATGTCATGAAGCTCATCCAGCACTCGCTGGAGTTCTAGAGAGATAGCATAAGAGGAGGACCCTTGGCCCTGCCTGGCCTGAGGTAGCTGATATTGGCCTTGTTGGCCTTGGCGTTGGTTTTGCTATGGCTAAGGTCACGGGTTCTGATAACCCGTGCGATATTGTTGCCACTGCTATGGTTGAGGTTGGTAGGTGCGTCGGGCTAGCGGTGGACGAGGGTTCGGAGTAGAGTTTTGGTTTGAGCAGTTGACCGGTTCCATATTTTACCAGAATCCATTTATCTCCATGACCTGTGGAGGTTCATCAAAATCAGTCTGAGCGGAGGTTTCATCCGTTTGATAAGACAAGACTTGGTCTCCACCCCAATGGCTATGCTGCCCTACCCCTTGACCTTGAATGTAGTGAATTTGGTGTATGGGTGCGGGGGGTGCAGTCAGGGCTGGTATCTTTGATACCCTGTCAGCCAATTCCTCCATTTGTTTAGGCAATTTAGCCAATTTCTCCATATCAGATGATTTATGGAGCTCATCCACCTTCTTATAAATCTGTTCAACCATAATTAGCTTATCAACTATTATTCCCATATCAGCACTGTGATCGGTTGTCAGATTATTCACCATCTTTTTTGAGCCGGCTATGTAAGCTTGGCTAGTGGTTTGTGCACGGCTGAATTCAGCAAGTCTCTCGAACACCTTGTAAACGGTGTCCTCGTGGCATCCCATGTAGCTTCCTCCGCAAGATGCACTAACGAACCCTTGAGTCTCAAGGTTCAGCCTGCTGACAAGACTTTGGACCAACATCATTTTACTTATCCCGTGTCTTGGGTATTTCTGTACTAAGTCTGTGAATCTTTCCCAGGTTTCATGAAATGGTTTGCTCGGGTGTTGGGTAAAACTTGTGAGCTTGATCCTCGTCTGATTGATTCTACTTACTGGGTAGATCTTCTTTAAGAACAAAGTCTTGAATGTGGCCCATGTAGTGACTATTTCCCGTAGATTTTTCAGCCAGTAGGCCGCCTTATCAGTCAAGACGAAGGGGACAACTCTCAACCTTATGTAGTCCTGGCTAACCCTAAGGTGGCAGAGGTTAGCACAGACTAACTCGAAATCGCGGAGGAAGATATATGGTTCTTCGTGATTATTTCCTCTGAACTTTGACAACAGTGCAAGGAAATGCGATTTGTGTTCGAACGCATCCTCAGGGGGGACATGTCTCAACCTATTATAGTCTTCATCTAATTCTGGGAGATACGTGTCTTCCATAGCAGCCTCGCCTTGTTGTAGTACTGCCAACTGCGTCCTAAGTAGTTCATTGTGTTGTTCGACAGCGGTTATCCTAGCCAAGATTGCCCGGATCGGGTCATTGTCGTTCTCCTCATCCCCAGGGTTCTTCTTTGGAGGCATTATGATTCACCTTCAGAAAGGAAGAGTTCAGAGATAAGTGTTGGAATTAAATGAGGTTTTTGCTAAGGATAAGAGATTCCTTAGCGGAGGAGTGAAAAGATGAAACTTCTAAGACAAGAAGGATGGAGAGAGTCTTCACAAGGAAGCAGACACAAAGCAAACACAAGCCAATTCTCAAGTTCACCACTCAACACAGATGAAGGCACGTCAGGGTTCGGCCGCTTATCTTTTCTATTTTAATTTAATGACAAGAAAAATCTTGCAAATTAAGTAGAGCTGTTAGGTACTGAAATATTTCACAAAGACTGTACCGAGTTCGTACAACTAGTTGCACCTACTCTCAGCCAGTATAGGTGTAAGTACGAACCGTTTAAACGGCTACCCGTGTTACTTGAGGACGGAGCCTTCCACAGTGTCCTCTAAACCACCCACTCTGCTAAGGGAAGTCGGACCTGAAGGATATGGTTAGATCCTCAAGCGCATCACGGAAGCGTGATCGTCGTATCGAATACGACGAAGAACGACTAGTCGTACTAGTTGTTCTATGCAGCGGAAATTAAAAATTTTTATGCGACGAAACCACATGATCCAAGAACACTTCTCGGATCATTTCGTCTAAACCACAAACAAGTATTAGGTTTACCTCTTGAAGCGTGGTTGCAATCGAGTCTCTAAACGAAGAGACCTCCTGTCTCAAGTCCGATCCGTCGGAGGAGACGCTTGCGAGCGCGGGGATGAACCGCATGCTTCTCGCAATCCATGTTGATGATCCAAGCGGTGGATCTCCTGATCTCGACACACGAGATCCGACGTCTTCTTCACGAGCAAGGCATGCCGAAGTAGACGGAGTTCCACGAGCAAAACATCGGGCAGCATAACGACGCTGCCGCGGCGATGGAGAGCCTCTCTAGGGCATCCATGGTGGATGGCCATGAGAGGGAGAAAGAGAAAGAAAAAGAGAGAGAGACTTGTTGTCTCACTTATGTGCCAAGAAGAGCAATGGGGTGCCTCTCCTTTTATAGGGTTTTGGGATCCATGGATCTCAATCCATGTGTCAACACAAATCCAATGGTCCACATTAATTTGTGTTTCTTTCAATGGCCATGATTTGTTGCTAAAAACACAACAACAATTAAAAAATCAAATATACAATAAATATAATTTGATTTTATATCAAATCAATTTCCAATGGAGAAATAGGAAAGCAGGCAAGCCTCCTTCCATAAGGAGGGTGGACGGCCACCAATTCCTCATGGGAATTGTGGCCGTCCCCTCTCCTCTTTAGGAAGGAGCTTCCTTTTTCCTATTACATGAGATTATATTATCTCATGATCCTCTCCAATATTTGCAACAACTTTTGTTGCAAATTATTTCACAAAAATAAATCCAATTTATTTTGTGAACATTACAATCATGCCATTGGAAATTTGTGAATCACATTCACAATCCAAAACAAAATGTAAATTACATTTTCAATTTAATGTCCAATGTGAATCCAATTCACATTAACATTTAATTAACAAATGTAAATTACAAACATCTCTCTCTTATATATTATAAATCACATTTATAATATATTTTATTTATATGGATATTGCTATCCACATTATTCATATCCATGATGATTAAATCACATTTAATCATTTTGGATCTCTATTCTCTTGTGTCCAAATAATATGAATCATATTCATATTACTTACATCTTTGATAATCAAATCACATTTAATTATCTAAGATAGCTCTCTTTATAATATGAATCAAATTCATATTAATCATGATAATTAAATTACATTTAATTATCCATATTCTCAATGCTCGGATACATATATCAACAATAGAATTATCCATGAACTCTTTCAAGGATAATGCGCTTTCTCCGCGAATACTTGGAGATAAGG
The DNA here is from genome assembly GCA_037367405.1 of Ottelia alismoides. Lineage (NCBI taxonomy): Eukaryota > Viridiplantae > Streptophyta > Magnoliopsida > Alismatales > Hydrocharitaceae > Ottelia > Ottelia alismoides. Next base: position 126,834 of record JAZKJV010004630.1, on the reverse strand, counting down.
ACAGGGCGATTGTATTGTTCCACGTATAGTGACTTGGATATTGAGATCATATCTCAAATCCAGATCGCGGGCCTCTCATAGATGCTTGATTAAATCAAGACCGCAAATCTAATCTTCTTATTGTATCTGGATCACATGCAGATAATGTCCAACATTTGGACTAAGATCAGATTACTTCTCTACTGAGAGGAGTCACTAAAATCCAAACCCATTTCATCACTCCCTAGGAATGGAAGCGTCATGGTTATACAATCGTTTATGATCACATCACCCTCAGGTATTCCCAATACCTGTACATCCTGCATACTGGAAGACTCAGATTAAACCCAAAGTATTGGATCAACTTTATATTGTCTACTTCATGGTTTTATCAGTAAGTTTCTCATTCGATCATTGGGAGTCGGTATCGATCATATCCTTTCCAAAAGCATATATCATACCTAGGTCTTGATCATATACTTTCCAAAAGTATATATCAAACCTACAAATTCAGTCAAGCTTCCAATGCGAGACGACCGTGCGCACGGAATTTGATTCTTCCCAATATCTCATGAGTGAGCTCATGTCTTCCGGTTCAGTAACTGAACCTGTATGATCCCTTTGAGAGATCGTATTACTCATATGCCCTTATATGCACACCAGCGCGCCGGTGTATAGACCTTGATTAGGTCATCAACCTATTGGGCTGCCAAATGTACATACTCAGACATATTGTAACACATATGTCTCCGGTCAGAGGATGTTTGCCTATATCATGACAGCATACGATATAGGACTTTGGTTATCTCGATCTCGTTAAGTCAACTCTTTGACCTAACTAATCTGACACCTCCGAATCTCTATTCCTATGCAGAGGACCTGCATCAAGAGGTCGGTCAGATATCAGCCTTTAGAGAAAAGGATTGCCATCTCCTTCTCAGGCTGGAGATCATATCTTAACAATCATCTGACGGTGCTTAATGAGTCCTCAATCAAACTCTTTAGATATTCATCCAAGCACCAGCCTCTATGATTCAATAGTTGAATCAACAGCTGTATGATCATCAAGATGGCCATGGTACATAACCCTAATTGTACTAAGGGACCTATTATGCAAATTATGTATTCTTCATTTCAGATTAAGGAGTGAATTGCAATAACATTTATTGCATAATGGCTCGCCGTGGGCTCGCATTTCCAACAGGACCGTGAGACAGCTACCCGAGACCCTCACTGAAAGGTAGCTAATTGTTTTTAAAAACAGTAGTCTTTGTGAAATTTCTCAGTTTTGGCTCTGTCCTAAGGTGTGTGATCTTGTCCTTACAAATAATGAGTGGGTTTGTCTCCACCAAACACAGGTTAATTTTAGGTCAATTTTATTTACATTCACCTTGATTAGCAGTCTCGATTTTAAATTGAAGTTATCACTGAAGTTTATGTGAGCAAAGAAATTCACGCCTAATGAGCAATCCCAATTCCATTAAATCGTAAGTTGTAAAACTTTGAGGAAGGGGGATCGGAAAAACCAATGCAACGTAAATCAATGATGCATGCTTAAGAGAAGGACTTACAGTGAATCCTCGCGTTCTTCATGCGGGATGCAAGACAAGGAATTTAAAGTTACACTAAATGGTATGCATAGATGGAGAACGCCCTAAACAGATAGTTCTATTAACGGGAAGAATTGATTGAAATTTTTGGCTAATGTTGAATGATCTACAATGCGTTTAACTAGTGAAAGTGTGGCCTAAAAATTACGAGCACAATCAACGATAGAGAAATAAGCGTATATGTGCCTAAGTCCTACGCCACTCAAGTCGGGTCCCAACCACACAGAAGGGGTTGAAACAGAACCGACACACCACAGAAAAAGTTCAGTCTTATTTATTATAAGGGTCAAAGAGAGGGATCCTGAGAATAATGCATAAAATTAAACCTATTCTAAGCTCTCTCTCACAAAATTAAAATTCAATCTTTCTTGCAGATCCTTGATTTAATATCGAAATTCCGCTCCCAAAAGTCTGTAAAGAGAGAAATTGCGGTTAGTATCTGAAGTAAGAGAGAAATGCAAGATAAAATGCGGAAAAAATGTCACAAAAATTAATTTTACAAAAATCAATTACAAAAATGATTAAAACCCCTAAAAGTTCATCGTTCCCCGGCAACGGCACCATTTGATGAGCGAGAAATTCACCTCTTTAATATTCGATAAATGTAGTGAAGGAGGCGAATTCGATCGATCAAAACACCACAATCCTTGAATGTTGTGGAATATTTTTACTTGGCAAGAGTACCAAGGTCGAACACAGGGAATGGTGATATTTAGTTGTGTGATTTTAAATTAAATTGAGTAATTAGTTAATGCTCGGTCAATTTCTATGTTGGGAAAATATAATACAAATGCGAAGAAAATGCAATGCAAGAAAAATAAACAGAGAAGATTATGCCCAGGATTTGTGAAGTATTCAATTCAATCCTCAATGAAATCTATTAATTAATTCTCGATAGATAATCACAAATTGAAAGATATTGATGCCCAGAAAGATATATCAACTCCAAGTTACAAGAAAATAGATTAATCAGTGAATAATCCAGTTAAAAATTCCATGTAAAATGCTCTCAAAATTAATCATCGATCAGAAAAATAGAAAGTTAAATAAATTGATCCTTGATTTGACCCTGTAAATATTTAATTTTTGGGAACAATCAACAATGAGCATAAGGGGTTGATCAAATTAAAATCCCCAACTAAACTCCTGCAAAAGATATCGTTAAATTCCCAAGCATCAATATGTCAAACATTAGCCTGCATATGTCATCAAAGGTCCACAAATGATATTAATCAATAAAGACCCTCAGATCTGATCAAAAGCTATGCTAAATTATAGAGCATGAAAATAGCTTCAAAATGACATATTATATGTTCAAAACGGAGTTCGTATGAAAGGGATATGATAAAATGAAGTTTCAGGGACTAAAATGTAAATAAAATAAAGTTTTCTTGCAAAGAAGTCCTGGGAAGGGCTTATCTGTAATATAGAAAATTCTGAGGGGCTCCACTGCAATTTACCCCAGGCGGGGGTATAATCGTAATTTCTTAAAGTAGCAGGGGCGTCTGTGCAATTTTTACCACCAGCGCATGTGCATTGCACGTGCGCCCAGAGGCATAGGGCGGACCAGGAGGCTCAGGAGGCCGAGCCTGTGGTTCGGGGGCCCCGAACCTCGAGCTTTGGAGCACGGCTTGGGGGCAGCACGTGGCTGCTCTGGAGCCGTTGGATCAAGGGCCTCCGCCCGATCCAACGGTGGCTGGAGGATAGGGCTCGGAGGGTGGCGCGATGCGGCCGAGGTGCGGAGATGGGGCGGTCGGCTGCGCGGTGGCGGTCGACACACGACCGGTTGTGGGAGATCGAGGAGGAGGAGTTGCGCGGGCCGAGAGGCAGAGGCGGTGAATCTGGGGCGGAGGTGCCGTGCGGGCCGTAAAGCGGAGGCGCGGCTGTGGTTCTCCTCCGAGCTGAGCCAAGCACTGGAGAAGCTCCTGCAAGGGTTAGAAGAAAAAAAGAAGGAGGCGGAATCAGAGGTGCTAGGTGGTGGTCGGGGTCCGAGCGTGGTCGGGCGGAGAGGCAGAGCGTGAGTGGCGAGGCAGAGATGGCTGGTAGAGTGCTGCGCGGTGTGGCCAAGAAGCGGGGGAGGCGAAGCTGACTCCATCCTGTGCGAGGCTGGAGAAGAAGAGGGCTGGGGGTGCAAGGGTACGAAGCGTACACCTTGGATCATGCCTGCAGGTCGAGGCTCGCCGATGAACGACTGGGTGCTGTCACCACCTTCTGCGTCGCGTGGTTCCTCGATGGCTGGAGATGGCAGATGATCTGATGGCTTGCGAGGGGACGAAGCTTTATAGGGGAGAGGATGGCGGTGGTTACGCGCGAGGGAGAGGTTGATCTCATAGCGGCCGGAGATGGGTGGTGGCGTCGGCCGTTACGAGGAGGGAGGAAGAGAGGACAGGGAGGGGGGTTGGCACAAGGAAGGAGAAGGGTCGAGGGCGGCACGTGGCGCGCATGTGCGCGCGGGAGGAGAGGGTGGCTCGTGCGTGGCACGTGCGCCTGGAGAGAGAGAGAAGCACAGCAGGTGGGGGTGCCACGTGGCACGCCCAGGGGTTGCCATGTGGCACCTCCAAAAAAATATCAAAATTAAAGGTAAAGAAAAATAGAAAAGAAATAGAAGAAGACCTTGGATCGAAAAATTTCCTTCACGAAAGTTGTTCATCTCGTCGCTACAACTTTAATGAAGGATCAGAGAGTAAAAGAGGTCATCTGTGAGAAGTGGTATATTTGGTGGTTCTCCATGTGTATAGAAAACCAGATTTTGGGGTTCTGTAATTTTTGGTGGTTTTAAGAAGGATAAAAATTATATAAAAAATACGATAAGATGCAAAAAATTAATTACACATTAATATAATTTTTGGATTTTTAATAGTTAAGAATTTAGGAAAATAAAATAGAAGTCAGAAACATACAACTTTTGTACAGACTCGCAACGGACGCTTGAACTCGGTCAGTTTCTTTGATTTCAGTTTTAATTTGGATTTGGATTTTTGTGTAGCTTAATAAAACGTTCATCAAAGAACACAATTGAAGAAGAAATAAAATTAAAAGGATTAATTATGTACATAAAAGATGAGGTCAAAAATAGCAAAAAGTCAAAATGCGCAAAAGAGGCCCAAAACCCAACTTTTACATATGAGCTCTGAATTTTACGAAATTGGTCTTGTTTTGAAGGTATTTGAAAATGGAGTACTTTAAAAGTGAGAAGACCAAAATCGGACACTGTATGTGGGAGATATGCTCATTTTAGTCTGTCAGATGTGAAATTAGACTTTGGGATTATTTGGCACTTATTTGAGTTAGTAATTTTTTTTATTTTTTATTTGATAAGATTAGTCATATCTACACAATGGAGGTGGTTTGGGGTCAATCGGAGTTAGGATGAATTATTTACAAATGTAAGAAGTCAGCGGTTTTTTGGGCTAATTTACACTTATGATTTTTAATGCAATTATGCATGATGGAATGCAAATATTATTTACATATGTATGAATGCTAATGATGCTTTGTTAATGATTAAATGCGTGTGAATGTTGGGGAACATAGCCTAAATGACCAATTTTAGCATAATGAATACAGGATTCATCACATCTAGACCTCCATGATCCACCTTCAAATAACTCTGCCTCCGCCCCTTTTCAACCCGATCCACCATCCAAGGGGCTGAGACCTAGCTTCCTCCGCCCTCCAGTGACAATGGAGGGCGGCTGTCGAGGCAAAGATGACACAGCATCCCGGTGAGATCCATGGTCCTCTGACCATGTTGCGGTCCCCTCTGTGCACTGCCAAGCTCCTAGGTTGACCGACCTCGACGTGCGATGATCCCGAGCATCTACAAGGTGCTCAATCCAGGCCTTGCATCCGCCATTCCTCCATGTAATCTCCCTTCGATTCTTCCTATTTTTTGCCTTATTTCTCATAATTATGTAGGACGCTACCGTCATTTGTACCCTTAACTCACCCTCGCATTACCTTCACTATTAATCAACCCCCTCGCGCACATCTCTGATTGCCTTTCCCCCTTCCCCATCATCTGAACACCTCCTTCAACTTCAACTCCGCTCGCTGGAGGTGAAGACCACTAGGGCTCCACCTCCCTTCGCTCGCGTGCCCTCCACCCCACTCGCGCACGCATTTCCTTCGCTTCGGCTATACATTAACCCTGCAGGATCGTCAATGGATGGAGTTCGCAGCCGAGCTCTGATATCCTCCTCTGCCACCGACGAAGCTTCATCGACTAGTGCATACAGCCATTCCCACACTGCCTTCGAGCTCCAGCCTTCGTCGCGAGGACTTCAGCAACCTTCAGCGTCCTTCAGGCGAGTGTGGGGAGAACGAAGGGAGTTCCAGGCTTCTCGTCGGAGCTCCAAACGCGCCGCCAGCCCCACGGTAGTGGGAGAAGCTCCAGGAGGTACAGATGCCATTGGATGGTACCCCCCCCCCCCCCCGCTGCCCATACAACAGCACTGATGCAGCCACCTAATCACGAGCACACGGTACAGCTACCATAGGTTCCTCAAGATCTAGTCGTCCTTGGACGTCCACGTGTCAAGCGCTGAGCAGACCCGAACCTCAAACTCCTAGCTTATAGGTGTGGGTCTATCGAACCACTACCAAGCCTTCTCCGAGCCATAGCATGCATCGAGCTTGATTCGAAGCTGAGCCATACGTCGAGCCTACACGAGCCTCTTTACCGAGCCTAGATCGCACGTGCTTGTCACGTGCGGCTGGTACAATTTGCATGGAGGCCCTGCTGATTTCTCCAAATTGCAGATAGGTCCAGATCTCACGTGCAGACCACATGCGCCTGGGGTATTTTGCATATACCTTCATGGGTTTTAATAATTGCAAAAATACCCCCATATATGTGGGCTATTTATAGGGAAGGTCTAGTATTTTATTTTATTTACATTTTAGTCCCTCTCAGGGACTTGTTTGATATGTATCTTTTATGTTTTCTTGCATTTATGCCCCTGATTTCTTTTATGCATATCTTGAGCATCCTTGCTCCGATTGAATTGATTTCAGTTGCGTTTCGAAGCTCGTTTCATTGTCTTCTTAATGGCATGCTTAGACTTCTGATTACACACTCTGATTGGTTATGATTAAAGTCATTAACATAGTGTTTTTTGTCGAATGACTATTCATGCCTTATATCATTACATTAATGAAATTTGCTTCATGATTCGAATATGAACTCAACTACAACCAATTGCTCAAATATTATATAATTAGGACATATTTCGCATCATTTTAACATTGCTTGTCCTTGCATTTATCTCATGTTTAAAATAAAAAAATGCATATATTCATATTTACTTAATGCAACATGTTTATTCATGCATTATGGCTGCATGCATTTCATTGACCTATGCTTCATTAATGCAACACTTAGTTCGATTAATTTGAGTCTAAATGTTTCGAAAGAGGCACGTGTCCCTGAGTTCGACCTTGGGCTTGCCCAAGTAAAATATAAATTCGACCGTTTGATTTTATTGTTAATTAAATTAAATGGTCTTTGACGCATCCGATTCAGCCGACTACAATGCACAAAAATGACTATTAAGAGGTTGAATTTGTGGTTTGTCAATCACTCTTCAGTACATGGTTGCAACTGCAAGCACTTTCCTCCAACCATAGAGAGTTGTTCTGGTGTATTATACCTCAACGAACTATTACAATCTCCACCATGTGAAGTTGGTGAATCTAGGGTTGGCATTGTAGTTGTTGTGGGGTGTGTATTTTCAACATCTTATATGCCTTCAAACTCATGTTACTTATTTGACATTGTATTCTATCTCATATTCTTTTGACATTGAGGATGTTATATAGATGGATTTTATGCTCAGACTCCACGAGCCTTCGATTTTCCATCGTCTCACATACATCTTCATAGACTCGGGATGACCCCTCTTCCCGAGTCGGTCCTACTTAGTGACAAGGTGAGTTAGACCTAGATTCCCTCACCTCCCATCCCTTCAGTAGAGGTAGACTCACACCTTGAATTTTACTCTGTTTATCCTACACATTTTTCACTGAATGCTTATGGGACCTTTTCCTTCGTAGAGGATTCGATGGACATCATGGCTAGAGGAAAGGCACCAATCGAGGATAGAGCTGTTGAGGACATACATAATGAGGAGAGACACACATATGAGATACCTGATCCAACTATTGATATTACATCGTGGGTTCTAGACATACTCCAGGAGATGAGTACACAGATACATGATCAGTGTAGAGTCCAAGAGGAATTGAGAGATGAGATCGTTGCGCTGAGAACAGGAACTATGAACCCACCACCACCTATCATGGTTCCTGCTACATTAAGAGATGAGTATGACCTTAGAGCTAGGACACTACAACACCTGATTCGGTTACCATCGAATCATTGGTCATACATGTTGAGATTATCCTTCATTTCACTGCTTCCCAAACTATATGGGAACACATCAGAGGAGTCGATCATCTTTTTGCAGTAATTTGATACATATGCCTCAAGGCCTTCCCCTTCAGCTTAGAAGATAAGATATTCAATTGGTTGATCCATTAAGGGATGTAGATTTCTACATTGGATAATTTGAAGTCCACATTCATACATAAGTATTTTCTTCTGGGGCAGACGAATGTGATGAGGAATCAGATCTCCAATTTTACATATCTTCCACACGAGTCGTTCCATGAGGCGTGGGAGTGGTTCAAGGATTTGACTGAGGGATTTCCTCATCATGAGATCCCATTGAAGGTGCTTGTTTAGAAATTTTTTGGAGGACTCCCGATCTTAGTAAGCATCGCATGTGGATGTAGCTCTTTGAATAGGGATGTTGAGTCTATTTGGTCCATCTTTGAGGGGATGGTAGAGAACTCACGTGTTGTTGATTCAGCCCAGACATTCCAGAAGGACCCACTACCACTGCACCATCGAGATCATCATAATGTGGTACAAGTTTCAGATTTCGATTCACAATCTGACATGGGTTTTATTAGTGAGAAACTCACATTAGTCAATGTGATTCAAAAGCAAGTACAAGATTTGTAGCCGATGCGAGAGTTGAAGAAACTCTCATCATTTCCACAACAGTTGAGCGATCTGATGAAAAAGTTGGTTGATTTGCGGCTACAGTATCGGTAGTCACTTTCTTCTTCTACTTCTCAGCCTACACGGAGATCTTTACCCTCTCCTCCCACTCGTTAGATTCATTATGTTCAGAGTGAGTAGGTACAACCCACAAATCCTCCACAACTAGATTGGCATGAGGATTCATCCAAAGTCAATTAGAGCCAGATCACGAGCCCGGTAGTTGATGATGTTGATACTTCCTCCACTCTTGAGATCAATGGTATATGGTATGATCATATTCAGTATCAATCACCAGCACACATTACACCTCAGAGCGTACACCTGCAACAACAACATATTCATCCACAACACGGATGCTCATCTTCACATTTTTAGCATCGATAACCTTACATGAAGCAGCAGGTTAAAATAATGTGTACCCTTTTCAAAATAATTTGCAAAATATTTGTACAAATTATGTTAAATAGATAAAAAAAATTTCAAACATTTTACAAATCATTTTTATAAATAAATTTCTAATCCTATACGTATAACCCATAATAATATGTAAAACAAATGAAAGTATGAGCTTTGTATAAAGTATATATGTCATATATATGTCCACCCCCATTTATAGCTTGTGTTGTGTCCTCATGGCACAAAGTGAAATGAAAGACATAACTCGAACTAAGTATAAAGAGAAAGAAACGTATGAGGATAGAAACCTGTCAACCCCCTATACTTAGGCTTTAAATAGCCTACATGTAGGACATAAGCACTAAGGAATATGGTATGAAAGGACATAGGAGAACAACTGGATAATCGGGACTCTCCCCTATACTTAGGTTGAAAATAAACTAAGCATAAAGAAGGTATGAACATAGAGAAGGGGCCAAGGGATTGAGTCAAGAGACTGAAAAGAATAAATAGTCAAGAGCTGGGGTTCCCCCTACACTTAGGCTTTAAATAGCCTAAGTAAGGAGTGAGTATCTACAGAAGAGGGAACCTGAACTCTAAAAGAGTCAAGTATGGAGTTAATGTCAGCATGAAAGAATAGATAAATCTGCTTGATGTTGAATTTGTTTGATGCGGCTCGATATCATGCAATCTAAAATATCTACAAGGCACTCGATCGACATGAAGTCTATCATTTCAATTTGGACTAATTGTTCTTTTGATTTGACAAAATTCTTCAACAGTTGTTCATTGACCAAGAAAGAACCTACAACATCTGTATATCTGTGAGATCATCTATCTCTACACTTCCATTACAGTGCACTTCGTTCACTACGCAGGGGCTTGTCCATTTTGACTTTTGTATCACATGGAAAATCTTCAACTTGCGTTAAACATCCATACCTTTTCTCACGGGACAAAGATCTTGCACATATTGTGCTAATCATGCCACTTCTTAACCATGTCCTTATAGATCAAACTGTTCTCATACATCCGATTTCGGATTTCCACTAGCTCGTTCAAGTTGAAGTCATGATAATGCTTCCCGAGATGGTAGCTCCAATTCACTTGTTTAATCGCCCATTGTGATTTATGAATTAACTCTTGGAGCAAATGTCATGATTTGCCATAGATCATCTCGAAAGGAGAAGTACGAGTGAAGTCTTGTAGGTCGTCCTGTAAGCCTACAGAACTAGGTCGAATAGCTGGAACTAGTTTTTCCTATCGGGATGAACCAACTTTTGAAGAATGTTATTCATCTCTTTATTCCAATGTTCAGAAAGGCAGTATGCGTCATTCAATCGGAGGGGTCACTGTATAAAGAGTATGCGGTATGCATGAGAGTATGCAGGGAGTATGCGGTTTGGTCTTTTTTATTATTAAAAATATAAATAAATTTTTATATTATGTTAATATCCTCTTAATATTATATCACTTAATTATAATAATAAAGAATTGGAGGGACAATGAGAAAAACTATTGGGATAAAAAGTAATATAGAGTCAAATGAGCAAAAACATTAATCGAACGAGCATATGGCAACATGATTTCCTCCTAGTGTTATCAATAAATACAAATATGCTCTCAAAACAAGGACATTCAAAATAAATGATGTAAAAATTATAAAGCATTCATAAAATGTCTATTTGAAAAACGACCGCATAAACGGCTACATATACGGTATACTCAGCCGAGTATGCGACCTGACTTGTCTAGATGCCCGTTTGATCTCTTACTCGAAGTGCCAAAGCTTCCGAGTACACATATGTGCTGAGTATGCGGTATACTCGGTCACTTTCCTGAACACTGCTCTATTCAAAACCTTTGTCATGTCGTTCGACTTTGGGTGGTAATGACTAGTAATTATGTGCTTAAATCCTTCATCGTTAGCTAAAGATCTCATAATCTCTATTCACAAAGTGGCTACCACCATAAAAAATCAAAACTTTTGGAACCTCGAACCTAGCAATGATTTGTTCTTTTACAAAATTATAGACAGTCTTGTCGTCTGCGGTTTGGGTTGGGATAGCCTCCACCGATCTCGACAAGTAATCAACCGTTAACAAGATGTACTTGTGTCCTTGACTGTTGGGAAAGGGACCCATTGCTCCATGCTTAAAAAATGTCACAGAAAATCACTGGTTGCATGAGCATCTTGTCTTTGTATCCAACTATACCTCCATCCTTTGATAGATTAGGCACGTCCATACAAAATCAATAGCATACTGAAACACGGATTGCCGGTACAATTCACATTGGAGTACCTTGTACGCGGCTCTCTTCCCCGAGTAGTGTCCTCCAGCTTCAAGAGAATAACAATATGCGAGGGCATTCTGGTATTCCTCTGAGGAATACACCTTCTCCAGACACAATCTGATCCTTCAAAGAAAAGGAACATATCCTCCTAGTGGTATCTCCTCGAGTATGACTTCAATCGGTCAATACTGTTCATACTTCAACTATGAGGAACATGTTTGGAGATAAGATAGTTCACCATGTTGGCATGCCATGAGAGTGAGTTGATAATGTAAATTGACTCATTTGAAAAGGTTTCTCTAATTTGCTCAGTATCATGGGAATTCTTCAACTCTAGTCGGGAAAGGTGATCAACCACAATATTCTTGACTCCGTGTTTATCCTTTATCTCTAAATCAAACTCTTGGAGTAGCAGGCCTTCCGTGAGTTCCAGAGGAGACTTTGCCCCAATCTACGTGAAGTAGTGAAGAATGAGATTGAGAAATGGTACAAAGCATGATTTATATACCCTATTTCTGACTCCAAGTAGGTGGCCCCGCTTCATGTTGTCCCGAAGAAGTTAGGAATTCAGATGATCACCAATGAGGAGGGGGTAGAGATCGTGACACGAGTACCCACATCGTTGTGCATCTGTGTCAACTACATGCATTTGAATGTCATGACCAAGGAAATCACTTTCCCTTGCCATTCATTGATCAGGTCTTGGAGAGACTTGCAGGGAAAGCATTCTTCTGTTTTCCTGATGGGTACTCAGGTTACAACTAGGTAGCTACCCTGAGGAATAGGAAAAGACCATATTCACATGTTCGTTCGACGCTTACGCGTTCAGGAGCATGCCATTCGGGCTCTGCAATGTTCCAGGTACTTTGTAGCGGTGCATGATCGCTATATTTGCCGAGATGGTGGGAGATTTCCTGCAAGTGTCCATAGATGACTTCTTGGGGCATGGTGATTCCTTTGATACATGTTTAGCGCACTTGGACTGAGTCCTTAGGTGGTGTAGGGAGTTGAATCTGGTACTCTCCTTGGAGAAGAGTCACTTTGTGGTGACATGGGGTATCGTGCTGGGACATGCCCTCTCCAAAAAGGGAATTGAAGTTGACTTTGCTAAGGTAGAGGTGACTAAGAAAATCGATCCACCTACCGATGTGAAGTTAGTGAGGTCATTTTAGGACATGTTGGATTCTACAGGAGATCCATTCATGATTTTTCGAATATTGCCTGCCCACTGACTGAGCTCTTAGGGAAAGACACAGAGTTCGTTGTCGATCACATGTGTCTGGAGGCCTTTGAGCTCTTGAAGATGAAAATATGTGCCTCGCCTATCCTACAAGCTCCTGATTGGTCTCTCCTCTTTGAAATCATGACTGCCACTTCAAATTTCGCTATAGGAGTTGTGTTAGGAAAACAATGAGAGGGGATCTCGTTTGCGATCCACTTCGCGAGCAAAGTATTAGACCCAACACAGAAGAACTGCACCGTGACTGAAAAGGAAATGCTCGATGTAGTATGTGCCCTCGAGAAGTTCAGTTCGTACATTTTGGACGCTAAGGTGACAATCTACACTAATTAAACATCTATTCGATACTTAATGGAAAAGAAGTACGTGAAGGTGCGTCTTCTTAGGTGGATTTTTCTCCTCTAGGAGTTTGACTTGGAGATAAAAGATAAACCTGTAGTCAAGAAGGTTGTGCTAATCACCTTTCCTGAATCGAGCTTAAGGACTCTCCTGATTAAGAGCATATTAGAGAGACCTTCCTAGACGAGTCAATTTATGCTATCGACTCACTCCCGTGGTATATCAACATGGTGAACTTTCTTGTCTCCAAGCAAGTTCTTCAAGGTTGGACTGGAGTTGCATTAACTGACTAAAGTCGGATTCGAGGAGATACTATTGGGACAATTCGTTTCTTAAAGGATCGGATTGTTTGTGGAGAAGGTGTATTTTTCAGGAGGAATACCCGAGTGTCCTCACGTATTGTCATTCTCTTGAGGCTGGAGGATACCATTCGGGGAAGAGAACCACTCACAAGGTACTCCAATGCGGATTTTACTGCTGGCCCTGTTCAGAGATGCTATTGATTTTGTATAGTCGTGCCTGATTTGTCAGAGATGGGAGGGACAGTTACACAGAGAGATGAGATGCACATGCAACCTGTGATCATTTGTGATGTTTTTGATGCATGGGGCATAGATTTCATGGATCTCTTTCCCAACAACTAAGGACATGAGTACATCTTGTTGGTGGTTGATTATTTGTCTATGTGGGTGGAGACTATCTTAATTCGAACCGCAAACAATAAGATTGTGTCTATGTTTGTGAGACATCAATATTATTGCTAGGTTCAAGGTACCAAAAGTTCTGATTTCTGATGGGGGTAGCCACTTTGTGAACCAAGATGTGAGATCTTTATCTAATGACCACGGATTTGAGCACAGAGTTACTAGTCCTTACCACCCACGGTCCAATGGCATGACAGAGATTCGAACATAGAGGTAAAGAGTATTTTGCCGAAGTTGGTTCGTCCTTGTAAGAAGAATTAGTCACAGCTCTTGGACCAAGTTTTGTGGCCTATAGGACAGTATACAAGTCACATTGGGCACTTTACCATTTAGAACGATTTATGGCAAGCCATGCCATTTGCTCACAGAGCTGATTCACAAATCTGAATGGGATGTTAAACAGACTAATTGGAGTTGTCACCTAGGGAAGCTTTGTCGTGACTTGAACTTGTACGGGCTCGCGGATACCCGAAATAGGGCATATGACAGCAATTTGATTTATAAGGACAAGGTAAAGAGATGAGATGATCAATACGGGAATCTCAAATCTAAGTGGACGGGTCCCTTTGTTGTAAAGGAAGTCCATGGGAATGGAAGTGTAGAGATAGATGATCTCACAAATGGTGTACAAACCCATGTGGTGAATGGATAACTATTGTAGCACTTTGTAGATTCTAAGGAGCAGTTAGTCCAAGTCGAGGTCATCGACTTCATGCAGAGTGAGCACAGAGCAGATACATCATATTACTCTTCATGAAGATGTAGCATCTAGATTTAACAACTTAGAAGATTCACGCACTCTTGTGCATCTGATTTATTAATTTGTTTAGAGCTTAGGTTCCTTCTTCTGTAGATACTAACTCCATACTTAGGCTATTCAACGCCTAAGAATAGGGGGAACCTCTGCTTTTGCTTATATATTCATTTTCTCTCCGTATATTCCCCAATCCCATCGGTTCTCATACTTACTCTTGTCTTAGACTTAGGCTGACCAGAGCCTAAGTATAGGAGGACCGTTGCCCGTCATGTGTATTTGCTCATCCATTTCTCCTCTTGACATCGACTGCCCCATTTTTGCATTTCTTACACTTAGGATGACGAGAGCCCAAGTATAGGGTGCGGGTTGACTTTTATACTTTTTGTTATTTTAATTCTCCTACGCTTAGCACGAGCTACATTTTCTCCTCGCTTTTTGTTCTCTGAGGGCATTAGTACATGCTAAGTATACGGGTGCGTGTATATATTACATATATACTTTACATATAGCTTGCACTTTCACGTATTTTTGTATATATTGTGCAATAATTGTGGGATGGGTAAACTTGGTAAAAATTTGGTAAAAAAACCTTTTTTTTTGTAAAATCATGTATACTTATATAATATGTATATTGTATATAAGTTGTAAAATGCGTAGATGTAAAATTCTTGTAAATAATACTTTGTAAATTTTGCGGAAATAAGAGGTATACCAATTTTTTTAAAAAAAGATGCTTCTTTTTACTCTTCATTTCATCCTTGCATTCATAAAAAATGTCTTGTACTTCATTCATATATATACATTGCATTTCATCTACATTTCATTTGCATATCTAGCATATGCAAAGTGGAAAGCTAGTGGGTTCTGAACCAAGTTATGAATAGAAGTAGGGGAAGGATATTATTTGACCTTAATCTACTTAATTTTAGAGGAACCTTATTGGAACTGGAGTTAAGATTTTTTAGGTCAAGTGACGTAATTCTTTAAGTCCACAAGACTATGTTCACATGTCATCTTGATTGGTCTAAGTAGAATATTTCATGCACATGCACGATTCTTTTAGATAATGACCTAACTTGGACAAGCACCTTGCATGTAGCTCTTCATTGATGAGGTGGTGAGGAGGTAGAATCCTTTATCTTGGAGTAGCACACGGGTGGAAACATCCGTCCTCCTCTAGAGAGGGTAGTGCATCTCAACCTAGTCTAATGGCATCGACGTCTAACGACGGGATGCTGTGGGTTGTAATAAACCTTTGAAAAAGGGATAGTCTGCTGGTTCAAGAAGAAAAACTCCTTATGTACATGCTGCACTTTTGTATACATAAAAAAATCTTCAAAAAAGTTAGGCGGGCAATAAGTATAAAAAAATCCCGTCAGAGAAAAAATGTATGAATAAGTAAGGCATATGCTTCAAAGTCTCATACCATGAAAGCCTACAGCTGGAGACTTGGCTACACTGGTCAAGTTCTACAGATATGTGACTACTCTGATCGCAATCCGTTTTATTCTCTACTTCTTCTTGAGTTAGTTGCACTTGAACTTAGAAGGGAATACCCCACTCCTCGAGGAATGAGTTGCTAGACCGGGGAATTAGGGTTACCTTGTTAAAGGAGGATGTTTCTTTGCCATTTATGAGGTGGAGAATTATTTTCCACTAACACAGTACGAGATTCATAGTTAGAATTTGTGTATGAGGATTTGTTCTGACTTAACTGTCGAGGCGGCCTGTAGATGTCAGGGATAGAACCAATTTATTAACTATTTTTTGTTTCAAATAATTTTTGTAAGTATATACAAAGAAAGATAGAAGTGGTAATGGCAATTCCGAGTTCTTGCAGGAAGGTAAGTAACCATGTGATCTCACATGTAGCTTGAGCCATTGCCCAGTATTCTGCTTCATCACTGGATCTGGACACAACAGTTTGCTTCTTGCTCCTCAAAGTAACAAGATTTCCTCCAACGAACATAGCATATTCTGTGGTGGAGCATCGATCCTCTGGTGGGCTCCCATAGTCGGCATCGGCATAGGCAATAACATCTATGTATCCATGTACCCCGTAGAAGAGGCCACATCCTGGTGATTCCTTCAAGTATCTTAGAATGTGAAGAGCATCCTCCCAGTGACTGTACCTAAGTTGCTCCATATGTTGGCTAGCCATGCTCACTGCATAGGAGATATCTGGTCTAGTGACAGTTAGATAAAGAAGTTTGCCAACTAAACTTCTGTATCGAGTTGCATCTTCAAAGACAAGATCATGTGACGTGACATGTTTCTTAGGATTTACCGGAATACCAGCAGGTTTGCATCCAAGTAACCCTGCTTCAGTAAGAATGTCTAGAAAGTATTTCCTTTGTGAGATATGAAGACCTTCTGTAGTGCGTAGTACTTCTATGTCTGAGAAGTACAGACAAGTACCAAGGTCTTTGGTAACAAATACCTTCTGCAGGAAGGCCTTGGCCTCTAGTATGACGTTGTCATCATCCACTGTGACCACCATATCATCCACATAGACTGCAAGAATGATCGTACGAATGACTGTACCAGTTGTTCATCTTCTGACAAACACCGAATAGTCCGAAGTTGTTCTTTGGAAGCCAAGAGTGCTAATTTCAGTAGTAAGTCTCTCGAACCACGCCCTTGGGCTTTGTTTTAGGCCATAAATGGCCTTGTGAAGTTGGCATACCCTCTCCCCCTCGACTTCATAACCTAGACACTGCATCATGTAGACTTCCTCATCAAGATCATCATATAAAAAGGCATTTTTCACATCACGCTGAAAAATAGGCCAGTTTTTGTTAGCCGCCACAGAAAGTATGGTCCGTATAGACCCCATACGAGCAACAGGTGAGAATGTCTTAAAGTAATCCACCACATATGTTTGTGTGTAGCCTTTTGCCACAAGGCGAGCCTTTAACCTGTCAATCGACCCATCTGGTGACTGCTTGGTTGTGAAGACCCATTTACATGCCACAGGTCGAATCCCTTTGGGACATTGCACAAGATCCCATGTCCCCCTGGAAAGGAGAGCATCCATCTCCTCATCCATGGCCTTTCGCCAACCTGAATCCTGTAAAGCACTGTGATGGTCTCGCGGAGTAGAAATAGTCATGAGAGCATTTGCATATCATTTGTCAGTGCAAGATAAACCACTAGTAGAAGTGAAATGAGACATATGATGAGAAGTACATTTCCTCTTTGATTTTCGGAAGGCAATGGGAAGATCTCTTGGATCATCCGGGACAGCATTGGAAGGGACACTTGAAGAGCATATCATCCTACAAAAATGGGATGGGAAAAGGGACATCTGGTGGTGAAGGTTGTTGGTGACGTTTATAAACAATTGGTGGAGGAGGAAGATCCAGTGATATATCGGTGACTGGCTGTGTGAAGAAGCTGGTCCGCTCAAAAAAGGTTACATCTGCAGAGATATAATATCGATGTCCAACGGGGTCTTAACACATGTAACCCTTTTGAGCATGGCCTCAAATTTCAACGAAATTCGGTCGAATTTCTGTCGAATATCGATATCCAGTCGAAATCGAAATTCGACCGAAATGACCGAAATATGGGGGTCCTAGTACAAAAATGACTGAAATGACCGAAATTCCACCGAAATTCCATCGAAATTCTATTTTTGTCGATACCAA
This sequence comes from Ottelia alismoides, assembly GCA_037367405.1. NCBI lineage: Eukaryota > Viridiplantae > Streptophyta > Magnoliopsida > Alismatales > Hydrocharitaceae > Ottelia > Ottelia alismoides. The sequence goes on along the minus strand of JAZKJV010004630.1, from coordinate 108,795 downwards.
AATGGTGACTGAAACCGACATTTAGGGTCTTGCTTTTGAGTATGAGAATAACCAAGGAAGACACATTTGATAGCACGAGGGGAAAGTTTGTCTGAAGTGTGAAAATTATGAACAAATGACACATACCAAAAATTCGTAGAGATAGGAGAAAAGGTGATTCATTCGGGTGAAGTAAAGAGAAGGGTGTTTACCCCTTTAGGTTGAGAGAAGGAACCCTGTTGATAAGATGAACTGCGGTTAAAACAACGTCATCCCAGTAATTCTTGGAACCTTCATCTGAGTGGGAAGGGAGCGGGAAATATTTAGGAGATGTCGGAGCTTGCGTTCGGCTATCCCATTTTGTTGAGATATATATGGACAGGAGGTTTGATGTATGGTCCCTTGGGAAGCAAAGAAATCTACAAGGTCATGTTGAGTAAATTCCAAGGCATTATAAGAACAGAAAGTCTGTATATTAGAGGAAAAATTATTTTTGATATAGTGGAAGAAATTTTTGACAATTTTATTGAACTCTGAACGCGCCAACGCCATTCTTCTCATGTCCCCCACCAAAAATCTGTCTCGTCCGGATGTCCTGAAAATAACAACAAAAGCCATCAAATATCACTCGACAGTTAAACTCCGTGCATAGCTTATGAACAGACAGAAGACTGAGAGGAAAGTCAGGAGCACAGTGGACATCAGTTAGCCGAAGTTTGGAGGAAAAATCCACGGTTCCCAACTGGTAATAGGGGAATGAGCAACATTTGCCACACGAATAGTTTTTACAATAGAGGATGGCCGTGAGGAGGTGAGAAGACTACCTTCTCCTATAAAATGAGTAGATGCACCCGAGTCGATTTTCCAGACGAGAGCAGAAGTGGAGGTAGAGCTGGCAATCGTACATGTTGTGGAAGCAAGACTAGCAGTAGAGCCAGAAGCAGGAGCATCACTGGCAGAATTCTGTAGCAATTGGCGAAGGCGACCATACTCTGCTGCTGTAAAGGAGATAGCACTGTCTGTGGAGGACTGGGCATGAGAGGCGTCCATAGTATCATAGGTGCCATCAGAAGAAACAATCTTATAAGCGATGTTGGCATTAGGAGGCATGCTAATTTTCGCCCGACATCGTTCTGATGGATGATTCCAGCATCCAGAATGAGAGCACGTTGGGTAGTGAGCAGTAGTAGAATCACGTCCACGACCGCGGCCTGAGTCACATCCTCGTCCATGCTCACATCCATGACCACGACTAAAAACACGGCCACGTCCCCCCTGGTAGGTCGAACGTCCTCCTACAAAGTGTGCGGTAGTCTCTGCAGATGGAGGGGGGTTTGGAGACTCAAGCTCCTGGAGTTTGCCAAATATAGTCTCAAGAGAGGGTAGAGCAACATCTGTCAGAAATTGATTCTTCATAGGCTTGTACCGTGGGTGTAGTCTAGAGAGGAACCGATACACCTGCCATTCTGCATGTTCTCCTATCTGTTTGTCACAACAAGCATGTTGAAATATAAGGAGTTCCTCGAACAGACCTGTGAGGAGGCGATAGTATTCAATCAAGGACGTATCTCCTTGAGTTGCAGACTAGATCCGTGTGTAGATATCGGAGAGCCTAGACTTGTTCGTCTTCTGGGAGTATGTCTTCTCAAGACTGTCCCACATCTCCTTGGCAGTGGATTTGTAGAGCAGGTTAGAGGCTATAATTGGATCAACAATGTTAGTCGTCCAAGTAATTACTGGCAGTTGTCGACATACCAGGTGTTGTAGTTGGTCTCCGTCTCCTTGGGCGGATCAGTAATGAGAACATAGATCTTGCGTTGGCCACCAATAAATACTCGGAAGGAACGAGGCCATAAAATGTAGTTCTCCGAACCCTTAAGTTTGATAGAAGTGCCCTATACCATCATAGAAGAGGTAGGGTACAGGGGCTTGGTGTCTGAAGATGCAGATGCAGATGCCATGGTGGCCGCACAGGTCAAGAATAAGTGACCTAGAAAGTGTCTGTAGCCTTAGATAGCATATGAACCTAGTAGTACATCATGAATAGGCAGTGGAGGCAGTGGAGACCACAGAAGGCTGTTAGGCCATAGGCAGAGCAGCGTGGGGAGGCCGCTTGCAACGCTGTGGTGACAACAGGCTACGTGGTGGCGCTAGGGCGACGTCGCGTGCGGCAGAGGGATGCCGTTGGGACCCGCGGAGGTCACAGGCGGCGTAGAGGAGACCGCTGGCAGCGCTGGGGAGGCATCGGGCCTTGGGGTTGTGCTAGGTTAGCGTCGCGTGCGACGCAAGGAAGAAAAGGGCAGGCGGTGGCGGCGGGGATTAGGAGAACACCGGTCTAGGAGCGCTGCTATGATACCATGTGCAGAGACTGAAAGTTCATATTTGTTCCATAGGTCTGGGGGTCCTTATATAGGACAAAACCCTAGAAACCCTAGGGAGCCATATAGAGAAAAGTACATAAGTGCCCTTAATGGGGATACAAAGAATAACTACGGTTACATTCTCAACAATAGTTTTAGCAATTCTTTTTATACAATACTTAAATTCTTCACATGCTTGTAGTTTCCTCGAACCACCTATCAAATGTCCCATTACTACTCAATCCATTGGCTCCCGAGACCTTTTGCATCATCGTCATCATTTTCACCATCACCGATTTTGATTCAATTTTGATGTAGAAGTTCCATCATCATCATTTTCTAACCCACTTAGAGAACCACATTTGCCCCAATCACGCGTTGTAGTAACTAACATCCATACCCATTTGTTGATGTTGATATATCTCGTATCCTAACCAGTCAGTTTTGGAGATGACAATCTTCTCAATACATTTGGATGGCAAAGCCCCTTGTCCCAAAATGTGATCCCATTTCATAATCATGGAATACTAGGCGATGAAGGGTGAAGGTGGAAGCAAGTGCCCTCCCCTATATGGGCTCCGGTGCAATGCCCTCAAAAAATTTTGGTTAATAATTCGGATTGGATTTATACCAAATTCGTTTATCAACGAAATTCGGACTAGAGGAGGGTTTTGGAGATTGTGTTGCTTGGTCTTGGAATGGGTCTGATCTTTCGGGTTGGCATCGGGGGATATGACAACTTACCTTGGGAACCTTTGGTCGATGTTGATGACATTTCAGAGGGGCTTCGAGTCAGTCGTGATGAGTAAAGAGCCTTGACACATACAGTTAAACTAGATTTATTGGAGGAGTCCATGGAACTCTAGGACGTGGAGCTTGCAAGGTTGGTGTATCATAGGGTGCTCTTCGAGAAGGATATGGAGAGTGAGATGGAGTGGAGATTGACCCGGTTGAAGGACATAGACATAATACTCACTTTTCCCATGCAAGTGGTGAGTGAAAGGTGGTGGAATTTTTTTACTCCATGGAGTTGGGAGGGTGCAAACTGAAAGGGAGAGAGATATTAGGGATGTCATGGTGAATTACTTTAGAGAGATGAGTAAAAGGGTTTGCATTGGTGGGGTGAGGTGACGAGATAGAGAGATACCTTCTGTTGGATGCACATGCTTCTGAGTTGATGTATGCGTGAAGGTTTGCTTGGCTCTTTTTGACATGAATGCAGATGGATCTTTGTGTTTTGTTTCTTCCGTGAGTTTATAGATGTTATGGACATGGATGTACCTGAAATTATGGAGGAGTTGAGGTTGGAGAATCGTGTGTTTGAGAGGAAAATCTGCTCTAAAAAAGATGTGGCAAGTTGGGTGGAAGATTTTCGCCCTAGTTCACTTTCGAATGCCATCTACATCATTGTTGCAAAGGTATTGACTAACAAACTATAGGGTATCTTGGACTCTATCATTAATTTATTGCACTCGACTTTTGTTCCAAGTGGACACATGATGGATGACATAGTCATTGACTCGAAGATCATTGCGGATTGGAAGCGGAGGGGAGTTAAGGGTGTGTTTTAGAAAATTGATTTTTCCGAAGCATATGAATGCATGAGTTGGAGTTTCATCTGTGCTTCCCTTGCTTGTCGTGGCTTTTCTGATGACTGGATTACTTGAATGAAAAGGTGGTTGATGACGGCATCATGCATGACCTTAGTGAATGGAAGACATGAAGGTGGGCTCTTTCAATCATATCGAGGTGTGCTCACTGGCTCCAATTCTCTTTATTGTAGTAGTCGATGCTCTCACCCGGATGGCCATACAGGCTATGGAGGCAAACTTTTGGTCTCCTATCATTAGAATGCAATTTCGGACCTTATTCTACAATATGTTGATGACATCATATTGTTCATGGAGGGTATTACCTGTGAGGCATATGGGATTGCTGTTGTTTTGGAGCTCTTTGCTTTTTTTTGAGGAGAACAAGGGTGCAGTCCCAAGTGTGGAACCCACCGCAACTTTATTAAAGTAAAGATATATTACATGGACATACCAAGCAGACCTCGCCAGACCTCCCAAAATTACATGCCATTCCACAACAACACTAACACCTTGCAATGTCCCAACACCTTCTCATGCCGAAAAAGATTCCTAAAAAATATATTCTCATTTCTGGCACACCAAATAGCCCACAACAGGGCAAAGGGACTCGCCGCATCCTCCTGCGAGCTACCAGAAGCCACCCTAACTGATCTCCAGAACAATGAACTGTTCGCGGAATGAAGCCAAGGCAATGTCGCCCACTCCCATAAAGCAATCGACACAAAACATCCAAAGAAAAGATGTTATGAATCCTTCTGCTCCAGGCTGCATCTCTCGCACGTCTCCTCGGAACCCAGAAGCCTTGCCCTGCATGCCTTCGAAAGCAACCAATCACATCTCGCCAGCCACATGAACACCTTTATCTACACTGGAACCCTACTAGCCCAAATAATCCTGTAATCCCAGGCATTCTCCTCTTGAACAACCCCACACTCCTTGACAAGGCAACGATACACCTTCACCGAGAAAGCCCCTTCCTTCCAAGCAAAGTGGTCTCTGCCTCTGTCAGGGCCATCCACATCCATTAGCTCCGCCAAAAGGGCCACAACCTCATCACATCTTTCGTCTGACAGAACGGAAGTGAAGGTCGAGCACCAAGCTCTCGTCGACCAGACCTCTCGCACTGTAGCACATATGGCCCCGCAATGGCGGACATACACATGTACCTCTTATAGATAGCACCCAATCCATGCCAATCATCATCCCAGAAGTGAAATCTGGCACACTGCTTGCCTATCGAAAGGTGGTTGTATGGTGCTTTTAAACGCAATCCTCTCGACGATCCTATTCTTTTTTGGTCCTCCCACTTACTCGCAGTCGGGTTTGTGGTTGATGTGAAACTTTGTTGCGATGTTTCTTCTGCTTTAGGTCGGGTGAGTTGCAAGGTCAGATGGAAGGCGGTAATGCTGGATGGAGAGATGATGGTTTGGGTACACTAAGCACAAATATGATCAACATGGCCCTCCTGGTGAAACATGCTCGTATTTAGGGCAGAGGCTTCGATATGCTATGATCATTGGTGAGAAGGATTTGTGGGGTGTTGCTAGACAACAACCAGACTGCTTGGTAGATTAATCCCTCTAAATTCCGGTGTTGTGCATGTGCAGTTTTCCCTCATATTTCTCCACATTTAAAACATGTATTGATTGTGGTGGCAGCTCATTTTGTCTTTGGTTGGACAACTTGAGGAGCCAAGGTGCTTACTCTGATCACTACCTATGTTGTTTGCCTTGGTGGTATACTGGGAGGTACTAGTTGGTGAGGCTTCGGGAGATGAGTCTTGATGAAGGGATGCTAGACCTTGTACATCAAGGAAACACGTAATAAATGAATCAAATTTATAGAATAAGGTGTTCATCATATGAGCACCGATGCAGTCGTATAACAAAAGTTTTAATTACAATGGTGAAACCACATGGTAGAGGAAACAATTTCCAGACCGTTTTGTTTCACATGATCATAAGAGTATATACGAATATCTTTTAAGGCGAGAGTCTTTAAAATAAGAAATCTACTGCATTAAGTCCGATCTGACAGTCGCTTTCTATCGCAGGCACGACGATGACACGTTGTACTTACCCCGAAGTTAGGAGATTTTTTCCATTGAGTTGTCTACGCAAATAGAGATCAAGAATGATCTCTACCTCTTTATTTTATCGCACGATATAGAGTCCTTCATGTACATGAGGCAGAAAGAAGGAGGTATCTTGCAATTGGTCGAACAAATAATGAGGAAGAAATATGTTATGTTGGTGGGCGACTAGGGTGTTGGTAGGGTATATTCGTATATGGGAGGGGCCGACCAAGAAAAAATATAATGAGAAATCCTCTATGATTTTGCTTCTCTTTCTCCTTAGGACTTGAAGGTGCAAATTCTTTTAACTCAATTGACTAATTTATTTAGCAAATATGCTACAGCCTGATGATATGATGACATTCCTATAGAAGTTTGGAGAGTTATAGGTGAACAGGGTTTGATTTAGCTCACAAATTAATTCAATAGTATTTGGCGAAGCAATAAAATGCCTGAAGAATGAAGGAGAAGTATTGTGGTGCATCTTTATAAAAATAAATGAGACATTCAAAATTGTTCGAATTACAGAGGTATCAAACTGATGAGTCATATTATGAAAATTTGGGAACATGTGATCGAAAAAAGGTTGAGGCAAGTTTCCAACGTAACTGAAATCCAATTCGGGTTTATGCCATGTAACTCAACTATTGAAGTTATCCTTGAGGAGAACAATGAAGATTTACAGAGCTAAAAAGAACCTCCATATGATTTTATTGATTGGATAATGCTTATGATTCAGTCTTACGGGAGATATTGTGGAGTGTTTTGCGGAAAAGACAAGTACCTATCCTATACATTAACCTTATAAAGGATATGTATGATGGGTCTTCATCTTGTGTAAGGATCCCATCTGGGAAGACTGCCCATTTTAACGTCGTCATCATCAGTCTTCATCATGGTTCAACTTTGAGTCTATTCATTTTTACCTAGATTATGAACGAGTTGACTAATCACATTCAAGATGAGATACCTCGGTGTATTTTATTCGCTCTGATATTTTTTTGATTGATGATACAAGAGATGGAGTAAATGAGAAGTTGAAGGTTTGGAGACATGCCTCAGTGCCTAAAAGATTTCATATAAGTACGACTAAGACTGAATATATGAAGTGCATGTTTGATGGAAACAATGATGAAGGATAAGAGGTAAAGATTGGAGACGATACCATTCCGAAGAAAGATTCTTTTAGATACTCATGATTTATTTTGCAATAAAATGGGGAAGTTAATAGACATGTAACTCATAGAATAAATAGATGTTGGTTAAAATAGAGAGGAGCCTCTATTATTCTTTGTGATAAGAAAATCTCTTTGAAAGTCAAAGGAAAGCATAACATAACAAAGCAGCGGTGAGACATGCTATGCTCTATGGATGAGAATGTTGGCATGCAAACCATAGACATGTACGAAGAATGATAGTAGCATAAACAAAAATGTTAAGGTATATGTGTGGTCATACATAAAAAGATCGGATTCAGAATGATGTGATTAGAAGCAAAGTTGGTGTAACTTCGATAGAGAAAAAGATGAGAGAAATCCACTTAAGATGGTTTGTCCATTTGGAAAGAGGTTGGTTGATGCACTAGTACAACATACTGAAAGTTATACATATATCCCAAAATTTACAATAGAAAAAGGAAGCATTTACATTATAAACTGAATAAAAACTGACAAAAGTAATTGTACCATCCAATATATACCCGGGTGGCAAGAATCATCCACCAGCTGGCAGCTACTGAGATACAGACTGCTTGCCTGCCATGCATGAAAGCTAGAAGAGGCGTCAACGAGCGCTGGTACTTACCAAAGTTTTATTAAATAAGAAGACATTTAAAGTGGTTACAAAAGAAGCAAGCAGTAAGGTATAATCATTTAAAAAATCCACAATTACTTGAAAAAGTACAACTACTTGCTATGAAGAAGATTTTCAAGCTACTTTAAGGAAATGTCCCCAAATTGAACCACTACCCCTTTTTTATATAATATTCTTATATAGTAGTTTAATGGCTCATAAATATAATTTTTCCATTTGCCCCTTAATTTATGGCATATATATAGATGTTCTCTTGTCATTGAGATAGGTTATGGATATTGATAAGAAGTTGGTGAGGTGATGCTTTATTCAACTCTTAGTTTATTGATGACGGAAAAGATAATATTTTAATATGATTCTCAATTCTATCTATCTTTTCAAGTCTTGTGGATAATCTGTGGTCTTGGCCTATATTTGAACTCACATTGTGACTTTAAGGCGTGAATACTGCCTTAGGGTTGGGGTTCCTTCGTAGGCATGCGGTGTTTTTTAATGTATCCTAACTAAGTTCCCAACACATATACTAACTTAATTATGAACAACACTAACCAACATAACTTATAGTTGATTTCATCTCTTAGACAAGATCCGTTAAGCTTCATTCCGAGTTCAACTATAACTCCTCCAAATGTTACCATATATGATTCAGATGTAGCATCGCCAAGCCTGTTGGCGGAAAGTAACCAAAACTCAAGCGGTGATGAAGTTTCCTAAAAAAAACTCATCCATCTCGCACTCTTATTGGAAGTGCGGTCCAATAGAGGGTGTTGGGATAAAAATTATTCATATGATAAAAGGGATCATATGTCTCCTCTTATATAGGAGAAGAGCCATGGGTTAATTACATAAGTGATACCCAAAGAAAAGATAAACTATAAACATAATATTGTGAGATATAAACTTCTCAACACTCCCCCTCAAGCTGGAGCATAAATATCAATCATGCTCAGCTTGGAAAAACATTTCTGAAATGGACCTCTAGTGTCGTCTGATCTTCTGTGGAAACATGAGAAGTGGATATAAGTCCTTTCTGAATCATGTCTCTAGTATAATAATAGTCCACCATGATATGCTTTGTACGCTCATGAAACGCAGGGTAATTGGCAATAAACAAAGTTGCTTGATTATCACATAAAAGCTTCATAGGAAGAGAATCCTCAATAGTAAGATCGGTTAATACTGATCTAACCCACATCATCTCTGTACATCCTTGTGCCATAGCCCTGTATTCAGATTCAATACTAGATCCGGCCACCACTGTCTGCTTATTGCTTTTCCATGAAACAAGCGAGTCGCCTACAAAGATAGCAAAGCCAGAAGTAGACTTTCTATCCCTTGGACAACCAGCATAATCTGTATCTGCACATCCTATCACCTCAAGTGATGTACCCCTACAGAATATAAGGCCAGAGCTAGGTGCTTCAAATACCTCAAGATCATATGGACCGCATCCATATGTACCTTCCTGAGTTGCTCCAGGAACTGACTGACTTTGCTAACTGCAAAAGCAATATCTGGCCTGTTAATGGTGGCGTATAGGAGCTTCTCAACAAGCTCTCTGTATCTTCTCCTGTCAATCTCTTCGGTGTCCTCATCATACAATCTCATGCTTGCATCCATAGGAGTAGAAGCAGGTTTTTACCCTGTCATACCTAAGAGATGAAGATGCCCTCCTTCTCGGATACTCTGTGGCAATCATGCGGTGCAGTAGACCTTGATCATTTCAGGTTTCTGGAGGCATCGGGGACGTCGGGGGGTTTGCTGGTGGCTTAGCACTCGGCTTTTTTGGTCTTTTATCTCGGAAACTCAGGGTCAGCATGCCCTAACGGTGGTATTGGCAAACACCCTCTCGTCTAATCTTTTGGCGGTCCCTTGCATCTATGGCCCTTGTGATGGTGCGTCGAGGGGGGAGATGTGGCAGGATTTGCTTGATGCTAGGAGGGTCATTGATGGGACCCCTTGGCTGGTGGGGGGCGATTTCAACGTCACTTTACTCTCCTCCGATAGGCCTGGGGGGAGAGGTGGGCAAGATACCGGCTCCGATATCTTTATGGACACCATTAACTCGCTGGGCCTTGAATGCATGGACACCACCGACGTAAAATACACAAGGAGGAACCCCAGGTCACGCTTAAGGCTTGACCGCTTCTTTGCCTCGAATGAACTGATGGATACCTATCCTTTGGCGTCGGTGATGGCCAAACCAAGGTCCTGCTCTGATCATAACTCTATCCTATGGTGCTCTGGGTCAGCCCCGACCCAACGTGGTTTCTTTCGATATGAGAAGTGTTGGCTTTTCGAAGACGGCTTTCAGAGAGATGGTGATTTTGCACTGGTCAACAACGGCGACTTCAGGTTCTGTGGCTAATAGATTCTCTCAAAAATTAACCTCTCTGTAGAGCAGGCTGGCTACGGTCAAACGAGATTCAAGAGCTTCTAGGTGCACGACCAGAATGAATGCTGAGGAAGTCATTCGTAGGCTGGATGCCTTGGAGGACGAGAGAAACCTTTCCTCTTTCGAGTAGGAGGAGCACCTGGCGGCGCAAAAGACTGTGGCTTTGGAGGACAAGAAACACGTAACTGAGTGGCGTCAGCACTCGAGAACTTCTTGGCTTAAAGAGGGAGATGCGAACACCACTTTCTTCCATTGTATTTCTAACGGTAGACACAGATGTAATGCTCTTCGTTCTGTCACTATTGATGGGGTTACGACCGAGGGAAACAAGGATATGGGATGCGTGATTGCTGATGAACGAATACCGCATACCGACTTTCTGAACCTTGATCTTTTATGAATTTTTTATGCAAGTAAGATTGAATGCCACAAAATGATATACACCGAACAAGAAAAGAACAAAAATAAGAAAACGTAAACCATCTATGCTCCTCGATCCATTATTCCATAATTATAGTGATCATATATAAACCTATCCAAATTTCACCCTCAATTAATTACACACTCAGATTCATTTCATTCTATTAATGCATCATTTACTTCTATAGATTGAGCATTTGATAGTTCAACACAACATAACTCCCTAATTTAAAACTAAACAAGAATTAATATTTCACAATGAATCATGCAAAGTTTCTCATTGAATTAAATATATTCAAAGCAAATCAGGGGTCTATTTATGCATTAAAATAATATAGCATGCAAATGGAACCAATTAATCTCATTGAATTAAATATATTCAAAGCAAATCAGGGATCTATTTATGCATTAAAATAATATAGCATGCAAATGGAACCAATTAATTGAGATTTAGAGGTCAATGCTCTTCTCTGAAATTTAATTCATTTATAATCAAGAGATAAATATATCACATGAAAGAGCATCAAAAGACCTTTAAAACAACCATAATTTAATTGTATTTGGGAAATAGATGTACAAGATGTTCAACACTTAAGTCAAGATATAATTATAATAAAAAATTACAACATCACAAAAAGGTCTAAAATAGGATGAAAATACAATAATTTCAAACCGTTTGGGTATAACATGCAAAATAGCCATGCATGGGTATAATGAAATTAGGATAAGGCAGTGGAGTTTATCTCATAAAATTCCCAGGCGGGTTGCATGTCACATGCTTTGGACTGAAGTGCAAATACACGGAGGATTAAGGGTTCTACTCATTGTTTTTAAAATGCACCTCGAGGCACTAAGGCGTACGCCTTGAGACCATTTTCAAGGGAAAACGCCTCGAGGATATAACCTCATGCAGCCTCAGTGAGGCGTAAGTCTCAAGGCTTATGAGGTACGCCTCAAGGTATATATGCCTCAAGGCGTGCCTCATGTATGAATTGATTTTTTATTTTATTCTACAACAATTTTTTTTTCTTTTCTTCTTTATTGTGAGCTTTTCATCTTTCATAGGCAAGTATTTTCAAGTCATTAAACTCACGATTCACTGAAATGAATTTTTTTGTTTATTAACATATTAAGCTTATTTCTACTTTGTTATGCATGTTCTTTATAAATCAACATGAACAAAAAATTTGAGTCTTCAGTCCTTAAATCTAATGTCTCTACTCTTTAGTATGAATCAAGCATAAATGCTTTCTTTATTAAAATGCTTGGATGCAAGTCCCCTACTTTGACCTAAATTTAGAAAAGTATATTTTTGTAAACATGTCTCATCTTTTCTTCTTTTCAATCGGGTCTAAATTAATACACATCAAAGCATGCATGAACAACGATGGACATAACATGCAATATTCAAGTATTTTATCCCCCAATCCTTATGGTAAAGTAAAAAGTGATCAGTAATTCATTGCTTACTCTCTTGTCCTTCTTAATTGAATGACACACATATCTCACCTGATTTTGAAAATGGTGTGTTACATCTAGTCCCTTTAGTTAAATTTTATTCAAAATTTTTAAATTTGCGGAGAGTTACCCATTATTGTGCTTGCATATCCATATTTACTTGACTCCTTACATATTTAGAGTCCAAAAAATAGAGTTATATAATAACTTAGATATTTAAGCCACGATGTTAGTATCTAAATGTCATGGAGTTATGTATTTAATCATAACTATTTAATTTCTAGAACTTGAAAATTGTAATAACAATTAATTATTATGTTTATGGAAAATTTTCTTTCACGAGTGAGGCTTATGCTTTGATACGCCTCGAGGCTTACACCTCGAGGCAATACTAGGAAAAAGACTCGATATGCCTCACACTTTTTAAAACCTTAGTTCTACTACAATTCTCCCATGAAGTCACACGCCACACATGTGCGTCGTCAAGCTCGGTGCGGGAGTGGAGTCTCATACTACGTGGCATCTGCTGGTGCTTCGGGTTGTCTTGGAGTTCCTAAGGCTGATGTCTGAAGCAGTGCTTCGAAAGGGAAAGCACAACCGTTAAATCAAATCAAGGGGATCTAATCCAATGGTGCTTATAAGCCGCCATTCTTCCCTCTCCTCCATCTACGTTGGCGGAGCAGCGGAGCTCCGATGAGGTCGTGCTCCCTCCTCTGCTACAATCTGAAGTTCTGGATGCTCGGAAAATCTTCGCAACTCCTCGGCGAAGAAAGTAGCGTATCTATGAAGTTGTTGAGACGATCGGGCCCTCCTTGCGATGAAGGTTCATCAAAGATGTTTGAGGATATTGGAGCTTTTAAAAAATTCCTATCATTCAACGCATTCTTGGTCCGACAAGTGTTAGTGTATGTAGCCGAAGATTCTAAGGGTGTCTAAAAATGAATAAGTGGGCGAAATGGAGGCCTAATCAATGTGTAAGAGATGGATGCCCTAATAGGTCTCATGTTGTACGATCCTGGGATTGGGTCGAAAGAGATCATGTCATGTAGAAGAGAAGGTGAATGTCGAATGGGTTCACGTGGATAACTAATAAGTTGCGAAGGCAGTGAAGTGATAAGAAAGTGGTGGTGATGAGTGTGTTTTGAGTAAAAGACCCGAGAAAAACTAGTGAAAGAATAAGAACATTACCCGATGAAGGAACTTGAAGAATGAATTGCTGGTGCCTGGTGGAGGAGAAGTTTGGGAGTGAGGTCTGGAAGACCTCAGATCATCGTTCTACATGTCGGCTATGCGCGGAGCTCAAGAGCTCTAAGGTGGTGCTGCAAGAAGGTAGTTTTACTTTGGATCATGTTGGTAAAAGGATCTCTGTTGTCACTCAATTTTTTTCTCTCTCTTCCTATGAACAAGGGGCAAGTAGAAGCTCGAAGGTGTCGCATACACGGGCCTATAGCCACGAAAATGGCAGGAGATGGAGTATTTAAGAAAATGGAGGAGCAATTCCAGGAGGTTTTCATCAAGGTTTGATCGCTCCTCAGTTACTGACGGTTGGATGGAGAAGGTGGTTATGGCTTGGGCATAGACTAGGGTGGTCATGGGTATGACTAGGAGTTGGAAAGGAGAATGGAGGTGGGATGACGTCGGGAAAATGGGTCAAAGATGAGCAGTTGGTGAGTTGAAGCTGCTGGAGAGGGCAGTTGGGGGAGGAAGATGAAGTCCCCGTCATCGAATTAGATGGATCATAGGGTGGACAGAGAGGTGGGAGCGGTCACCTCTGATGCAATATGATCAAGTGATCATATGGTTAGGGAATGGATGTTGATGGGGTGAGCTCTACCGTCTGATCTGAATGATTAGATGGTTGCGAATGAATGTGGTTAAGAGAGAAGGGACATGTGAAGTGTCTAAGCTTGATTGGGCCACGTGGCACAATCACAAAAAATGAAAGAACCGAAAATAATGTAAAATAGAAAATAAATACTTACAAGCTTCAAATAAAAAATGCTCGACATGAAAGTTGTAGAAAGATCTACAACTTTCATGTAGAGCCCAAAGTCAAATTACATCATATGTACATAGATTTTTTTGTAAGTATTTTAACCAATTAAAACACTTATTTTAATTTCTATGAGATTTTTTGTATTTTGATTTATAAATATAGTCAAAACAAATATATATATAACATTAATCTAATTTTTATGGGATTTTTAATATTAAAGAAACATATAAAATTAGGGCACAATAATAGGGTTATTTATGTGCAATTAATTAGGGTTAGTTATATAGAAAGGTTAGTTTGTTAATGTGCGTTAATTGTTAATGAGTCTTATTGAATTGTTTAAGTAAGACGGATAGTAAATGAATAATATGATGATAAATCATGGATTTATCATCCCTTATACTTAAACTTTGCTCATCCTCGAGCAAATAAAGAATGAACAAATTGGATTAATCCCTAATTGTGCATGCGAATGTACAAGACTTGATTCATTCAGAACTCTCAGGTTTAGTGATCCTAAAATCTTAAACAAACCTAATCTTAGTCAGAAGGAACCCGACTTCCCTAATTATCAGGCTCTCTGTGTATAAATATAAAGTAAGGATATGACATTTAGTGTTGACTGCAATTATAAGTGTTGCATTGAAACGTCACCCAAGGTTCCATTTCGAGAAACTCTCCTAAGGACCCAATTCTTAACACCAGGGAGTAAATCATTTCTTACATTCTATCCATCGTCTCTTTAGTTCTCAGTCTTAGAAGTGAAGATGGAAGGCCGGTTTATGGATGATGTAGGGTTCTTTTATTTTATTCTCTCCTTCTAATTGGAACAAGGATCCTCTTGAGTGTCTTATTAATACAACACTGGTACTTTTGGTTGTTGATCAGTGTGCCCATCAAAAGATGTTGAGTCATATGCACTTGTTTATCTAACAATGCATCTTGGTATGTCTCTTTTGAGCATCTTTTATAACGTCGACACTCGGAATTGTATTAGTCTACGATGCATCACACTTTTATGATGCTAATCTGAGTAATAAAATCCTATGATGTTGGTCTAAGTGGACATTTAAAAAAGTTTGGGAGCGCTCGCATTTGGTGTAAGCTCTTTGAATTTGACTTTGTATAGTGTAAGCGCTTTTCTTTCTCTCTTTCTTATTATTTTATTTTTTGCTAGTTCTACTGCTTTTTCCTAGATTGGCGCACATTGATCAACGATTTTAATTAATTTCATCACACCTTGGAACTTTGGTAAATATCAAGAGATTAGTATGGGTACTTGTTCTCATATCGGCTAAGGTACTGACACTCAGGTTTCATGAAGCCTTCATGGATTTTATCCCATCCTCGAGCATCATTAAATCGAGTCCAAATTCAAATCTCTCGTCCTAGTTTCTTAAGTGAAACCCCCACTCATCTGAGGTGTTGGTCATATTCTTTTGATAATAGAGATTATACTTGCAAATATAGCATGCATCTCTCTCAAATTAGGGAAGTATGAATATTTAAGTCATAGACCCTAATGTCTAAGGTTGGTTAACTCTGAATTAAATGACCACAAAAACTAAGTGTTATGAACTTCACTGGCTACTTTCCCAGAATTTAGCCCTTTAATAGTGTGAAATTAACACTTACAATGTCATTGCAGTTAGCCGAATCAGATCGATCAAAGACCATTTAATTAAATTAACAATCAAATCAAACAGTCAAATTTATATCTTCCTTGGGCAAGCCCACGGTTGAATTCAGGGACACGATCCTCTTTAGTATAATTTAGACTCTTATTATTTAGATTAAGTGTCGGATTAATGAAGCATAGGTCAATGATGCATGAAGACATGACATGTTGCACAAAGTAACCATAAAGAATGCATTTTTTATTTTGTTTATTTTTATCATGCAATGAAATGCAATGTGAGTATCCCTAAATCAGAATATTTGAGCCATTTAATCACGACTCAAATCAGGTTCAACTCATGAAGCTTGTCTCATTGATGTAAATAAACATAAGGCATGAAAGGCATTACATTAAAGACACTTAGTTATTAAAATGCTACATCAAAATTCATAGTGTCAATTCTACCATCAAGAAGACAATGAAACGAGCTTCAAAACGAGACCAAAATCAACTGAAACGGAGATACAATGCTCAAGATATGCAGAAAAGAAGTTGAGGGCATAAATGCAAGAAAATATAAAGATACATAGCAAACAAGTCCCTGGAAGGGACTAAAATGTAAATAAAATAAAGTACGGGACCTTCCCTGTAAATAACCCACACACGTAGGGGTATTTTTCCAATTATTAAAACCCACGAGGGTGTGAGTGCAAAATACCCATGCGCATGTGGTCTGCACGTGAGTTCTGGACATGTCTACAATTTGGAGAATATTCGAGGGCCTCTCTGCAAATAACCCTGCACCTACGTGACTTAACACATGAGGGAGCACAGTTCAGTTGACACGTCGGCTTGGAGACAGTTCGTCGAGGCGTGGCATGAGGCTCGGGCTCGGACACCTCGAGCCTGAAGGCACGGATCAGAGGCTTGGCTTGGTGACGTGGACGCATATCGGCCATAGGATCTTGAGGATCCAACGCTAACTGCATTGTGTGTCGGCTGAGACGTGGCTAAAGCAGCGTCGTTGGATGAACATCGGGCGGGTGACATCGAACGGCACATGTACTCTCTTCCTCATCCGGCTGGCGACGCAGTCAGGTCGTCGGTGAAGCTGTTGCCGCTCCACCAACTTCTCTAATGATTTTCTCTGATCCATGGAGGTCGTTGGAGATCATGATGTGATCGTTGGAACTTGACCCAACTACATGTCCATCTGGAAATGAGTGACATCGATGCGTGGCTGGAGACGAGGCTCGAGAAGAGGAGTCTGACGAAGCTCCGACCATTAAAGGCATTCACCTGCAGTGCCAGTAACTGATAGCTGAAGCTTCCAAGTGAGTAGTGCAAGTGATTGTGAATGAAATGGATGGCTGTGGTGGAGTGGAGAACGTGGTGGCAGGTCGTCATCTCCGATGAGATTGACGGAGAAGGGGATCGGAATGGTCTGAGGTCGCGAGAGATCGGGGAGGCGAGCGAAGTGATGCGCAAACATGAGCGAAGGTGTATGAAGCTCGAAGAATGAGTAATGTAGAATGAACGAGCATGTAGAGGCCTAATTAATTGTTAGAAACAAAGGAAAAATACAAGAAGGATCATCAGAGAGCTTACCTGGGATTGGCGGAGCGGTGGCCTGGGCTTGAGCCTCTTAGAGAGACTCATGGTCTTCGCACGTCGAGGGCGGTCGATTCGGAGCTCAAGTAGGGCTAAGCCACCGTGATGCAACCGTGAAGGTGACAGATCTCACCGAAGGTTGAAGGTCATCATTGCTTGATCACTCCACCTCCCCCTATCACAGGGAGGTAGAAGAGGGCTAGGACTAGCCCCTCGTTAAGGCGGACAAAATCTGAGGGTGTCGGCCATGGAGTATTTGTAGAGCGAAGGTGGTGGTTTCAATGGAGGTGGACGTGGTTTGAGTGGACGATATGGAGCGAGGGGGAGTCATCACGGGGAGAGTGATAGCCCGCGAGGAAGGTGGATGAATGGGCTACTTTGTGGGCTCGTCGGGAAGTGGAGAAAATGGCGGAGAATATGGGGGAAATGGGAAGGGAGGAGAGGTTACGTGAGGTGGAGAATGTGGGAGAGAGAGGGGATCGGAGGTAGGGGATGACTCCTTGGCCATTGGATCTCGCGATCCAACGGTTGAGAGGTAGGTGCGAGTGAGCAGTCTTGATTAGATCGATAAGGGAGCTTATCAAAGGTGTGGAGCACACCACGTGTAGGGAGGAGGTGAAGGCGCCAAAAAACGGTTGTGATGAGAGGAAGGTGGTGATTGGGCAGCTAGGAAAGAGGCGGAGATGAGCGGTGAGGATGAGGTGCCTTGAGAAGAGATGGAAGGCTACAATGGAACCACATGGCAAGACGTGGTGAAGCCGAAGCGAGCGGCCTAGATGAGATCCGGGCCTTGATCCAAGGGTTGAGATTAGGTGCAAGAAAATGGCTTGGATTTGGAGATGAAAGAAATGATCGGACGGTGGGAAAAAGGGGGGAATGTGTCGCATTATGAGACGGACAATGTGGCGCAACCAGAAAGCGCCACGTGGCCCAATCAGATTATTTCGACAAATAAATTAATAAATGAGGGGGAAAAACCAAATTTATAAAAACTTAAAACATGAAAGTTGTAGATCTCAATGAGATCTACAAGTTTCACGTTGACCAAAATCGGAGATGAGGTCAAACCAAGGTAGAAATATTTTTGCGAGTGTTTTTAAAGGTTTAAAAACACTACGATTTTTTGTGTTGCTATTTTTTTGTGTTTCTAATTTATTCAATGGGTTAGATAATTATAGGGATTACTCTGGTTTTTATTGACACTTAGTCTAAGCTAGAGGGTTAATTTCAGTGAATTCCGAGTATGAAACTGGGTTTCATCAACCCCCTATACTTAAACTATGCTCGTCCCTGAGCATCACAAAAAAATGAATGAGCCGGATTAACCCCCTTGTGCATGTGCGTACAATTACTGATCTGTTCAAGTCCTCTCCATTTTAGAGATCCAAAATTTAGAGCTCAACCCAGCCTTAATCAAAATGCATCCAATTCCTCTAATTTTCCAGACTCTCTCTTTGATACATATAGACTAAGGATATGCCTTTTAGTGTTTACTGCATTCACAACAGTAGAGTCAAAATGTCACCCAAGGTCCCAGTCCAAAAAATTCTCGTAAGGACCCAATCCTCAACTCTAGGGAATAAACCAGATATTGCATCCAATCCACTGTCTCTTTAGTTGTCAAACTTAGAAATGTAGGTGGCAAGCCAGTTGATGGAGAGTTTTTGGATTGTGTCATTTCTTCTCTCCCTCTCATTGGAACAAGGATCCTCTCAAGTTCCTTATTACTCAACACAATTTTTTTGGTGTTGATCAGTGCGTTCGTCAAGAGAAGTCAGAGCCGTTTGCACTTGTTTTCCTGGGAATACACCAGGGTGTGTCTTTTTTGAGTACCTATCGTACCTTCTACACCCAGACTTGTAGCATTTACGATGCAGAGCCCTTTTTTGGTGCAATCCCGACTCCTGGCCCTAATAGTGGTGGTCCAAGTGGACTCTTTGAAATGGTTGGGAGCGCTCGCCTTTGGTGGAAGCTCTTTGATATTTGACTTTGTGGAATGAGAGCTTTTCTTTAACATTTCATTGCTTTGTAATATTTTGGCTAGATGCTTTTACCAAGAGTTGGCGCACACTGATCAAGAATTTATTTATTTATTTCACACCCTGGCACTTAGGTCAATGTCAAGAGTTTAGTATAAGAACCAAGTTCTCATACTGGCTAAAATGTTGACACTGAGGTTTCATGAAGCCTTCAATTATCTTATCTCATCCTCGAGCATCATTAGATCAAGTCCAAACTCGAATCCCTCATCCCAGTCCCTCAAGTGAAATGTCAACTTATCTCATCAAAACAGCGGTCGTACATGTGAAGTGTTGATCATATTCTTAAGGTAGGAGACTAAGCATGTAATATAGCACGTAAATCTAGAAAATTAGGAAAATGTAGATGATTAAGTCAAAGACCCTGATGGCTAAGGCTGGCTAACGTAAGATCTCAAGACCTCATAAACAGATTATTCTTGAACATCTCTGATCCTGTGTGGAAGTGAAAATGTAGGGGATTTAATCCAACTCCTTCAACATTTTTTTTGAAAACTTTAAAAGACTAAATGACTGCTTAAACTCAAATGAGTAGATGCATATGCATTCAACCAATATAGGTGTAAGTACAGGACAGATCTCGTTGCTTGAGGACGGACCTTACGCGATGTTCTCTAAACCACCTACTCTGCTAAGGGAGAACCCTCACTGAACGCGGCTACTTATTTGGGTTTAGTAGTCAATTCGATTCTTAAAGGATTTTTTGATTATCGGTTAGAATACAGGTTAAACTCAACTTTTCTTGAAATCGAGAAAATAATTTTCCAAACCATGTCACACAAATAAAGATTTTCCAAATACTTTTCAAAAGATTTTTTCAAAATAAGAAACACTCATTTTTCAAATCACTTTCAAAAATATTTTTATTTGAAAATAATGTTACACAAAAAGTTCGTGGCCACTATTGCAAAAAGTCCAACAAATAAGTGCACATGCTCGTTAAATCACGCATAGAGGTATTTATACAAATATCATAAAATTTCCATTCAAAATGTAACAATCAGAAAATGCTGGACATAGTATGCAAATAACCCACAGAAGCACATGAGCGTGCACGTGTGTAACTACAACTTTATTTAATAAACTTGAAAGTAAAGCATAAAAACTGTAGGGAAAATGGTGCAATATACCCTCGTAGGGCGTGTGCGGAGCACGTGGGGGACGCTTGGTGTGCTCTGGCGATAGAGGCTGTTGATGGCTCTGATATGCTCAGCTGACGATCTGACGGTGCAGGCATGTGGAGCAGGTATACGAGTGAGATGGCGTCTGCAAAAATCATACGGTGTAGGGAATGTCAGCCTGGATGATCGTTTATCATGCATCTGACAAAAGGGGGTGACGAATGGCTGCGATGCGACCTAGAGAGGCAATGCCTGATCTACTGCGGCTGAAGGTCCCGGAAGAACTCATCAGGGGCGACCTTTAACCGAGCTAGTATGAAGATCTGACGCTCAGATGGAGGTGTTGAAGAGCTCAACATGGTCATGGAGGCACTCCGCATCTGGCGTACATCTCTGAGGATGGTGCCAACAGTCAGATGAATGGGGTGAGGTGGCTCCGCCTGTTGCTGCTCCGCCTGAGCAGTAGGGGCTCCCGATGGAGCTGCCCTCACACAAGGATGCCTTTAAAGAGTAGAGAAGACTGAGGACGAAGCTCCGGTCCGTGTTATTGGAACAAGAATGGAAAGAAGCAACGGGGAGTGGGATTCGATATCCAACGAAAGTGGTAGAGGAGATCTGGGCCTCAATCTCGACATGATGGTCGATTCTAAGGATGAATAGATTGTGGGGTAAAATGGAGGGCGATGCGGTGCATCGATCTGAACATGTAGGTTTGGATATCGGGGCTCTGACCAATTGGTCGGAGCAGGTGGATGTGCGGCAGTGCTAGATGGAGTGAAAGAATTAAACAGGGAAATGGACGGGAAATGATGACTACCTAGAGGTGAGAGCGTGTTCCAATGCTTCAGGCAGAGGGAGTCGATGAGGTGATGGCCTCGACCACGATGCGAAAGACGGGGAGGCTGAACACGGCGGCGCACGCTAGCCACGTAGCTGAACTACGTCTCTTGACCACCAAACTCCAATCCTAGGGTGCCTCCGATAGCTGTCACTCCACCTGAGGTCTCTAGGGCTGGAAGAAGAGGAGAGGAACGAGCTCAGCTGCAGTGGAGGCGGAAGAGACAATTATAGGATTTCTAGGGGACTGGAAGACTCGAGTAAAGGCACACAACCCTAGGAAGATCCGTGCCTTCCTAAGGATCCGTAAAGGTCGTGGATCCAAGGAGAAGCCACGAACAAAGAATCGGGGCGAGGGGTGGCATTACCCGACTGGGAAAATTAAGAGAAATTGGTCCGACGAATAGTGCCGGATCGGGTCAAGCCTGGAAGAGGGCGTTGACCCGAGTCAATAAAGTGACTTGGACCAATCAAAAAATTAGAATGTACAAAATATTTACAAATTCAATAAAAATAGTAAATGTCTTAAAAATAAAAGGTGTATAAAATGAAAAATATGTGTTATTTTCAAACTATTTTTCAATAATTGTTATTTATTTTTATGAAAAATAAATTAATCTTCATATATAGTATAATGTGTTATATACAGGTATAATATACCTATGCATTTTGTACAATTATTTTTATTTTGTTATTGAAACAAGAAATCCTAATTTTGCATTTTATTTATTTACAAAATGTTTATAGGAGTCTAAAATAATTTTTTATTTTTTTATTTATTTATAGGTATCTAATAAATAGGGAGTGAAGTATATTTACATGTATTTTGTACAAGTGAGAGAAGATTTTATTTAAAATTTTATTTTATTTTTCTGATTTTTGTTTTATTTTTAGGACTCTATTGAAGGAGGTAAAAAACATTTTATTTTTACTTTATCTAAACATAATTATTTACAGATATAAATGATATATACAATATAGAGTAGGCCCTATCTCTCTCTACTTATTTTATTTGGCGATTAGGTCAATGTTTGACCTTCTCTTGGGGTTTGGAACACTCTGTATTTATTCTAAATACCTCCTTCCATTTTCTTTTCCTTTATTCTTTTATTTTTTCACAAATACATGCTAAATATATATTGTTAACATATGCATGCCAAATGTTAAGTTATTGTATTTACACCTATCTACATGATGCTTTGCTAAGATAAATAGCTAAAATAAAAGAATAAAGAGTGAGAATCATGGATTCATCAGTTGTCGTGCAGGTAGAGTTGTGGTGGAGGAAGAACAGAGTAAAGGGGATGAACAGAGGAAGAAGACGGTGGATTTTGGAAGAAGAAAAGGGGAAAGGGGTATAATCGGGTTTGCATGGGAGATAGAGGATAACAGAGGCCCTCTTATTGGTGATTGCTTCGAGTCATGTGGTGTACGTGATGAATCTCTGAGGCCCCGTTCAGCACCTGGGGTAACCTCCCCTCCCCCCAACCCACCTCCCCTCTCTCCTATGTGGGTCCCACTTTTTATCTTTTAAAAAAATAAATAAATCAATTCTTCGTCATCAATTCTATCAAAAAACAATATATTATACCCCACATAAAAGTTATAAACTACTCCACTTATACTCAATTTTCAAAACTTCAATACAATCACATCACAATAACTACTCAGTTTTTCAAACTCCAATACAATTATATCATCACAAACCCACTTCAAACCCATAACCCTCTATCCAAACACCAAAACACAAAAAAGGGGTTACCCTCTACCAGTTTAACTCGCCCTAATCCGCATACCAAAAGCACCCTGAAGGATCTCATCTTGGATGAGAATCTTCTCTGGCGAAGCTTTATTGTTGCCACCCAGTGCTCTCAGCTATCTCTATCTCTCTCAATTAGAAGATGGATGATGGTTGTCTTGGGTATCCGATGATGGGTTTAAATAGGGGGGTTTGGCTAGAGGTTGTGGATGCACGTGCAGGGTATGCACGTCAGATGAAAGGAGGGAGAGAGTTGGTGGGGGGTACGTGGCTGCCCCATGAGACGCAACGAGTCGCCAAAAAATTCAAAATTAAGAATAGAAAAGAAATAGAACGGGACCTCGGATGAAAAATTTTTCTTCATGAAAGTTGCTCGTCTTGATGAGATCTACAAGTTTCATGAAAAGTCTAAGAGTAAAGAGGTCATCTGTACGGAATAATTTCTGGTGGCTTTCTATGTATATAGAGAACCGCTTTGGGGGATTTTGCAATTTTTTTGATTTGAAATAACATAAAAATTGAAAAACTGTGATAAAATAAAGGGCACATATTTACACATTATTCTAATTTTTAATTTTTAATAAATAAGAAAATAGGAAAATAAAATAAAGTGGAAAACAGGAAATAATTGTACAGACTCACAAGGGACGCTCAGACTCGATCAGTTTCTTTGATTCCATTCTTATTTTAGATTTATATTTAGTGTATTTTATTAAAACTTTCATCAAATAATATAAATGAAAAATAAATAAAAGCAAAATGTTTAAGTAGGTACATAAAATATCATGTCAAAAACTACAAAAATACACAATGTGCAAGAGATGCCCGAAATCCACCTTTAACATATGAACTCCGATTTTTATGAAATTTATCTTGTTTTGAAGGTCTTTGAATATATATTACTTTAAAGCTGAGTAGACCAAAATCGGACATTGTATGAGGAATATATGTGCATTTCAGTCTATCTATTATGAAAGTAAGGTTTTTTTCTCACAGGACAATTATCTGAGTTAGCAATTTTTATTTGTTTCCTTTAATCTTGTTAGCAATATGAACAAAATGAAGTTTGTTTCATGTGATTTGGAGTTAGCATGAATTAATTAAAAATGTATTCAGTTAGGTGAAAATGTGAAGATGATTATGAATGCAATTATGTGTGCTAAAATGCATATAATAATTCTAAGTGCATGAATGGTAAAAATGCAGAATAAATGATTAAATGTAGGTAATTACTCATGAACGAAGCTCTATTATCAACTTTTAGTGTAATGAATCAAGGATTCATAACCTATAACGAAGGGATCACTCAAAGCTTGATTCCTTACGGATGTTAAAGAGAGATTAAACTTGGAATGTATCTCGGAGGTTGAGTTTTATAGCTCAGAAAAGGAGGATGGTTGGATTAGGGTTTTTAATTGATTGGAGGTTTGTTCAAAGGATCTAATAGGCGCATATTAGGATGTACTAATGAGGAGTTTGCGTGTGAAATAGAAGAGAAAAAAGTGATGGATCATCTTAGAAAATGAGAGGAGATGAATGGGAAGTTTCCCTGGCGGGGTAATTGGACTGGGAGGGAGAGTTGACTGGGGGTCAACACTCTAGTGGCGTTGATTGGTTCAAGTAGGACCATGTTAGCCCACTAGAGGATAGAATAGTGATAATATAAAGAATAAATTGAAATAATATATAAATTTATTTTATTAAATAAAAGTTAAAAAAAATGTTTTCAATTTGCAAACTATTTAATAATGATTTTTATTTATTTTTACAACCCTTTCCGTAGGATGTTAACATTTCCAAGTATATACATAGGTATATTTAGTTATATTTTAGATATTTTATTTGTATTTTGTATTTTAATTTTATTATCATATTTACATATTTTATATATTTATAATATAACTAAATACATATTTACATATTTTTATTTTATTTTTATGGTTTTATTTACATACATTGATAAATATATGTATATATATTATATGCATAGTATACATACATTTTTTAATATAATATTTATTTTAGGGTATTATTAATAGTTTAATTTTATGTTTATATTTTAATATATTTTCAAGAATATTTAAATTATTTTAAATAATAAGAAGAGTAAAAATATAAAGGATAAAATATATGAATAAAATCTATAGGTACATAGTATAATAGGACCCTAGAAAGCTGGTTTTTTTTACATCTTAACTCCATTTTTAATAAAACCGCCTTCATTATATAGATAATTTAATTTTAAATACAATGGAAGTCTTAGTGAATTTTGAGTTCATATGGAGAAGATATTGACCTATGAACTTTGGTTTACTACTTTTTCATATGTGTGTCCAAGTTACACAGTGCATTAGTTTTATGTGAAATTATTTTTATAATTTTATCTGTATTTTTATGTACAAGTTTCATGTAGATTGTTTTATAAAATAAATAATAAAATCAAGTAAAACTGGTTATTTTTGGTATATAAAATTAGGGTTTTGATATATTGTATTTGGTCCTTATCTCCCCCTACTTTATTCCTTGTCGACCAAGTCGATATTGAGTAGGTCTCAGAATTTAGGATCGATCGATATTTATTATTTTTCTTTTCTTTTCTTTATTCTTTTATTTCATATTTACATGCATGTATTTATACAGTATTTGCAAGTCAATATATGAGTGTTAATTTACGCAAGTTAATGATATTTACATGTATTTTACTAGGGATATAAAGACAACATAAAGGAATAAAGGTGAATGAATGGGTATTCATCAGACCGCCCGACCCTCTGGTATGAAACATTGCTCCGGGACCGGCACTAGGATATCATCTTTGTTGTTAGATCAGATCGGAGGGATATGATCCAATTGTAGTAACTCGTTGAGCCTAGGGATGCAAACGGATACGGATATATCCGTATCCACTTCGTCACGGTATCTATTTTATAAAGATTTTGACATCTATATCCGTATCCGTTTTCAAATGGATACGGATATGGATATTGTTTTGATATCCGTAACTATCTGTATATGTATCTGTATATCCATTTTTGTATATACATATAGTCATAGATTTATTTTTAACCTTATATAACATAATTCTCTACCTCATTTTACCATATTTATATAATGTTTATGATACAAACACATTTCGTAATTAATATCATGTATTTTCCATCCGATTCTTGTATATTTAAGTCGATTCTATATAGTATTTCTAACATCACTCATGTGCGATCGTTATCCGTTTTACATCCGTATCCGTTTTTTAAGGATATGGTAAGATAGTTTTAATATCTATCAATATCCATATCCGCATCTGTATGCCTATCAAAAAAATGGATAAGGATATGATAATACCTATATCTGTATCCATATCCGACCGTTTGCATCCCTAGTTGAGCCCCCCACCCCCACCCTTCCATGCACGACGGTGGTATGACAAAGCTCAAGTGGCTTCTGTTCTCCTCCTTCGTGCTCCTTGGTTGCTCCTGATGATCGTGGAAGCTCGATGATCGGCTAGAGAAGGAGTCCCCATTCCTAGAAAGGTGATGAGAGCTTTGTGGTGTCCGATCAAGCCCGGTGTGTTGGAGATGAAGAAGCTTTGATGAACTCCAATGAGGTTCCGACCATTGAGGACCCTACAACGTCAAGAGAAAATACCTATGCAAGACAAATCTACTTGGATGTATAGGAAACGAGATGGAGGCTCTGCGAGGGTAGCGGAGGTTGGAGCCTAAAAGGGTCATTTCCCTTTGCGAGGGTAGTGATGGATCGAAGGGGATCAGGGTATGTGGAAGCGTATGGAGAAAGATGAATATGGTGTGAAGATCATCACAGAATGACGATGCTCAAGAGGTAATCAAGTGACAGTGAAGGTGCGTTGGCTTGTGAGGAAAATTGGAGAAACAAATAAGAAATGAAGAAAGGGAAGGATAATCTTACATAGAGGAAGAAGACGATGGAGGTAGATAATTCAACCTGGGGATGAGGTCTAAGGGACCTTGATTCTTCTCTCAATGTTCCGTCTAAGAGTAGAGCTCGAGCATCTCCAAGGAAGGTGTTGTGACAGTGGCAAAACCACCAGATCATGCTGACAAGTGGTTGGGTCGTTGCTCGACCTCTTGCTCCTCTATTATCACAAGAGAATGAAAGGGGGCTCTCCACTTCTCACGATGTGGCGAATCTCGTGCATGGGTAGTGGAGGTCGAGTAAGTATAACTGAATCAACTCCATATGGTTATTTCTAGGACTTCAACCGCCTAGGGATGACCAAAGGTTAGAAGGAAGCATAGGACAAGTGACACGTGAAGAAGAGAGGAGTTTGGTCTACAACGAGGATCGGATGGTTGGAAATAAGTGGATCGATGTAGTACGAAAAATGGGGAGAAGAACAGGTGGTTGTGAGTTTTAACGACGGGGAAAGTGCGGGTTGGAGGTTGACGAAGCAACTCAACCCTTGGATGTAGGGATCCAACGGTTGAAGGAGGGTTGCTAGTGTATGATTTTGATGAGATCTAATGATCTCATCAAATTATGTATTGGTGTCATACTAATGGAGGGACATGAAGAGATCCATCAAGGCACAATGAATGGCTGGAATGTGAGGCAGATGGTAGAGAGGCGGTTGGGCCACGTGGGTGCTTATGGGGGTGCCACGTGGTCCAATGAAAAAATATAAATAAAAAAGAAAAAATATAAATAAAATATCTACATGCTACAAATGGAAAAATGTTCAACATGAAAGTTGCATATATTTTTCAGATCTGCAACTTTCATGGAGAACCCAAATTGAAAATAAAGAATGTAGACAAGATATAGTTTCGCAAGAATTTTTAAGTAATTAAAAATACTAATTTTAATTTCTTTTGTGATTTTTTTGGTATTTTAGTTTATAAATAAATAAAAAAATATGTACAATGTTAAACTAATTTTTATTGTGTTTTTAGTAGTAAGAAAATACAAGAAATAAATAAAATAAATAATGGTATTTATGTACACATGATTAAGGTTAAATATTTTCAAGGTATCAAGTGATAACGTTAATGAATTAATTAAGAACATTATTGAATAGTTTAAGTAAGTGGGATAAAAATCAAATAATAAGATCATAAATCATGAATTTATCACCCCCCATACTTAAACATTGCTCATCCTCGATCAAATAAAGAATGGATAAGATGGATTAATCCCTGGCTGTGCATGTGAAATCCAAGACTTGATCTATTTAGAAATCTCGATTTTAATGATCCCAAAATTCTAAGTTGAAATAAGCTCTAGTTAAAAGATATCCAACTTGTCTAATCGTGAGACTCTTTTTGTATACATATATAATAAGGATATGACATTAAGTGTGGACTGCAGTTACGATAGTAGAGTTGAAATGTAACTTAACGTTCCAGTCCAAGAGACTCTCCTAAAGACCCAATCCTCAACACCAGGGAATAGATCATTTATTGCATCCAATCTACCATCTCTTTCATTATCAGACTTAAAATTGAATATGGAAGGCCAATTGTGTCTTTTCTTCTCTTCCTCTCATTAGAAAAAGTATCCTCTCGAGTGCCTTATTAACTCAACACGTGTGTACTTTTGGTTGTTGATCAGTGTATTCTTCAAGAGAGTGCTAAGTTGTTTGCACTTGTTTCCTTGGGAATGCATTGGAGTGTGTCTATTTTGAGTATCTATTATGCCTACTACTAAACTTGTATCACTATATGATGCAGATCCCTTTTTGGGTGCTAACCCGACTCATAAGAGATTAAGATGTTGGGAGCGCTCACTGATGAATCTACATATCTTCATCTTTATTCGTTTATTTTAGCGTTAAATCCCTTATAAAACACCTATAAAAACTGATAAAACCATTCTTTTACTTACCCTAATTCTTGTGTAAATTGTATATACATCATTATTTGAACCTAAAATAAATTAATAAAAAAATAAAGGGAAAATAAAGAAAATAAAGATTGTATATATGCAATAGATACAAGCTGACTCTGACCCCAAGAGAAGGTCAACACTTGACCTAATTGAACAGGAATAAAGTAGAAAGAGATAAGGCCTAGACACCAAAAATCAATCTTCATCTATATATATTTGTTATCCATACACTACTGTATATAATACACATTCTTTTCAATAATTTATTGATATTTAAATCCATCTCAAACACAATTGATTTCTTCCTGATGATTGTGCATAAATTTTTTGTAAATAACGAGAATAATTGCAATAAAAATCGGTGTATTGTATAAATTACAACACTCTCAAAAAGTCATAAAGCTCGACTTGTAAGATCAATATCTTCTCCATCAAAACTCAAAATTTATAAATACTTTCATTGTACTCCAAATTAAATAATCTTTAAAATGGAAGTGGTTTCATGAAAATTGAAGTTAAGATGTGAAATGTGGCTAATTGAGGTACTATTCTGTAAAATACATATGTATATTATGTACATTATTTATTTATTTATTTTCTTTTAAATATTTGTGTATATTGTATTTTTGATTAGTTTTAACTATTATATTTGACACATATAAAATAAAAATAAAAATCACAAAATCAAATATAAAAAAATCATGTGAATAATTGTATATGTATCACTATGTATATATCGTACATATACCTATTTATTTAACCTAATAAATTAATTCCTAAAAATCTAAAAAATACCATTAAAACCCTTAAAAAATATTGTAAATTTATAAATTACTGAATTATGTATATATTTGTATAATTAATTAACTAAAATCAAAGCCTTGTATAAATAGGATTACATAACTATAAATAACACATTATATATATTTTAACCCTTGTATATACCTTATTTAATTAATTAAAAATTACCAACCAATTAGTTAATTAAATTACAAATATTTTTACTTTATTTTGTTTTATTTTAAATTCATTTTTTATTTTATTTTGATTTATTTCTTAGACATCTAGCCTATTTTGTCATTTTCCCACGCATCTTCCCATTGATCGGCTCGGGTTTTTTACCCAGGTCAACTCTCCAACCTCCTCGTGAATTCTGCTTCTTTGTGCGCCAGCCTGTTCATCGCTAATTTCTCCCATGTGCACTGATCATCCAATCACTCCACTTTCTTCGCCAAAATTTTAGCCCCTTCAACTCTCTCCATCGCCAGTTCTCAAGATCCGTCAATCGTGCCTTGATATGCTTGCCCTTCAAATTTCAAAATCCATCAGAGCCATCTCTATAAATATAAACCTTCCACCTACGATCGTTGGTTGATCTATTTTGGAGAGGGTTTTTCGCCCGAGACTAAACCCAGACGATTGAGCGGTGACAGATCTTTCGATCTTTACTGTTGGGAGTGTGAGGAGCCCTTGAAAAGATGAGATCTGGCACACGTTAGAGTCCTCTGCCATGCATTCCGACTCTCTTCCAGCCACAATGGATTGAGGTCGGTTTCATCCTGATTCTCGTCGTAGGTAACATTACGTAGTTAGTCTTTTATTTTGCATTTCTTGAAAAATACCTTCTTAAAAAACATTCAAATGAAATAACATTACATATATTTTAGTTTTTTTATTTCATTTGCTATTTTAAAAATTCAAAAATATTAGCATTTACTTTTATTTTTCATTTTCTCGATTTTGATTTATTTAAAATCCTTAAAAAATTGTTTAAAATCACAAAAACATTAAAAATTATCAGAAACCAAACATAATTTTATTTGGTGTATTTTATCACCTTGTAAAAATCCAAACAGATGCATTTTTTCTCTTTTTATTATTTATTTTTCTTTATTTATATTTCCTTTTGTTTTTTTTAAATAATTTACAAAAATTAAAAATTTAAAAAAATATATAACAGAAAACCATATAAAAATATAAAATTAAAATTCCATAAAAAATAAAGAAACTAAAAAATACAAAAAGCAAGAGTAATGTTCATAGATTTCCCTTTTTCTTTTCATTTAATTGAATAACCGTCGGGATTTTTGTAGCCTCCCTAAGTTGGATCATGTATGATATACAAGTAAATAAATAGCACGCATAGTTCTTGTGCGTACATTCTTTTTCTTGTTTGTTGGCTTGAGTTGTGTATAAAATAGAAATAATTTTTGTTGATGGGTTGCAACGCCACTGCAACTAATTTTCATCATTGTAAAACCCTTGAGAATTATTGGATCAACACACACCTTTAGTGGAAGCTCTTTTGAATGTAGCTTTGTAGTGTAAGAGTTTTTCGTTCATCATCATTTTTTTCTTTGTCTATCTCCACTATTTTTACCAAGTCGGTGCACACTGATCAACCGTTTATTAGATTTTTGTCTTACCATAGCATTTAGTTGAATATCAAGAGATGGCATGAGAATCGTGTTCTCATATTGGCTAAAATTGCTGACTTTCAAGTTTCATGAAGCCTCATTGATTTTATCCCATCCTTGAGTATCATAAAATTTAGTCCATGCTCAAATCCACCATACCAGTTCCTCAAGTAAAACATCAACTCATATCATCATAACTGTAGTCATGCATGTGAGGTACTGCTCATTTTCTTTAAGGTAGAGACTAAGTATGCAATATAGCATATAAATCTTTCAAACTAAGAGAATGTGAATAATTAAGTCATAGACCCTAATGGCTAATGTTTATTAACTCTGAAAAGGACCTCATAAACCAAGTGTTCTTGAACTTCACAAGTCTTGGTGAATGTGTTATTGTCATGGAGTAAACCAACTTAGCAGTTATTTTATTATATATTTTTTATGTTTTTTCAAAGAATTGTTATTAGGTATATACAACAATGTGTCAAAATAAAGTGTACCCTTTTCAAAACAAATTATAAACTATTTGTACAAACCAAGTAAAATAAGTAAAAAAATTTGAGACATTTTACAAATAAATTTTACAAATCAGTTTCAAAATCCTCATAGTCAGCCCATAAAAATATATAAATCATGTGGAAGTACGAGCTATGTATAAATTATATATGAAAATATGTATGTATGCCCCCTAAACTCAGCTTATGCTATGCCCTCGTGGAATAAAGTAGAATGAAAGACATAGCTCGTACTAAGCATAAAGAGGAGTAATATACGAGAAGAGAAATCGGATGTCCCCCATATATTTAGGCTTTAAATAGCCTAAGTGTGGGATAGAAGCACCAAGAGAAAGGGTACAAAATAATACAAGACAATGACATGGAGGGTTTGGTCCTTCTATACTTAGGCCAGAAATGGCCTAAGTATGAAGAATGTATAGACAAAGGAAAGGGACCAAGGGAAAGACTCAGTAGACTGACAAGAATCTACAGGCAAGAGTAGGGGTTTCTCTTATACTTAGGTTTCAAATATCCTAAGGAGTGAGTATCTACAAGAGAGGGAACCTAAACTTTAAAGAACGAACAAGTCAATTGTGTATGTGAGAAAAAGAATAGGTGAATCTTCTCAACTGTTGAATCTTCATGCTGCATCTTCACGAGGAGTGGTCTGAAGTATCTGCAATGTACTTGCTATGCGTGAAGTTGATAACCTCTAACTTAGACTAACTGCTCCTTGGATTGCTTCAATAGTTATCCAGTAACCAGAAAAGAATGTACACCATCTGTGAGATCGGCTATCTGTACACTTTCGTTGATGTGCACATACTTAGCTACATAGGGACCCATCCATTTAGATTTGATATTCTCATGAAAAATCTTCAACTTGACGTTGAATAACCATACCTTTTATCTTGAGACAAAATTCTTGCACTCGATTTGTAGATCAAGTCACTTCTTAAATTTGTCCTCATAGATCATATTGTTATCGTACTCCCGATTTCTAATATCCATGAATACGTTCAAGTTCAAGTTACAACAAAGCTTCCCTAGATGATAACTCCAATTTACTTATTTAATTTCCCATTCTAATTTATGAATTAACTCTATGGGTAAATGGAATGACCTACCATAGATCATTTGAAAAGGTGAAGTATTGAGTGAAGTCGTGTAGGCCATCCGAAAAGCCCACCGAACTTGTTCCAATAGCTGGGACCATTCCTTCCTATCGGTTTGAACCAACCTCTGAAGAATACTCTCTACCTCTATATTAAAAACCTCAGCCACATTGTTAGACTACGGGTAATAAGGACCGGTCACTCTATACTCAAATCCATAGTCCTTAGCCAATGATCTGATATCTCTATTCACGAAGTGGTTACCCCCATTAGAAATCAAAACCTTTGGGACCCCGAACCTAGCAATGATATGGTCCTTCAAAAACTTTCAGACACTCTTGTTGTATGTATCTTGGGTTGGGATAGCCTCCACCCACCTTGACAAGTAATCGATCACCAACAGGATGTACTCATGTCCTTGGTTGTTGAGAAAGAGACCTATAAAATATATACCCCATCCTTCAAAAACATCACAGAAAATCACCAGTTGCATGGGCATCCCATCTCTGTATCCAACAATCCCTCCCATTCTCTGGCAAATCGGGCATGATTGTACAAAATCAATGGCATATGAATAGGGTCGGCCAGTAAAATCCACAATGGAGTACCTTGTGTGAGGTTCTCTTCCATGAATGGTGTCCTCCAGCCTCAAGTGAATGACAATATGAGGACACTCTAGTATTCCTTATGAATAATACAACTTCTCTAGATACAATCCAGCCCTTCAAAGAAAAGGAACGGATCCTCCCAAATGGTGTCTCCTAGAATCCAACTTCAGGCAGTCAATACTATTCCTATTCCAACCATGGGGAAGTTGTTTGGAGACAAGGCAGTTCATTGTGTTGGCATACCATGGGAATGATGTAATTATGAAAATTTACTTGTCTGGGAAGGTCTCTTTAATCTGCTTAGTGTTAAAAGAATCCTTTATCTAAATCCAGGAAAGGTAATCAGCCACAACATTCTTCACTTCAGGTTTATCCTTAATTTCCAAATTAAACTCTTGGATTAGAAAAATCCACAGAAGATGCACCTTCACATCCTTCTTTTTCATTAAGTACTAAATGGTTGTGTGATTAGTAAAGATTGCCACCTTAGAGCCCAAAACATAAGACATGAACTTCTTGATGACCCACACTACAGCAAGCATTTATTTTCAGTCACGGTATAGTTCTTCTATGATGGATCCTACTCGCATAGTGCATTGCAAACGGAATCCCTTCTCTTATCTAACTAACACATCTCCTACGGTAAAATTCGATGCATGACTCTTGATCTAAAAGGAAAGAGACCAGTCAGGACCTTGTAAGAACAATGAGTCACAAATTTTCTTCTTTAAGAACTCAAAGCCTCAAGACACTTGTGATCTGCAATGAAATCAGTTTCTTTTCATAAGAGCTTCATTAGTGGGTGGGCATTCTTTAAAAAATCTTGAATGAATATTAAACAAAATCCAACATGCCCTAAGAACAACCTCACTAACTTTACATTGGTTGGTGAATCAAGTTTCTTGATCACATCCACCTTGGCATGGTCAACCTCCATTCCCTCTTTGAGTTGACATGCCCTAACACGATAACCTCTATAACCATGAAATGGCTTTTCTCCCAGGAGAGTACCAGATTTACCTCCCTACACCTCTTGAGGACTCGGTCCAATTGTGCTAAACATTTATCAAAATAATCAACATGGACTAAGAAGTCATCCATGAAGACCTCCATGGAATCTTCCACCATCTCGACAAATATAATGATCATGCATCGTTGAAATGTGCCCCGGGTATTGCAGAGCCTAAATGGTATACACCTGAATTTGTAAGTGTCGAATGAACATGTGAATGTGGTCTTTTCCTGCTCCTCATGGGTGATGGCTACGTGATTGTAGCTTGAGTACCCATTAAGAAAAAAGAAGAACGCTTTCCATGCGAGTCTCTACAAAATCTGATCAATGGATGGCAAGGAAAAATGGTCTTTCTTGGTATATGCATTCAATCACCTGTAGTCAACACAGAAGCGCCATGATGTGGGTACTAGTGTCATGATCTCTACCCACTCCTCATTGGTGACCATCTGAATTCCTGACTTCTTTATGACAACATGAAGTGGAGCCACTCACTTGGAGTATGAAATGGGGTGTCTGAATCCTTCCTTGAACCACTTCTTGATTTCTCTTGACTACTCCTCATAGATTAGGATTTAGTCTCCTCTGGAACTCACGAGAAGATCTCACGGTATCCTAAATAAAAATATGGTGCGAGCAGCGAGTGGGGCTAATCCTCACGAGATATGACACCATCCAACCTATAGCCTTACGGTTCTTATCTTAGACATTGAAGAACCTATACAGGTCAGAACTAATGATGATAGGAAATCTCTCTTTGGGTCCCAGAGGAAAGGCATATTTCAGTGTAGGAGTAAGCAGCTTCAGCTCTGGCGGTGTTGTATAATTGATCAAGTCTAGTTGAACCGCCTCTGAATATGGTCCCGTGATGAATGAAAGTGGGTCCAACTATGTGACATTCACCACCAACTCTGATGTGTAAGGGGTCGGTTCGCCAAAGAAACTTGGTAGCTCGACCAAAGCCGCATCCTACTCATCATCTATGTCCCTTAATCATTTGGAAGGAGATGGAACTGACAATCTGAAGGGATCTCTGAGTCATCAAGGGAATAAGGGGATGCATATCCCAAAAATTTATGCCACACATGGCAAACTGCATCATGCACTATATCCTCTCCAGATGAGAGTGTCTCACTTTAACTTGCTGAGGTCTGTCTCCAAATCCCAATTATAATGGTCATCTTGCAATCTACCTCAGAAGAAGAGTACTCCATGCTAGTCTCTGAGTGGTCGCTACCACTTTGTTTGCTTCATCTCAAGTTCCACTTCTCTACCTGGATAATGGAACTTCATCATTTTTCAATCCGATAATCAAATAAAGCATCAGTGTTCCTAAGGAATGGTAGCATAAGAATGACTTTAGACTCTCTCCAATGATTGGGGATTTCCATATCAAAGACCGTAAATCCCACCTTTTAGTCTTGTCCATCAATCGAGATAACCACACTCTTCACTTCTCCTTTAAGTCTACTTATTAACTTGTCAGCAAATTAGAATAGTGCTCTTGATTTATGAAGTCATCCTAACTCTAATTTCTCATATAATGCTAAGGTGTAATGGATTGTTTTTAAAAAAAATAAACTAATAATAAAAAAAAGTGTAACAAATTCTGTTGATAAGGTAGATATTATTATTTTATTATTAATAAGGAAGAGATAATAAATTAGGACTATTATCCATTAATTATACTATAATTATCCCTTACATAGTCATCACTATTATCCCTTGATTAAATCCAAACTATTATGGCTAATTATCTCTTTGATTGAGCCTATAAATACATGAGACCCCTATAAATTCTCCTCATCTTCCTTTATGTGAGAGAGTTCTAAAGAGAGGGGAAAGAGGGAGAGAGAGAGAGAGAGAGAGTTCGGCAACAACATTCTTTGTCGCATTGCGAATCCGGCAACGACAACATTCTCCGTCAACGTCGAAGTCTCCTTCCGGCAAAATTGGAGAAAAAATGACGTGGTCATCATAGGCAGAATCGCCATGGGCATATGTGCAATATATGTTAATATTATGTGCACATATGTGATTATGTTACTTTTATGGACATATGGCTAAGTTATGTTAATGTTAAGAGCATGTGTGCAAGGGCATACGTGCAATTCATGTTAAGGCTAAGGACATGTGTGCAATTACACTAATGATATGAGCATATATGGAAATTTATGTTAAGCTAAGGTCAAGTGTGCAATTATGTTAAGGATATGGGCATACGTGCAACGTAAGTTAATATTAAGGGCGTATGTGCAATTTAAGATAATGTTAATGGTATATGTTGTACTTAGGTTAACATTATTGACGTACATGCAAATATGACAAAACTAAAAGGTATGTACGCAAGTATGATATGCAATGCATGGATATGAAACAAATATACTTCGTATACATCACTAAGTTAATTAACGATGTGTATGAAGTTGGTTTGTGTTTAGCCAAATAGTCATGCAACATGGCAATGATATATGATCAAATTTATAAGTCTTTATTGTTGGAATAATTATCATTAAGTTATGAATGGAATAGTTAGATGTGACCTAATTTTTACGCTAGCCGGCTTGACCTTAACTTGGCACATACTGAGCTTTAAGCTCATAACATGTATTATTAATCTTTTCAGTGGAACGTGAAGATTAAGTTATTTACGCTTCAAGGGAGACTTCACCATCTTCAAAAGTGGAATTGGTATGGAACTACTACTGGTTTATTTTGGAAGGACGTCTTTATGCCCACTGGAATACGGAGATCATGGAGATGATTTCATCTAGTTTATTTGTTTGTTTTATTCTAAGTATGAAAATCTCGGACTCATGTCCTTATTAATAGAATGGAAAGGAAGTTTTTTGTCCATTCTTTACTGCTCTTATGGTATGATTAATGCTATGAGTAACGAATCCAAAATACTCGCTGAGTTCTCGCTTCTGCATCATTTTCAGGTGATTGGGTTCGTTACAAGTGGTATCAGAGCAGGAGTTCCTCTGGGTATAAGATATTTGACCTAATCAAACTTAGATCTACTAATTATAGGAAATATAGACACTTGACCGTAAATTTCACATTTGATCATTGCAAATGACCCCTCGTCGTGGGAATGAGGTGAACGGAAACGGCGAGTCTTCATCAACTTACGAGATGACTATAGATATGCAATTACTGATAGCCACAGGGTGTGTAGTTTTTTTGGCTTTAGCTTAGTTAGTACAAAATCCTCTATGGTGCAACTTGAGTATTTGGAGGTTGTACTAGACTTTTCCGATATTTTCCACATAACTTTTCAAGTCTTCCACCCAAAAGAGAGATTGACTTCACTATTGATGTACTACTGAGTACTACAACCTATTTAAAGTACCACATAGGATGGCTTCGGCTAAGTTGGATTAGTTGAAAAAATAGTTGCAAGAACAATTAGATAAAAGATTTTTGAGACCAGGTGTTTTGCCTTTGGGTGCTCTCATCTTATTTGTTAAAAGAAGGACAGATCACTTAACCTCTACATTGATTACATAGCTTTGAATAAAATTGCCATAAAAAATACCTGCTATCTCGCATCGATGATCTGTTCCATCAATAGCAGCAAGCAGTAGTCTTCTCTAAGGTTGACCTATGGTCTGGTTACATCAACCTAGGATTAGGAATGAAGACATATCAAAGACAACATTCAGGACAAGATACAAGCGCTATAAATTCCTAGTGATGCCTTTTGGCCTCACAAATGCTCCTGCTGCATTTATGGAGTTAATGAATAGGGTATTTCGAGAATACCTGGACAAGTTTGCGATTGTCTTTGTTGATGATATCTTAGTTTATTCACAAGATACGGAACAACACTGAGTGCATCTCATACTAGTTCTTGATTCATTGCGACAACACCAGCTTTAAGTCAAATTATCCAAGTACGACTTTTGGCTTCAAGAAGTTGCATTCCTTGGACATGTTGTATCCAAGAAGGGTATCTCTGTGAATCCCGCAAAGGTAGAGGTTGTTTTAAATTGGAGTCAACACAAGAATGTTTCTGAAATCCGCAGTTTTCTAGGATTGGCAGGATATTACAGGAGATTCATACAGAATTTTTCTAGGATCTCCCTACCTCTGACCCGATTGTTGAGAAAGGATGTAAAGTTTGAATGGTCTCAGAAGTGCGAGCAAAGCTTTCAAGAGTTAAAGCAAAGATTGACGACTGTTCTTGTTCTCACGCTACCCTCAGACAGTGGTGGATTCGTGGTCTACACTGATGCATCTGGCTCCGGTTTGGGATGTGTCCTCATGCAGCATGGAAAAGTTGTGGCTTACGCATTCCGACAGTTGAAAGAAGCTGAAATAAATTATCCAACGCATGATTTAGAGCTTGTAGCGGTAGTTTTTGCACTAAAGATATGACGTCATTATTTATATGGAGAGAAATTTGAGGTATTTACTGATCATAAAAGACTCAAGTACATCTTCTCTCAGAAGGAACTGAATTTGAGGTAGAGACGATGGTTGGAGTTTTTGTCAGACTATGATCTTTCCATTGACTATCATCCAGGAAAGGCGAATGCAGTTGCCGACGCGCTTAGCAGGGAATATGAAGGGAAGCTTGCAAGTATGAAATTGTAATGGTAGCTAATGAAAGATTTAGAGGAATGGAACCCTTTTATTGAAAGAAATACTAGAGTTCTTATGGCTGGAATGAAGATCCACTCATCATTGGTAGAGAAAGTTATTTTGGCTCAGAAGGATGATAATGACCTTCAAAAATCGATAATCGCTTCTAAAAAGAAGGATCTGATTTCTCAATCGGGATAGATGGAGCATTGAGGTTTCCTAATAGACTGTGGGTTCCTGATAATAGTGAACTAAAGCAATAAATTCTTGAAGAGTCTCACAGGTCCATGCATATCATTCATCCCAGCACTACAAAAATGTACAAAGACTTGCAACTGATTTTTTGGTGGCCTAAGATGAAGAAGGATATTGCTAAATTTGTGTCGGTATGTCTTATCTGTCAGTAGGTAAAGATTGAGCACCAGAAGCCTGCAGGTCCTCTCCAATCACTAGAGATCCCTAAATGGAAATGGGAGCATATCACTATGGATTTTGTTTGCAGTTTGTCAAAAACCAAGAAGGGGTGCTTTGACACTATTTGGGTGATTGTTGATTGTTTAACAAAGTTGGCATATTTCTTACCCATTAGATTAGATCAATCTACAAAGAGCCTTGTTGAATTGTATGTGAATGAAATAATGAAATTGCATGGTATTCCGATATCGATCGTGTCAGACAGAGACACAAGATATACCTCCCGATTATGGAAGAGCGTACAGGATGCTTTGGGTACTAGTTTGAGGTTCGGCACATCATTCCATCCTCAGACTGATGGACAATCTGAAAGAACAATCCAGACATTAGAAGACATGTTAAGAGATTGTGCCCTTGACTTTGCTAGAAATTGGGATAGACATTTGCCTTTGGTTGAATTTGCTTATAATAATAGCCATCATGCAAGCATTAAGATGGCTCCTTTTGAAGCATTATACGGCCGACCTTGTAGATCCCCTTTGTGCTCGAGCGATGTTGGGAAAAAATACATATTTGGGACCTGAATTAGTCCAAGTTTATACGAAGGGTGTGGAGGTAATTCGGAAGAGACTTTTAGCCGCTCAGAGTAGACAAAAGTCTTATGCTGATTGTCGAAGGCGGGAATTGAATTTTGAGGTAGGTGACCATGTGTTGTTAAAGATTTCTCCTACCAAGGGAGTAGTGCGATTTGGCAAAAATGGAAAATTGAGTCCTAGATATGTGGGACCTTTTGAGATAATAAAGAAAGTGGGAGAAGTAGCTTATCAGGTTGCTCTTCTGCCTCATTATTCCAAGTTACATGATATTTTTCATGTATCAATGTTAAGGAAGTACAATCCTGGTCCATTGCACGTGATCGAGCATGAAGTTCCAGACATTCAGCCGAATCTAACATATAAAGAAAGACCAGTTTGTATCGTAGACCGTAAGGAGCATCAGTTGCGGCGTCGCATAGTTCCGATGGTCGAAGTACTCTGGCAGCACCATCAGAGAGAAGAAGCGACTTGTGAGTTAGAGGATGAAATGCGTCAACATTACCCCATCTCTTTGGTAAGTGATTTTTTTACAGTATAAATTTCGAGGACGAAATTTATTTAAGGAGGGTAGATTGTAACAGATTGTTTTTTTAAAAAAAAATAAACTAATAATAAAAAAAGTGTAACAAATTCTGTTGATAAGGTAGATATTATTATTTTATTATTAATAAGGAAGAGATAATAAATTAGGACTGTTATCCATTAATTATACTATAATTATCCCTTACTTAGTCATCACTATTATCCCTTGATTAAATCCAAATTATTATGGCTAATTATCTCTTTGATTGAGCCTATAAATACATGAGACTCCTATCAATTCTTCTCATCTTCCTTTATGTGAGAGAGAGAGTTCTAAAGAGAGGGGAAAGAGGGAGAGAGAGAGAGAGAGAGTTCGGCAACAACATTATTTGTCGCATTTCGAATCCGGCAACGACAACCTTCTTCGTCAACGTCGAAGTCTCATTCCAACAAAATCGGAGAAGAAACGACGTGGTCATCATAGGCGGAATCGCGTCGCCTTTTTCGGTAAATTTCTCGTGCAAGCGAGGTATGTGTCGAACACATAGGATCGTTAAGTGACGTTTTCGCTGATTCTTGGTTTAAAATTATGACTTATAGATGTATGTGTTGGACATGTAAAATTGCTACAGATGAACTGACAAATCGATCGTATTTTATGTTGATTTTAAAACAATAATACTGTCGAGATTCTTAATGGCAAGTAATATGTGCCGCAACATTCAAACGGTCATGATTTTCATATTGAAAAGCAAATAACAGGGATTGTGCTTGTTCATGTCTCGCATGATTACATTGATACACGATTTGGTTAGATTATACACGATTACTGTCAAGAATAAAATTATATTCTTGTTTAGTGTTAATTACTCTTTACTACGGTAGGAGTTGCCTACATAATTTTAAATTAGTGTTTAGTATTTTTTATGTTAGCGGGGAAATGGAATACCGATATCCAAATTTCCTCATATAAGAATTGAACATATTTTTTCATAAAAGTTGAGATTAAATTAGATTTTTTTATTGTTAATGCGGAAGGAATGAATCTGGAAATTTAGTTGTCGTTGGATTTCCTTACCGTTTTAACCTTAAAATACATAAGTATATCCATTTTAAACATCATTAAATTATTCTCCCATAATTAATTATCCCAGTAATTCTAATACATGATAATTTAAATGATATGGCCGAATGTCTGTGGTCTTGACAGGTAATGAACTATAAAAATATAGATTTATGACTCATTTTTTTAGCATTAAAAGGATATGCATTAATAACCATGACGATAACGATGCAACTAACTCAATACCAAATTCTGCTATATATTATGTAATATTATGATGACATATGAAGATAAAATGATGCATCGATATATGAAAATAAGTTTAAACTTTTGGCACCGACTCGAACTAAAGGGTCATATGGGCCTAAAGGGCCAACGTCTTCCGGAGGCGTGAGGCAAAAGATAAGTCCTCTACAGTGATAGCTACACTGTCATGTTATGTATTATTATGGACCGCTTGTGCCAGCGGTAAACCATCAAAGCCATCAAAGCCGCTTAAGAATTAACAATCAAGACCACTCTAAACATGAAAATCTCATAGACATATGTGCAATGTATGTTAATATTATGTGCATATATGTGATTATGTTACTGTTATAGACATATGTTTAAGTTATGTTAATGTTAAGTGCATGTGTGCAAGGGCATACGTGCAATTCATGTTAAGGCTAAGGGCATGTGTGCAATTATGCTAATGATATGGACATACATGCAAATTTATGTTAAGCTAAGGACAAGTGTGCAATTATGTTAAGGATATGGGCATACGTGCAACTTAAGTTAATATTAAGGGCGTATGTGCAATTTAAGATAATGTTAATGGTATATGTTGTACTTAAGTTAACATTATGGGCGCACATGCAAATATGACAAAACTAAAAGGTATGTACGCAAGTATGATATGCAATGCATGGATATGAAAGAAATATACTTCGTATACATCACTAAGTTAATTAACGATATGTATGAAGTTGGTTTGTGTTTAGCCAAATAGTTATGCAACATGGCAATGATATATGATCAAATTTACAAGTCTTTATTATTGGAATAATTATCATTATGTTATGAATGGAATAGTTAGATGTGACTTGATTTTTTCACTAGCCGGCTTGACCTTAACTCGGCACATACTGAGCCTTAAGCTCATAACATGTATTATTAATCTTTTTCAGTGGAACATGAAGATTAAGTTATTTACGCTTCAAGGGAGACTTCATCATCTTCAAAAGTGGAATCGGTATGGAACTACTACTGGTTTATTTTGGAAGGACGTCTTTATGCCCACTAGAATAAGGAGATCATGGAGATGATTTCATCTAGTTTATTTGGTTGTTTTATTCTAAGTAAGAAACTCTCGGACTCATGCCCTTATTAATAGAATGGAAATGAAGTTTTTTTGTCCATTCTTTACTGCTCTTATGGTATGATTAATGTTATGAGTAACGAATCCAAAATGCTCGCTAAGTTCTCGCTTCCGCATCATTTTCGGGCGATCGGGTTCGTTACATAAGGGCAGAAGGTTGATTGAAGAACTATTATCTCGGAGAGTGCATGCAATGCGATGTCATCAATATGACGCTCAATATAATGCGCATCCTTGTCGTTCTTCTTTTCTGGTAATTGTTGATTCTTGAGACAATAGGTAGTGATGTTGATAAGCATGTGAGTCTTGACATAATGATCTGGTTTCTTCCTGCTAACCCTAGTAGGTGTGCATCGCACCTTAAAGTACTTCTGTAATGCAGGATTGTTAGACACATACTCATCAAATGACACCTTAAGTATGATAATATATTTACAAAATCTTATCATTTTGAGGTCATCTTTTTGAATCTTTTTTATGTTGCACTTTCCTACCATAAGAACACAGGGGGAAATGGATTGAAGCTAAGGAAACAGAAGATGGAGAATCCAAATCGTAAATAGAAACATCATTTTTGGCATTAATTGAAATGGAATTCTTCATCATACATGAATCTTTTAAATGCAACTTGGAATCAACATCAAATATGTCTACTACAAGTTGGGGGATATATGTTGAAGGTATATTCTCCTCAACTGGAGACATAAGGTCCTCCGTAGACTCCATGGTGTCTCCATGCTGATGTTGTTG
The DNA here is from genome assembly GCA_037367405.1 of Ottelia alismoides. Lineage (NCBI taxonomy): Eukaryota > Viridiplantae > Streptophyta > Magnoliopsida > Alismatales > Hydrocharitaceae > Ottelia > Ottelia alismoides. Next base: position 64,912 of record JAZKJV010004630.1, on the reverse strand, counting down.
TACTCGTGTCCTACTCCTCCTCTCCATACCCTGGGTATATACCCTCGATCTTTACTAAAGGGGCTATTGAACATGATGCCTCTCCTCATCCTCCGAAGTCTCCTTAGGCCGAGCTCCAGGAGCATGTTTGGTTGCCAAGGTATCCTGGGGTATCCAGAGATACCCCCAGCTCCATCCATGAATCTTGGGTGGGGATTACTTGTATGGACCCTGCATTTTCTTTGGTATAATATTTTTTAACCATGTTTAGATAAAAAAGTTAACATAAAAATCATGTTATAGTCATTAAAACACTTAATTAATGTCACATTGCATCATATTTATCATTCCAGCCCTCTCCAACCCTCCCAACCATTCAAACAGTTAATATTCATAGGAGGATACCCTAACACATCCTGACTTAGTTGCCAAACATGCCCCAGAGATGAACCTCTCCATGTACATTGCCCGGTCAAGTATACTCATGATCCTTCCTCTCTTGAGTAATATATTGTTAACATTATCATACGATAGAATCTCATGCTCATATCTAAAAGCATCTAAGTAGTATACCTAACCAAACTGTTGTTGAGACTACGATCTATTCAGGCTATTAGGTTTAGCCTAAACATTGGTGGGAATGGATATCGAAGGGGACGACTTCTCATATTGCCATCAGGACATGTAGTTGATGTCCACCCACATGTACTGAATCTTATTCTGATAGGAATGAAGATCTTTGGGAATCTGGCATTGGAAATCTGTGGATCTTGATGAAGAGGTTGACTTATGGGATGGAGAATATCATAAAGAATGGACCTCATGGCCCTGATATTGTTGTTGTTGATGTGGATTATGCTGGTAATGCGGGCCCTGCTGGCCCTCCTGGTATGTCTGCAGATGACCATACTGCTACTGTAGTTGCCTCTGGTATTGGGGGTGGTAAGATCCAGGGCTTGGTTGCGTAGGAAGTGGTGTTGGGGTGAATGTGATGTTGTAGAAGGTCAGGGAGTGCTTGTAAGATTGTCGATCCCCTGTACTTTCCTACCTAACAGGATTTTGTTTGTACCACATATTGTTCACATCCCATACCTTAGGAGGTTCCTTCGTAGCTGGCTAGATTGATGGTGGTTGTTGTTGATAAGATTGGTAAAGGAATGGTCCTTTACCCACGGTTGGGGTGTCCCTTACATGAAATGTTCATGTACATGGTGTTCTTAGTAAAAAGGAGCAATAGATGCAGTCATGGCAGGTATCTTCATCTTAGATACCTTCCCACTCAGCTCATCCATATGCTTCAGAAGCATGGAAAGACTACAGTCAAGATCATTCATCCTGTTTTATATCCTCTCGACTACTATCAGCTTGTCGGTTCCATGATGTGAATCAAGTCCTCGGAGAGAGATCGACTACAATCTTCTTTCCCCCTATATATAAGAGTGAAATGGGGGACTCTGCATATGCCTTGCTCGTAGTTTGTGAGAGGCTTGTCTCAGCCATCTTCCCGAATACCTTCCAGATGATATCCACTCCCAATGATGTGTAGTTGTCACCATTGGCAGCACTCACCAAACCCTACATCTTAGGGGCGAGACCGCTGAAAAGTGATTAGACAATAATATTATCTTCCATACCATGATACGAACACTTATATGTCCTTGAATCTTTCCCAAGTATCAAAGAATGGCTCATTGGACAACTGGGAAAAATGTGTGATGTGTGTCCTCATTTGATTGGTCCTAATCAATGGGTAGAACTTCTTTAAGAACATGTCCTTGAACTGGGTGTAGCTGGTCACCACAAAACCTAGGTTTTTTAGCTAGTAGTTTTCCTTACAACCCAAGGCAAATGGTAGGGTCATGAGCCTAATATAATATTGGCTAATCCTAGAGTGCCTAAGGTTATCACAAATGACATCAAATTCCCTTAGGAATGCATAAGGTTCCTCGTTAGCATTCCCATTAAAGTGCGTTAACAAATTCATGAACTGCGGCTTCAACTCATATTCAACCTCTGGCTATGTGGTAACTCTATAAATGGTATATATACACTGAGGAAATTGATTGCATACAATTCCGAACATCCTTATGAAATTTTTCACTTGAAATTATCCCGGGTTGTAGGTCGCATCCATAGGTGCATCTACCTCCATGTTCAATTGCCCTATCTGAGCTCTAAATATGGCATTTTGTTGCTTAGATACGATAATCAAGAAAGTATCATCTTCATGGGGTCCTCTTGATGTTCCTCATCATCATTTTTGATTCTTTGGAGGCATCTTGACTGAATCTTCTGAGAAACCTTTATCAGCAAATGGGTTCAAATTAGAAGTGGTTGTTGAACTCAAATTAACCTCTCCGAGGTAAAATTCTTCCTTGGTGAATAGGGAAGAGATGAAGGGATTGGTCGGTGTGTAACCATCCCCAAAGTGAGTGAACCTGGACTCAAGAGGTTCATGAGTCCAAGGAGGTCTAGGAAGGGAAGGAACCTCGGAAGACGTATTTTTTAAAGGGTTCAATGATAGATTCATAAAGGTTGAACAAATTTCCCCCGACTAATCATCTTCGATATCAAGAGGATTGTAAATGAATACGAGTAGCAAGGAGATCCTACGTTCTACGATGCACTTAAATGTGCAAAGCAAACTCACGCAATTCAAACACAATTCAAACCCTTTGAGTTCACCAACTTCACGCGTGAAGGCCGTAAGAGTTTGGCCCAATTATCTTTTCAATTTTAGTTGGTAGTAAAATAATGTTCCATTACATTACACAGTGTTGCCTTACATCTAGCAGTGCTCTTGCATGCTCTCAATCAATGAGGTGATCTTCTTGAGTTATCAGGTTGAATATCACAACCCAGAAGAGGCAAAGCTTATACAATTGAAACATGCATTAAGGTCGAAGTCAAGCCCTTGCATCTTCCAAATCCACAAGAGTCGAAAATGGAAACTTATGCGGCAAGTCCATGGATTTGAGCTCAAACTATAATGTGTGTGTCCTCACACATGCTGTATAAGGGTAAGTATATGTGTCCAATGTGGTCTTTATGTACATATAATATAAGTGTTCATTTTATTCCTAGTTATTTGATAGATTTGCTTTAATTTGGTTTCAACTTTAGAGTTTTAATTATCATTTTTATTAATGCGAGCACATAATTCACGCCTACCATTAAGTCCAATTTCCTTTTGGACTTAGGTTATAAAATAGAGGGATGAATCGCAAAATAGAATGCATTCGTGAAACTATGATGGATACTCAGATAAAGGTATACTTACAGTGATTCCCAGCACTCTCCATGTGTTATGAAAAGTAAATTTTAAATTTACATTAAATGCATGCAAGTCTCTAAAAAACCACACTTAAATAGGATATTATTAGCGGGGAAGAGTCTGATTTCAATTTGGAGCTAATTGTGTGTGTTTATATTCATCTAATTGGTGAATCTTTAATGATGTGAATCTTATTAAGAGTGGTCCGAATTATGATGGCACAATCATATTTGTATCTACCATGTGCATATCCAAATTCCGCCACTTAAGTTGAGAAACACTCTTGTCACAAGCACAAATAAAAGAATAATAGTGTCCAAGTCTTTGATACACATGCGAGCTCCCAAATAATAGTCTCTTCAAAAATTCAATTACCTAAATATTACAATAAATAATTACAGAATAATTTTAACTAAGGAAATGAAGTTATTAATATGACTAATAAAATCTCTCTCAATGTAGTCGGCTTGACCCTCTTCAGCTCAAGCTATGAGCTCGAGCCTCCGCTTCACTCTTTGTTGATTTGCTTTGTGAGCCCTGGTTAAAAAAACAATGGTTAGAAATCTCAAGATATATATTAGTCAAATTAACCATTAAACACAACAAGATGAAACAAAAAACAAACACTAAATAAGCTTAATCTAAATAGTTCAAATTTCACTTAATCTCATAATTCAAGCCTGATCGAATAGTCTAATCAAGACGTATCCCCAGCATTGGTGCGGAATATGCATTTGGCGGATATCATTTGGTCTCATTGTAATACGTCCAATAACGGGTCGATGAGAGACTGAGCAAGAATCTCCACAATGGAGGAACGATTTAATTTCTCCTGGACAAGTATAGGGTCGAATACAGAAACATTGTCGATTAGATTATATAATTGGATCCTAAAATATGTGGACAAGCTACTCTAAGGGGAAATCTAGATCAATTATGCAAAAAAGAGCTCAAAATGGATGCATGGTTTTATGCATTTTTTATGCAATTGAGTTGCATGATATAGAATGAATACCATGCAAATCACAACACAAAACATAAAACATACAAACAAATACAACTAAAGCTCCTGATTTGATGATTCACATGTGAAGTTTATCAATCATTCCATGATCCACGTATGTCATCAATTATCTAGCATGTTATTGGCCTGAGTCATCAATGCATCATTTTATTAAATCAAGTTTCATTTCAAATCCATCTAAGCACCCTAATTCACAATTCAATCAAGAACTCAACATCAACATGATTTAAAATAAAGTTCATGATTATATCATCACATTACCAAAAAAATCGGGGTTTCAATATATGCATTAAGTCAGTTAATAATGCACTTGTTAAGCACTGAATCAAGTTTAAAAATAATATACTTCTCTAAATTTTAATTCAACTAATACAAGATATATCAAGGATTTAACTGCATTGTGTGAAAGATTATGACATGAGCTTTCAAATAAGACCAATTCTACTAAATTTGGACTTAAGGTGCTCTAAATATTAAACATCAAAGTTAGGAGTATATATGCAATTAAAACTAAACAAAACATAACAAATAGGTCCAAAACTAGGACCAAAATTCAAATAAAGAAGCTACTAGGCTTATCTTACAAACATCCCAGAGTGACGTGTGTTGGGAACGTATGAGACCTCTCTACAAATCTTTAGAAGCACGACCCAAGTCTTGCACAATTCCCTCAACATGTGAGGGGAGGCACCTGGGGGCTAGGCTCGATAGGCAGGGCAGGCTTAGGCTATGTGGCGTGGCATGGTGTTATGGAATAGGCTCGGGTTGCCTGACCCTCTGGTATAAATCACTACTTTGGGATCAGAGCTAGGATATGATCTTGGTCGTTGATCATATCAAAGGGATCTTTTCCAATGACAACTGCTCATTGAGTCCCCTCCTCCTCTTACATGGTGGTGGTATGGTAGAGCTCTGATGATTCTGTTCTTCTCCTTCGCACTCCTTGGCTGCTCCTGATGATCGTGGAAGGTCATTGATTGGTTGGTGAAAAAGTCCTCAGTTCCAGCAAGGTGTTGAAACCTTTGTGGTGTTCGATCATGCTTGGGATGCTTGAGGCAAAGAATCCTTGATCAACTCTGATGAGGTTCTGGCCATTAATGTCCCTGTAAGGTTAGGAGAAAATACTAACTCAAGATGAATATATTTGGATGTATAGGGAGTGAGATGGAGGCTCTGCCATGGTGGTGGAGGTTGGAGCCTAAATGGGTCACATTCCTTTATGACGGAAATGATGGATTGAGGGGGCTCAATGTATGGGGAAGGATAGGGAGAAAGATGAAGATGGTGTGAAGATCATTGGAGAATAGTGATGCTCAGGAGGTGATCAAGTGGCAGTGAAGGTGCGTGAACATGCGAGGAAAAATGGGGAAACAAAGAAGAAACAAAGAAAGGGAAGGATAAGCTTACCTGGAGAAAGAATACGATGGATGTGGATGATTCAGCTTGGCGATGAGGTCTAGAGGGACCTTGAGTCTTCGCTCAATGCTCTGGCTAAGAGCATAGCTCTGGCAGCTCTAAGGAAGGTCTACATGATCGACAAACCACCGAATAACGCTGACAAGTGGTTGGATCGTCGCTCGGCCTCTTGGTCATTTGCTGTCACAAAAGAAGGAAAGGGAGCTCTAAGGAAGGTGCTGCAATTGTGGCAAAACCCCTAAATCATGTTAGAAAGTGGTTGGATGGTTACTCAACCTCTTGCTCCTCTGTGGTTCATGAAGGGTCGGATCCTATGCACGGGCGATGGAGGTTGAGATTTGAAGGATAATGGAGTCGGCTCCAGGTGATTATCATCAGGACTTCAATCGCCTAGGGGTGACCTGAGGTTAGAAGGGAGGATGATAGGTGGTACACAAAGAAGAGAGAAGTTGGGTCTATGACGGGGACCAGTTGGTTGGCGAATAAGTGGACTAGCGTAGTGGCGGAGATGGGGAGAAGAATAGTTGGTTATGAGTTTGAACGAGGGGAGAGTATGGGTTGGAGGTTGACAAAGCAGATCGATTGTTGGATTTGGGGATCCAATGGTAGAGGAGAGGGGGAGCAATGTGTGGTTCTAGTGAGATCTAATGATCTCATCAGACTGTGGATAGGCGTTGCACTGAAGGAGGGATGTGATGAGATCAATCAATGCATAATGAACATGAGGTTGGTGGTAGAGAGGAGGCTGGGCCACGTAGGTGCTTATGGAGGTGTCATGTTATCTAAGAAAAAATAAATAAGAAAAATAAAGAAAAAACCTAAATATAATATATGCATGTTTCAGATGAAAAAAATTCCAACATGAAAGTTGTAGATCTTTTTGAGATCTACGACTTTCATGTAGAACCAAAAATGAAATAAAGGTTATATATAAGATATAATTTTTGGAATCATTTTTAAGTAATTAAAAATACTCATTTTAATTTCTTTGTGATTTTTTGGTATTTTAGTTTATAAATAATTATAAAAACTAATATGTACAATGTTAAATTGTTTTTTATTGTGTGTTTAATAATAAGAAAATACAAGAAATAAAGAAAATAAAAATATTATTTATGTATACATAATTAGGGTTAATTATTACAAGCTATCAAGTGTTAATATTTGGATTGATTAAGAATATTATTGAATAGTTTTAGTAAGAGGGATAAAAATCAAATAATAATAATCCGATAAATCATGGATTTATCAATGGTGTACAAGTATCCTATGCTGAAAAATCATAGACCTAAGTCTCACAATCAATAGTCACCTTAGTGGAAGCCAAGAATGACTTTTGATGTGAGACTAAGGGAAGTCTCATCCATGCTTGATATCGAGGGCAATGAAGTCCACTTAGAGTGATGTCCCATGGAAAGTTATAATGATTGCGACCATTCCTCTCGACCTTTTTATTGACCGATCATCCAACTAACGATCATTCTTGACTTCTTTAGAGGCCTAGGTTTGAGGTTATCAAACAAGGTTGTAGGGATTTTTTTTGATTGATGAGTCGTCGTCGATCGGAGCATGGGTAAAGGTGGTGTCTCTGATTTCACTCTAGGCGGTGTCTCTGATTTCACTCTCAACTCTAGGTAATTGCTTTACTCTATCGATCTTGGTCTTTCTGCCCACCACTAGGAAGGTTGCAATATACACTATGTGCCACTTAGTTCTATTCCTATACTCGGGTGTGCATTGCATCTTCACAAATCTTCAGAGGTTAGGCAGGAAGTCTGTAGACTTTATTAATGGTATCCTAGTGATTATGTACTTGAAAAATGCTTCCATTTGGTCGTTATAATTTTTTGTTTTCCCCTATTTTTTCATTTTTTTGTCTTTCTCATATTTTCATTTTGGTATTTTTGATAGGTGAAGTGGGAGTGGAAGAATGTGCAAACACAAACGGATTGGAGGGAGAAGGATCAGTTGAAAAAGGGAGGAAGAAAGGGCTCTTGTTGTACAAGACATGTAATTTCCTTGGTGTCCTCTATGTTTTCAACACAAGATCTTCTAAATTTAATCTCCACTTTATACCATTGGCTATCAGCATGAGTTATGGTCATTTCTAAGATTATTCTAAAAATGTCTTCTAATGCTTCCAATCTCTCGATAAGCTTAGAAATGGCATCCTCCTTAGAGCTCTTATGAGAAATCATAGAGAATGTGTGCTCTATTAGAGGATCCGCTGAGAATTCGAAGTCCGATACTTAGATTCTAGAGATACCTTTTCTATTTTCCAAATCTTGTCACCCATTAGGTCATTTGTATTAACCACTAAAAAACCCTAGATTACCCTTCTTAATTCAACCGAATTAATGATTAAATTTAATGATATCGTTGCAGTCGGGTAAAATCGAACTTATCAAAATCACTTTGATTAATATGTCAATTAAACACAAGCGGTAATTTTTTTTACTTGGGCAAGCCCAATGTCGAACTCAGGGAGGCAACTTTTTCCTTAGATTAATTTAAAGTCAATCTAGACGTTAGATTTTCAGGAGAAAATTTTTTATGGTTTTTTATGCAATTGAAAATGCAAATGCAATTCAAACCAAGTTCGAGGGTTAAAATATAAAGTGTAATCAAATTAAGTCCAAAAATTATTAAACTTGGCCAGAATATTAAATGCAATATAATTAAGCTACCCAAATTTTTTTTAGAACTTTTTGACTCTGTATGAATTAACTATGAATTAAAAATGAAGGCAGGGCGATTTGCACAAATTTAATAAATACCAAATGTCAATAATTTTCGGAAATTAATTTATCCCGGATAGGTCTATATGAGAAATAACTCGAATAATTTTTATTTCCTAAAAATACTAAGTGAGGAATTACTTAAAAGCAAATTACAACAAATCACCAGTTAATTTATTGCGACCTATATATACGTGCAAATGATGTGATTTTTAGGCACAAAGTAGAACTACTTTAACTCTATCTATTGTCAATTTTTGGTAATTTTCAGAGCAGCAATCGATTTAATAATCAATTAATAGCAGACAGTGGGCAAAATATGCTATTTTCCACAAAACAAAATAATTACATTAAATAAAACATTGCTCATAAAAATATAATCAACATTCATAGTGATAAAATATGAGTTCTTCTACAATATGCAATTTTTGGAATGACAAAATGATGCTAAATGGACGTTTAAATAAATATGTGAACACAGGGGTATAGCTGCAATATAGGAAATAAAATTGATTCAAAAGAAATGTGCTGACTGGACTAAAGTGCAATTACCTAAACTGACGAGGACTTTGATGCAAATGACCCAGGGTGTCACGTGCACATCACGTGATGTTGACTGGCAGGGACTTGAACGTAATTTCTAGAATTCCAAGGGGCACAGTTGTAAATTCCCCATCGACTGCACGTGCAGGTCACGTGAACTACTGCTTCTGTGGTTGCTTCGGAACGGACCTACACATGGTAGTCACATGCGCTTCTGTGGTACCTGAAGCTGAGGTCGGGAGAGGCTCGGAGGGGAGGTTCAGGGTGTCGACATGGACGTTTGTAGACCATCCGATCTTAGAGATCGGGTTGTTGGACATGCGAGCCCACGGCGAGCCATTATGCAATAAATGTTATTGCAAATATCATTCCATGATCTGAAATGAAGAATAAAATTTGCATAATAGGTCCCTTAGTACAATTAGGGTTATGTACCATGGCCATCTTGATGATCATACAGCTGTTGATTCGACTGTTAAATCATAGAGGTTGGTGCTTGGATGAATATCTAAAGAGTTAGATTGGGGACTCATCAAGCACCGTCAAATGATTGTTAAGAGATGATCTCCAGCCTGAGTAGGAGATGGCAATCCTTATCTCTAAAGGCTGATATCTGACCGACATCTTGATGCAGGTCCTCTGCATAGGAATAGAGATTCGGAGATGTCAGATTAGTTAGGTCAAAGAGTTGACTTAATGAGATTGAGATAACCGAAGTCCTATATCGTATGATGTCACGATACAGGCATGCATCCTCTGACCGGAGACAGATGTGTTGCTATATGTTTGAGTATGTACATTTGGCAGACCAATAGGTTGATGACCTAACCAAGGTCTATACACCGGCGCGCTGGTGTGCATATAAGGGCATATGAGTAATACGATCTCTCAAAGGGATCATACAGGTTCAATTACTGAACCGGAAGACATGAGCTCACTCATGAGATATTAGGAAGAATCAAATTCTGTGCGCACGGTCGTCTCGCTTTGGAAGCTTGACTGAATTTGTAGGTTTGATATATACTTTTGGAAAGTATATGATCAAGACCTAGGTACGATATAGGCTTTCGAAAAGTATATGATCGATACCGACTCCCAATGATCGAATGAGAAACTTACTGATAAAACTATGAAGTAGACAATATAAAGTTGCTCCAATACTTCGGGTTTATTCTGAGTCTTCCAATATGCAGGATGTACAGGTATTGGGAATACCTGAGGGTGATGTGATTATAAATGATTGTATAACCATGACGCTTCCATTCCTAGGGAGTGATGAAACGGGTCTGGATTTTAGTGACTCCTCTCTGTAGAGAAGTAATCTGATCTTGTTCCAAATGTTGGACATTGATCTGAATGTGATTCAGATGTAATGAGAAGATTAAATTTGTGGTCTTGGTTTAATCACGCATCTATGGGAGGCCCTCGATCTGGATTTGAGATATGATCTCAATATCCAAGTCACTATACGTGGAACAATACAATCGCCCTGTCCTTATCTCCAAGTATTCGCGGAGAAAGCACATTATCCTTGAAAGAGTTCATGGATGATTCTATTGTTGATAAATGTATCCGAGCATTGAGAAAATAGATAATTAAATGTGATTTAATTATGATGATTAATATGAATTCGATTCATATTATAAGGAGATTTATCTTAGATAATTAAATGTGATTTAATTATCAAAGATGTAAATAATGTGAATGTGATTCATATTATTTGGGCACAAGAGAATAGAGATCCAAGATGATTAAATGTGATTTAATTATCACGGATATGAATAATGTGGATAGCAATATCCATATTAGTCATATATATTATAAATGTGATTTATAATATATAAGAGAGAGCTATTTGTAATTTACATTTGTTAATTAAATGTTAATGTGAATTGGATTCACACTTGACATTAAATTAAAAATGTAATTTACATTTTATTTTGGGTTGTGAATGTGATTCACAATTTTTTAATGGCATGATTGCAATGTTCACAAAATAAATTGGATTTATTTTTGTGAAATAATTTGCAACAAAAGTTGTTGCAAATATTGGAGAGAATCATGAGATAATGCAATATCATGTAATATAGAAAGGAGGCTCCCTTCCTAATAAGGAGAGGGGACGGCCACCAAGTCCTTATAGGACTCATGGCCGTCCACCCCCCTTTATGGAAGGAGGCTTGCCTCCTTCCTATTTCTCTAATAGAGATTGATTTGATATAAATCAAATTATATTTATTATATATTTGATTTTTATTAAATTAATTGTTGTTGGTTTTTTACCAACAAAATTCTAACCATTGAAAGAAACACAATCAATGTGGACCATTGGATTTGTGTTGTCCCATGGATTGAGATCCATGGATCCCAAAATGCTATAAAAGGAGAGGCACCCCTTTGCTCTTCTTTACACAACAAGTGAGACAATAAGTCTCTCTCTCTCTTTCTCTTCACACACCTACTCTCTCTCCCTCTCATGTGACCGTCCACCATGGATGCCCTAAAGAGGTTCTCCATCGCTGCAGCGTCGTTGTTATGCTGCCCGATTGTTTGCTCGTGGATCTCCGTCTCCTTCGGTGCGCCTCGCCCGTGAAGAAGATGTCGGATCTCGTGTGTCGAGATCAGGAGATCCACCGCTTGGATCATCAACATGGATTGCGAGAAGCATACGGTTCATCCCCGCGCTCGCAAGCGTCTCCTCCGTCGAATCGGACTTGAGACAGGAGGTCTCTTCGTTTAGAGACTCAATCGCAACCACGCTTCAAGAGGTAATCCTATTACTTGTTTGTGGTTTAGACGAAACAATCCGAGAAGTGTTCTTGGATTATGTGGTTTCATCGTGTAAAAAAATTTAATTTCCGCTGCATAGAACAACTAGTACGACTAGTCGTTCTTCATCGTATTCGATACGATGCTCACGCTTCCATGATGCGCTTGAGGATCTAACCATATCCTTCACGGGTGGCTCCTATGAACTACGGAGGAGTGATGTGGACGATTGCGGGTCGTTGGATGAACACCGGGGGGGTGCATCCAACGGCAGTTGTAGCTTCTAACCTTCTTCCTCCGTCGCAATGGTGGCGGCGACTTCAGAACTCTGGCGAGGGTCTCCACGCTCCGCCTTGCTTGCCCGGCCCTGCTGGAACTCCCCATAGCTTCCTAGACGTTCATCGATGAAGATGGAACTCCGTGCAAGCCACTGCAAGGTCTGGAAGAGGTCGTCGATGCTCAGATGCTGGAGGCAGAGCTCGCCCAGGAAGCTCCGATCGTGGCTCCGGTCATTAATGTTTGAGTACCTGCAGGTGTGAGTTATGTAGCCGAAGCGTGCATGGTATGGAGTGTTGTGAGTGAGGTGAGTCCCCGGTGAGCGGAGGAGTGGGGACGGAGCTCTAACTTTGACGAGCGGAGGAGTGGGTGGTTCAGACGTGATCAGTAGCGGAGATGGGGGGTCAGGAAATCGAAGAGATGCGCGAAGATGGTGGATACGCGATGAAGCTCAATCAATGGTCATTGGAGGGTGATACTGAGCGGAGAGGCCTAATTAATTCAGGGAAGATCGGAGAAAATGAAGGGGAGAACATAGTAGTAGAAGAAGAAATATACCTGGAGATGGACGGAGTTTGCCAAGGGTCGTCACTCTAAGGCCAGCAGATGCCCGAGCTCGAGCAGCTCGAAGGTGGAGCTGCAGCACGATGAAATCTCATCGTGGATCACACCACAGAAATCCATATCGTCGCTCGATGATCGGCTGAATCTCTATCACAGATCAGGAGATTAGAGCTCGAGGTTCTCTTGTGTAAAGGCGGATGAGGTTGGGGGCATCGAAGATGGAGTATTTAAAGGATGAAGTAGTGGTTCCGCTGTCGTGGTGACGGGTTTTGCATGGGGGGTATGGAGCGAGTGGAGAGAAGACGTGAGACGAGTGGTTATCCGCGAGGATGAGGGATGAATGGGCGACATCATGGAGTGGTTGGCGGATGGAGAAGATGGCAGACGAGGCGGGGGAAATGAAAAGGGGGAGACGAGTTGGAGAGGTTGGCGATGTGGGCGAGGGGAGTTCGGAGGTGGAAGACGAAGCCTCCACCGTTGGATCGCGAGATCCAATGTTGGAGTGGCAGGCGCTCAATGCGGCTAGGATTAGATTGGGATGATGAGATCGAGCGGTGAGGGTAGAGCCATGTGGTGAGCTGAAGGCAAGGTGGGAATGAGTGGAGGAGATACAATCTGGGGACTTGATCCAAGGGTTGAGGTTTAAGCAGAAGTGGTCGGTTGAGATCTTAAGCGCATGGAGGAGATCGGGTGGCGCTGAAGATGCCATGTGGAGAGCTGAGGAAGAGGCGCGTTCGGACGGCCTTGATGAAGGCTAGTGATCTAATCGGAGGGTGGAGGTAGGTCGCAGAAGAAACGAATAGGATGAAAGGGAAATGAGGCGATCATGTGGTTGAAAGGATGACATGTGGCACAAGGAGAGTGAGGCAGAAACTGATGGTTGTGATAGCATCTGAAGGATGATCGGATGGTTGATATCAGAGGCGGGTGCCAACGCGGAGATTAACTCTCCAGAAACGATCAGACGGTGGAAAATAGAAGTCGAAAATGGAAAAACTCAAACACGAAAATTTTAGATCTCGATGAGATCTACAAGTTTCATGTTGACTAAAAACGGAAAAGAGATCAAATGAAGGATAGAATACAAGGGTGAAAATGTTAATGAGTACAATATACAATAGGAGTCCAAAACCCAAGTTTCATATACGATCTCCGAATTTTATGAAATTGGTCTTGTGTTTGAAGGACTTTGAATGTATATTACTTTAAAAGTAAGTAGACCTAAATCAGATCTGTATGAGAGAGATATACACATTTTAAGATTCATAGTCTCAAACTTGGATTTGGGTTTTGTTGGTCAATTTTACAAGTTAGTATTTTTTTGATATTTTTCTTTAATTAGTGTTAGTAATATATACACTATAGAGTTGATTTTATTGGATTTGGAGTTAGTATAAAATATATACAAATATGATATTTACGGGTGATTTTTACAAGTGAATTGGCTTCTTATTTATGCAAATATGAATGCTAAAATGCAGATATTATTTATACATGCATGAATGCTAATTGTGCAATATAAGTAGAAATATGCAGCTAATTACTCGAGAATAAAGCTCTATTTTTAACTTTTAGAGTGTTGAATCAAGATTCATTAACCACCTTCTTCCCTTCTGTCATACCTCCTCACACCAACCCACCTCGAATCTCACATAGTTTCCAGGTTTAGATCCACCACCTTCTTTGCTATCATATAGGATCTTTTCAAGTTTTAGATCCACCACCTTCTTTGTGTTCATATAGGATCTTTAATCCCCCCCCCCATATCATCTCCCAACTGAGCTCTCAAGCTTGAGTGATGATCCACCAACTACAGATACACGCAAGAGCTTTTAGCAATAGAATCCATATTCCTGACTCGAGCCACCCTTGAGAAGCACTTGTGTGGAGGAGACAACTGGACCATATACCAACATTTTCAAGCAATTGACTTCATCGTGTTCGCCACCAAAGGGACAAATCCAACTCCATCTTCTAGACAGTAGCAACAACCCAATGCATCGACCCCTACTCGATCATGCGTCGACGAACAAGGAGTTAAGTCTACTTAGCTCCACAACGAAGATGAAACCCCTCATGAGTAGATTCTCTAGCACGTTCAAACTCGAGCCATCATATCACATCATGCATCTAGAATGCCCTTCCATCAACCATTAGCACCGGGTCTAGTCATACTCCTTTTTCACACCCGAAGCTTTACCAAACCCCACCACCATGCATCAACAAGTGGAGGAGATACCCCTAGTTACTGAGAACTCCACCCATCTTCGATCTACGGCAACATAGAGCTTCAAGAGCTTGAGAGTCCACGTCCATCTTTCTAGGGATGAAGACGGGAGAGGCGAGCGAGGGCTTGGCCCCCCAGGTCTCTAAGAACTCTATAACATACATATGGGTATTATTGAAATATACATGATATGGATATCAGTTTTTTATAATTCTTGAAATATTTTAATTTCAAACATGATTATAAGGTAGGACTAATAAATAATATCTAAAATAAGAATACATAGGATAATTTAAGGATGAAAATGAATGAATACGGATATAGGTGTTACCATATCTGTATCCGTTTTAAAATCATGATACAGAAACTGATAAATTATGGATATTAATAAGTACAAACTATGTCCTTAAATACAGATATGGAAACAAATAATCATAATTCAAAGATGAAATTTTTAAAATGGAAGTGCAATTAAAAATATCATTTAATGCTTGCATTCAATAGGATTGTTGTTATATTTGATTAAATAAAAAATAGTAAATTACATTGATAATAAAATAAAAGAAAGTATAGTATTATACTAAATTTAATAACGTGTATAACAAATGATTAAATAACATAAATGTCTATATTTGCCTTTCGACAATTAAAATGACTATGGATGCAATATATTGCTATTAATCCTTTAATATATTTGGTGATACACATGTACGTTGATGTATGTATATACAATATACATAATAGATTCAATAACACGCACGCGCTCGCACACACACGCACACATATATGTGAGTATCTGCTAAAAAATGTAACCATATAATTATCTGTAACCTCAAAAAAATCAAAAATTATATATGCATCTTTATCCATATTCGTGAAAAAAACTCATATCCATATATGTATTCACAAAAATAAAAAATCATATCCATATTCACTTAAAAATAGATACAATGAAGGACAGATACGGATACGTATGTGTTGCATCCCTTGGATAATTATAATAGTAAGATACCAAAATAAGGATGTAAATTGTCAGGTTATACATTATGCATGTTACCAAACTAAAAGGTGCAATTCGATAAAGATATATGTATATCCGTTCACAATCTTGTTCATATTAAGCGGATATGGAATGTTATTCTGACTTGGATGGATATAATTCAAATAAGAATTTATTTTATTTTTTTGCAATTATGAGTATAGATATAGATGTTTTATTTTTTTGGATATAGATATAAATATTTTGTTGATATGGATATCCATATTACTAAATATACATATGTATAGTGTATAGACATATATTAGTATGTGTACTGACATATGTAATATATTACATGATTACACATAGTATTTTAAACTTTGGAATTATTTCCAAACATACGAAGAAAATATATTTTTATGCTATATAATTACTTGTGTACAATTTATATATGCAATATTATACTCTTTTTATTTTTATTGTATTGTAGTTTTTGTATTTATTACTCTAGCATTAATTTCACTTTTACTAAAATATTTTTCTTGTTGTAAGTACTAGGAGGTATTTATTATCATTATGATAATTTGTAACCGTGTCTTAAGTATTTGTATTTGAATCAAGATTTTTTCCCTATATCTATATTCATATTGAAGGATGTTTTTAAGATTTTTATAGCTGTAAGTATCCATTTTTGTATCGATATATGGATTTTAAAATGAATGAGGATATGATAACACATAAATCTATATAGGTATCCACCCAGTTATATACTTGCTTACCATATCTTTGACGGAGAAAAAAAATATTATATCATTGAAATGGCTATGAATATATACGGGCTAAATATGAATAATAACATAAATGCTTTATAAATTAACTTACTTGTGTGTTTATTGAATGGCTTATCATTACAAAATATACTAAATGTATTCCTTTCAATAGGAGTTATTTCACATACAATGAGAAAGGGATAGAAAATCGTATAACGTAGAATTATAAAAAAATACAACTATATATTAAAATGGATAAAAAATATAGATACAAAATATCCAAGGTTTATGAAACGACATCATTTTCCATATCTACTTTAGACGTAGATATAAATATCAGTATTATGTATAAAAATGATACGGTAGGAAATTAGATACAAATATATCCACATCTATTTGTATCCCTACATACAAAGTATTATATAATATTACTTATTTAAAAATGTTAAATTTGGAAATATTAATTAACATCACATTAATGGACGTGTATTTCTTTAAAATAAAGAATTTTGTAAGGATGCTTTGGTAAATTATACTATTTTTAGAAGTATATTAATGCAAAATCATAACTTTACAGGTATATTTTTGTAAAATAATTCTTTATGATATTAGTGACAAATATGGTAGAATGAACTATCTTATATCATGCAACTAATAAACTTCAATAAATATTAACAACTAAAATTATAGATAATTACAATAAAATTGACAAATGATGTTTACACCACCTCGTTGCACCTGAAGAAGAGTAGAGGAGGATCACCCTTCCTCAATTCCCAACAATCGCTTGCAACAAAAGAGGAGGGAAAGCTCTCACGCTACAGATGTCCTTCGATTGTACCTGATGGGGGCTCGCCCCTCCAGCCCGCTCATGGGTCGGGCTTGGGATAGGATATTTGAGAATGGACCGACCTCGCCCGTAAAAAAATAAATATATAAATATAAGTTGAATAGTACATGTATTAATATAGCGCACTTCAGATTTTTCATATGTGACACTAGTTTTAAATAAAAATCAATAATTTATATGTCAAGTAACATGTAAACTACTTATATTAGTTATATAAAGTATGAATGATATTAATAAAGTCATTTGTACATATTATATAGTATTAAAAAATTCAATGGATAAAGAGCAAAATATGCTATAGACCGACCATGGAGGTACTTTGAACTTAAATTTTTGAACTTCGACTCAAGCCATGGGCCAACGCCGCTGGCATTTTAGAGAGGTACAATTGTACCATCCGCTATTTTGCACGAAAATAGAAGAGAGATCCCCTTCAATCTCAAGTGAGAGCTGAATGCCCAAAGGATCAAGAGATGACCCTCTTTGATCGCGCGCCGTGATCGAAAGCTTCTGAAAGCTTTGCTGCAACCTTTTCTGTGGGCTGCTCGAGGTCGTCCATTGCCGGCGACTAGAGAGAGGACCATGGAGCTCCACTTTGAGCTCCTTTCCCAGACACCTCCTCCCGCCCTACATACAGGTGACACCACCATTCTTCCTCTTCTTTATTTTCATGCGAATCTCTGCAAATGCATGTTCAGCTTTCGCTTTGTCAAAATCTCCATGTTGATCTGAGTCAAAACCAACCCCCAATAGACGATTCCACCTTTCACCATCCTCCCTCTCCATCTTCTGTTCTCCCGCATATATCTCCCACACCTCGGGCATGTGTCAGCCGGAGCATTAGCTCCACTCCACCGCGTACGATAAGGAGCTCCCGCCCCATTATTTCATACCATGTGCTTCACGTTGTGCTGAGAACCACATTCAAGCGCCCATTCGCTTGCAGAGCCTTTGGACCGAGAAGATAAACCCCGTGCAAAGTCCGCATAATTGCATGATGCTTCCTCAAGTTTCCAGATATCACGCAAAAGATAAACCCCCTAATCAGAGCCTGACACGTGGACATACAAAAGATCCTTTCCGCATGGCTCCTCAGGTAATTAAAAAGACATCTACGAGGCTAATTTGTTTATTTTATTCTATTCTGAATTTTGTATCTAGAATCCTGTGTTTGAGCTTGAGTTTGGAATTCTTATTTTTATCATCCTGCAAAATACAAAAATGGCATTATTTTCAGCAACAAGTTCTCTATCATCTTAATTTTGTTTTTCTTTTTTATGACCTTTCGTTGATTTATTAAAATGTGAAGAGTGAAATCCACTTATATTTTGCCCAAAACTATTCTGGAAATCATATAAAATCAATACTTGCCCTAAAAATTATCAATTTGTGTGCTTAATTGTATTGAGTATTGTTTCCAAGTTTCAAGTTGATTGCATGTGTTTTCTTCTCTGAATAATTCATAGAGTGTTTTGTGTAGTTCTTTTTAAATTGGCTCTACAGATATCATTTTGACAAAAATTCAAGTCCTACCGGTACATTTGGGATAGTACTGTGTAACAACCAAGTTGGATGTTACACGGAGCAATTTCCCCTCTTTTATATTTTTTTAAAAATTCCACCATGTATATTCATCTATATATCCCTCCTACATGTCACTCAAATTTCGTGAGAAACGGATACTCATATGCCCTCCATCTAGAACAAGTAGATTACAACAAATTTCGGAACGTTAAAATTACCAGGTCTAGATGGAGGGCATAGGAGTCTCCGTTTCTCAAGAAATTTGAATAACATGTAGGAAGGATATATAGATGAATATATATGGTGGAATTTTTGAAAAAAAATAAAAAGGGGGGAGTGGGGATTGATCCGTGTAACAGCCAACTTGGCTGTTACACAGAACAACTTCCTTTTACTCTGAATAATTCATAGAGTGTTTTGTATAGTTCTTTTTAAATTGGCTCTACAGATATCATTTTGACAAAATTCAAGTCCTATCGGTACATTTGGGATAGTACTGGCTTGAATTTATTTTGATATTTATTAGAAATTAATTACTAAGAGTTACTCTAATTCAATCAAAAATTCATTAAAAAACAAATAATACCATAAAAATTCCAAAAACATTAAGATAATTGTATTTCATCATGTTTTAACTCCTATCCAAATTTCATAATTTTTGCTTATTGTCTGTTCGAAAAACTGAAAAAAAAATGAAGGAAGATTTTTAAGATTCGTGCATCATGAAAGCATGAAGATCGAGTCACATATGATCAAATAAAGGCATTCATCTTACGAATCTACATAGAACCATAATTTAACAAGAAAAGAAAGACGAAATCACATGAATTGGGAACCTTTCCCTATTCATTTCATCAAGTTGTCTCGAGTATAGAATTACCTCTTGAAGCATGTTTGTGATCCTCTAGTCTCTAAAGCAAGAAACATCATGTCTGAAGTTCGATCCGAGAAAGAAAATACTTGTTGACGCGAGGATGAATCGTGTTGCTCCAACAATCCAAAGAAACGATTGTCCTTACTTCCTCATCAACTTTGGGGCTGGGGACGACTCAAGCAATAAGGGAGGGGGCGACCTAGAGAAAGAGACTTTTTATGTATTTCTAACTATTGTATTGAGAGGCAGGGGCAACTCTCCTTTTATACCAAACGGATCAAGGTTTGCAATCATAATCAATTAATCAAGTTCTAAGAATAGACGAGGTAACCAAACGATAACATGATTAGGATTGATAATATTTATGAATATAATTTATCCCAAAAAATAAACAAACAAATAGATAATTGATGATATAAAAGGAAGATAATTCCCACTCCTATTAGGAGTGGAATTATATCTTCCTTTTATTTATCTTAATGTTAGTTGATTAGATCCAATAAATTATCTATTTATTTATTTAAATACTTTGTAATATTTACATGTTAAGCCATTGATTAAAATGAATCATATTCATCGGTACATAATAAAATCTAAATCATATTTACATTTATATTGGAATGTGAAACCAATTCACATAAACAATATAATTTGTGAATCCTATTCACAACTAAGTCTCCAAATAATATTGTGGATCATATCCACACTACTCTAACAAAAATAATGTGGCTACCACTATTTGCATTAATTTTATCCTCGAAAATTAAATATAATTTAATTATGCCACTTATCCTAATAATTAGATTTTATTTCTTTCTGAATAATCCATGTACTCTTTCATGGATAGTGTGCTTTCTCCGTGGATACTTGGAGATAAGTTCATGGTAATTGTATTATCCATGTATAGTAACTTGGATACTGAGATTAAATCTCATATCCATATCTAAAAGGCCTCTTAGTAGCATTTGATGATATCAGACAAACATCATATCTTCTTATTACTTGAATCTAATTCAGATCAGTGTCCAACATTAGGACTAAGGTTCGATAACTAGTTTCTTTGAGTGGAATCACTAAAATCCAAACCTTTTTCACTCAGAATGAAAGTATCACGGTATATAATTCACATCACCATCGAGTATTCATAATATCCGTACATCATGCATACTGGAAGATCGTGATTAAACCTGAAGTTATGATCTTATTGAGACTTGGTATCAATCATATAATTTCCAAAATCATATATCATACATATAAATTTTGTCTTGTTTCCAAAACAAGATTATCATCGATGGAATTTGTATGAAGTGAGCGCATGTCTTTTGTTTTACTAGTGAACCTCTATGATCCATTTGAAAGATTGTATGACTCATATGCCTTCATATACATAATAGGTGTTGATGTATAAACCTTGATTACGTCATAAACCTTCATTACCTTTATTCTATCATGTTAGCTTTAAAAATTCTAGTAAATACATGTACATACCTCTAAGTTAGGCAAATTAACATTCATACATCATTGTGTAAATACTGTATAAAATAATATTTTTAATGCCAAAATTATAGATAAAGAAAAGAAAAAGAATAAAATATGGAAAATATTTTATTACCCTAAACCTCGAGACACAGTCATCTTGATGACTAGGTCGACAAGGAATAAAGTAAGGGAGATAAGGTCATTTATACAATAAAAATTCATTTTATTTATTCATTTATTATTCATTTTAGGGACATGTTTTATTTTCCTCTTTCTGTACTTCAAATAAAGAAACTTTGTATGAAATTTGTATATAATAAAATATAAAAAATACAAAATTTACTTTATACAAAAATAATATATAGAATAAAAGTTATAGTCTAAATAAAATACCAAAATCCCAACTTCCCAGTCTCCAAAATCTTCTTGTTTCTCTATTGTTTTAAGTTAGGTGTACTATGTATGCTTTTCTATGTTATTTAATGATACTTCCTCGTGAATGAAGTTTATGTTTGAAATTTATCTTCTTGAACTTGCTTGTGTTCTTTTTAATTATGATAAAAAAGTGGGAGAAGACAAAGGCAAAATAAACAAAAACTAAAATGGAAATTTTGTTTTAAGAAGTTAATATTTTGGGTTCTTATTTTCAAGGGAAGAGAAAATTAAAATTAAAAAATAAGCTCTGTAAAATGTTTTGAAGTTTAAAGTGTGTTGTTTTGTCATCTTTAAAATCGGGAGATTGTTAGAATCGTGTTTACTCGTGTTTTAAAGCTGACATACACACGTTATGTCTACTTTCATAAGTGTATTATTTTTACAGGATCTTCATGCCCAGTTAAAGACTTCAACATAAGCTCTTCATAAGTTTTTCTATTCATATTATAGGTTGTTAAGTATTTTTATTATACTTATTGTGTAATCATCGAATGTACTCTAAATAATATCCAGTTTTTCTATCTCTGATGATGTACATAAAGTGTTATTATTGCTACTAATCAAGTCAAAGTTCTCGCAACAAAGTCAAAGTTAAAATCTTCAATTGATTACTCATTGCAACTTTTATCGATTGATCATCCATCGATCACATGATACTTCACTAAACAATCATTCGGCAACCAACGGATGAACACTTTGAACCGATTTGTATGATAAGTAAGATGCATTGATTGCTCATGTCTTTAGTTGCGATCGATCATTTTTTGAACGATACCTATTCTTGACCGTTACTTTTTATGATCGATCATTTATTTGAATTTTAAATTCCGTAACCAATCTTTTGATCGATCATGTCCCATTGTTTGATCGATTATATGAGCATTGATCGATCATGTTCTTTGTATTGGTCGATCATTCAAGATGTTTATGTTACTATTTTTAGATTTAGATGGTTACATGGTTCGGACCTTATATAAGGAGACCCATACCTTCTCATTTCAACGCACAACTCATTCTATTATTCTTCACTCTCTCACTCATTCTTCGGTGCTCATATCTTCAAGAAAGAAGATTTCTAAGCTAAAAGCTAATCCTAATATGTAGTCATGATCTGTAGCAAGTTTCTCAGGTTCTATGTATGCAAGCAGAGGTTTCCTTGAAGCTACTTATAAATATTCTGTGATATTTTTTTATTATAGCTTTCACTTGTGTTAGTGATATATCTGTGTGATTCATGTCATTGCATATCTTGTTGATAAAATCTCTTTGATGATTAGGGATTGTTTATTTAATCAGCGGAGATAATTGTGTCATCTTGTTCAAGCTAACATTGTTCTACAGATACTCGCAAAGTTTTCTCAATAGAAAGCTCGAGGTGAAGCCTCAAGGGGTGTTGCAGTTAGTGAAGGATATGGTGAGATCCTTACGCGCATCACGGAAGCGTGAGGATCGCATCGTATGCGATCGGGAGCGACTACTCGCACTAGTTGCTCAAGCAGCGGAAATTAAAATTTTTCATGTGACGAAACCATATGATCCAAGAACACTTCTCGGATCGTTTCGTCCAAATCACAAACAAGTAATAGGATTACCTCTTGAAGCGTGGTTGTGATCGAGTCTCTAAACGAAGAGACCTCCTGTCTCAAGTCCGATCCGACGGAAGAGATGCTTGCGAGCGTATTGATGAAACACGTGCTTCTCGCAATCCATGCTGATGATCCAAGCCACGGATCTCCTGATCTCAACAAACGAGATACGACGTCTTCTTCACAAGCAAGGCACGTCGAAGTAGACGAATATTCATGAACAAACCATCGGGCAGCATAACGACGACGTTGTAGCGATGGATAATCTCTCTAGGGCATCCATGGTGAACGGCCACATAAGAGAGATAGAGAGAGTAGACATGTAGAGAAAAGAGAGAGAGAGAGAGAGAGTTGTTGTCTCACTTGTGTTGTTGTAACCAAGAAGAGCATGGGATGCCTCTCCTTTTATAATATTTTGGGATCCACGGATCTCAATCCATGGGACAACACAAATCCAATGGCTTACATTGATTTGTATTTCTTTCAATGGCCAAGATTTTATTGGTAAAAAAACCAACAACAATAAGTTTAATTTAGATTAAATATATTGATAAATCAATATGATTTATTCTCAAATTAAATCAATCAAGCATGGATATTATGGAAAGAAGATTCCCTCCTTCCATAATATGGGATTTGGTTGCAATCTCATGTAATCTCATGATATCTCATGAGATTACATTATTCCATGGAAATCTCCATGATTTACAACAACACTTGCTGTAAATTATTCAACAAAAATAATTCATAATTATTTTATGAATATTGCAATCTTGCTATTTGAAAATTGTGAATCACATTCACCACCCAAAATAAAATTTGAATTACATTTTCATTTTAATGTTCAATGTGAATCCAATTCACATCAACATTTAATCAACAAATATAAATTATAAATAGCTCTCTCTTATATATTATAAATCACATTCATAATATATATGATCAATATGGATAGTGCTATCCACATTATTCATATCCATGATAATTAAATCATATTTAATCATCTCGGATCTCTATTCTCATGTTCCCAAATAATATAAATATAAATCACATTCGCATTATTTATATCGTTGATAATTAAATCACACTTAATTATCTAAGATAACTCTCCTTATAATATGAATCAAATTCATATTATTCATGATAATTAAATCACATTTAATTATCCATTTTCTCAATACTCGGATACATTTATCAATAATAGAATTATCCATGAACTCTTTCAAGGATAATGCGCTTTCTCCGCGAATACTTGGAGATAAGGACATGACGATTGTATTGTTTCACGTATAGTGACTTGGATATTGAGATTATTTCTCAAATCCAGATCGTGGGCCTCCCATAGATGCTTGATTAAATCAAGACCGCAAATCTAATCTTCTCATTGCATCTGTATCACATTCAGAATAATGTCCAACATTTGGACCAAGATAAGATTACTTCTCTATTGAGAGGAGTCACTAAAATCCAGACCCATTTCATCACTCCCTAGGAATGGAAGCGTCATGGTTATACAATCGTTTATGATCACATCACCCTCATATATTCCATATACCTATACATCCTGCATACTGGAAGACTCGGAATAAACTCGAAGTATTAGATCAATTTTACAGTGTCTACTTCAGGATTTTATCAGTAAGTTTCTCATTTGATCATTGGGAATTGGTATCGATCATATACTTTCCAAAAGCATATATTATACCTAGGTCTTGATCATATACTTTCTAAAATTATATATCAAACCTACAAATTCAGTCAAGCTTCCAAAGCGAGATGACCGTGCACGGAATTTGATTCTTCCCAATATCTCATGAGTGAGCTCATATCTTCCGATTCAGTAATGAACCTGTATGATCCCTTTCAGAGACCGTATTACTCATATGCCCTCGCATGCACACTAGCGCGCCGGTGTATAGACCTTGGTTAGGTCATCAACCTACTGGTCTGCCAAATGTACATACTCAAACATAAGTAACACATCTGTCTCCGGTCAGAGGATGTGTTCCTATATCATGACAGCATATGATATAGGACTTGGTTATCTCGATCTCGTTAAGTCAACTCTCTGACCTAACTAATCTGACACCTCTAAATCTCTATTCATATGCAGAGGACATGCATTAAGAGGTTAGTCAGATATCAACCTAACTGAGAAACGATTGACATCTCCTACTCAGGCTGGAGATCATCTCTTAACAATCATTTGTCAGTGCTTGATGAGTCCTCAATCTAACCCTTTATATATTCATCCAAGCACCAGCCTCTATGATTCAATAGTTGAATCAACAATTGTATGATTATTAAGATGACCATGGTACATAACCCTAATTGTACTAAGAGACCTACTATGCAAATTATTTATTCTTCATTTCAGATGAGGGAATGATATTCGTAACAACATTTATTGCATAATGGCTCCTCGTGTGCTCGCATGTCCAACAATCTCCCACTAGCCCAAAGAGCCATCAGTGGGCTAATCATTTAAACCCGCACTCATGTGACAATCATAGGCTATTTAGAAAATAGCTAGGTAAGGTGATCAGACACTATGTTCCCAAAAGACTATGCCAAGTCCTTTTACGGCACTTGCATATCTCCTAGTAACAGTGCTCGCATCCAAAGCGAATGTTGCATCTTATGCAACCAATACTCAATCTTGTTAAAGCTATTATAGTGTCTTTGATACTATATATTAATAATTATTATAACCAATATTTTCATAACCCTTATCAGAATACCTTTATTCATGGATATCTCTATCTCCTAAGGTATCTGCAGTTAAGACCTTTTAGATCACTAACTATAAAGTCATAAGCTCTTGAAGATAAGACTTAGAGATCACTATCTCGAAAGTCTTGTCATCTTTGAAGATATAGTTATTACTACAATCAAGTGTTTTATCTCCATAGTAGGATTAACAACACTTTACTACTCCCACTGTGTGGCAGATATCTAGTTTTTATACACATCTAGCATACGTTCAGCTTCTCGTAACTGATGCACAAGGGCAAGCAGTTCCAGCATCCACTTCCTCAACTTTTTGATGTGTTATCCCTTTAGATAGGTCAGTACCATATCTTAAAGGATGGAAGCCTTTCTTGGAATTTTCCATAAAATGGAATATGTCCAAGGTGTACTACTAATGTGACAGTCCCAATACCCTCTTCTCTATGCTTCTGAACACCTTCAGAAGTAATATCCAAGAGGTATCCTTGAGATCATATCTCAAGTTATGGAACAACCAGATTATAAAACATTTATTGTTTTCCTTATATCATTTTAAATGATTAAGATATCATCTACATTTAACACGATGAACACAAAGGCACGCTCACTAAGCTTCACATGGCTCGTCAAGATTCTATATGAAATCATAACATTTATAATTTCATCAAATCTTATGGTCCAACCTCAAGAAGCCTATTTGAGTCCATAGATGGAGCTCTCTAGTTTGCACATCTTGCTTTCCTCAACCATGAAGTCCTGGGGTTACTTTATGTAAATGTCCTCAGAGAGATATTCATAGACGAATGCAATATTGACTTTCATCTCATAGATATCAAAGTCAAGTTGTGTAGCCATAGTTAGCAAATAATGAGTATAAGCATGGTCACTGAAGAGCAAGTCTCACCGCAAGCGATCACTTCTCTTCGGTACGTATTTCATGGCTACAAGCCGTGCTTTGAAGGTCTCTACCTTCTCATCAGGTTTCTTTTCTCTTAAAGATCCATTTACACCGTAACGGGTCTTACCCTTATAGGTGGATCCTTGAGGGTCCATATACAACATTTGTATATGAAATCTACTTTAGACCTTTATTGCTAAAATC
Organism: Ottelia alismoides; assembly: GCA_037367405.1. Classification (NCBI taxonomy): domain Eukaryota; kingdom Viridiplantae; phylum Streptophyta; class Magnoliopsida; order Alismatales; family Hydrocharitaceae; genus Ottelia; species Ottelia alismoides. The sequence goes on along the minus strand of JAZKJV010004630.1, from coordinate 37,773 downwards.
CATCTTTTCATGTTATGATCCTCAGGAGTTTCATCACATGAAATCCGATCATTGTTAGACTTAACTGACACATGGAATACATCTCCAAACTCATTTGAAGATGTATTAGTGTTTCATCTTTAATTGTCCTTTTAATTTTCGATTTCAGGAGCCTCATTATCATCTCAAGATTAATGAGTTCCTTTACTTCATTTTCATCTTGATTCTCAAGAGTGTCATCCTTTAAGAATCATATTCTTAGAGATGAGATCTTTTAAGAATCTCAAGGTCATAAAGTAGGTATTCAATACCGTCCTTTATTTTCCTAATGAAGTAGCACTCTCTAGTGCTAGATTCCAACGTGCATGCATGGAACCATATTAAGGATATATATTGTAGTCTCTAGTATATATATATCTGGAAATAAGAAGTAATTATGCTAAAAACTCATCATTAATCAAATCATGTCACACATGATCCAATTGTATCTCCCTACAACTCTATTGAGTTTAGGTGTATCAAGAGGAGTGAGATAGAAATGATATTCATATCTCCATAAGGTATTCTTTGAATTTATCTAACAGGTACATGCTACCTAGATTAGATCAAATTCATTTTATCTTCCTTCAAACTTTGGTTCTAAACTAAAAATTATGAAATCTTTGAGCATTTCAAAGGTTTCTGAGGTGAGAAGAAGAAATCTCATATCATACATAATCATCAATAGATATCACATATCCATAATATTTACTATGATATAGATGATCCGCATACATCAATATGTATGAGATCCTGAATACCTTGACATCTTACACCTTTCCCAAGGAAGGGTGTATTGGACATATTTTACTTTTGAATACAATATTCATAAGTATGTAAGTTTTGAAATTTTAGACATTCTAAAGTTTCATCTCTTACTAGTCTATTAATCTCAGCAACAGACATATGTCCAAGGCTTGATGCCAGATCATTGTCAAATGATCTTCATCCTCCTATTGATCTTTAGTTCAATTTTCAATATTAGAAATCTTAATGAACCATTCATTAATTTTCTAATTTAGTAGAGTCCACTAGATGTTAGATTACTATCTGAAATATATATCCATCATAATTATTTATGATAGATAAATTCCAGAATTCATGTTTATCTCCAACATTTAGAAATAAACAATAAGTGTATTCTAATATCTGGATCATAGAGATATTCTCTAAGACTAAGGGCTCCCACTGAAATTGAGAAGTCTATCAATCCAACAGAGATTGTTGCAACAATTGCATCAATATCCATGTAGAAGACTATAAACCTTAAGATCAAATTTTCTAGTCTTCTAAAACATATGCAACCCATTGCAAGTGTTGTTAGAAGATTGAGATATAATCATAATACTTTATCTTATTTAATAAGCAAGTCAATATAAATGATTTATGTAGATTATTCTGATGCTCTAGCCGAGTCCTACTCTAAGAATTCTAGACAGACTTGATAGTCATACTATCAACACATCAACTAATTACAGTATTGGCATTTATCCAACTATTTGGATGTCATATGGAAGTCATAGAAGTGCGGTCAACTCTTTGACTATCTTTCTCATCTTGGGTCTGACCCATGCTTCCACTGCGCTCCCTTTATCTATAACAACCATTGCTTAAGACTAAGGATCTCTTATGTTAAATTCAAAAGAATTCAATGTAAGAGCATTTCAACATTTATATATATTTCATTCAATTCATACAATATGAATATTATGAAGCTTCATGAATCATGTCTACATCCATATAGACTCTTAAAATATTGGTTCAGGTAGGTATTCAAATATTTGTATACATCATCTCTTATAGAGCTATCATTCTGCATGATGCAGTGAACCATGCCATTCATGATAAATGTCAAGAGCACATATGTATGCTAGAATATCCTCTTAGATCTTTATAAGGATTATTTGACAATTACGATCATCATCGACATGCCACTTTCAAAGTACATTTGATGAGAGATAAAGACTATAGAGACATACAAACCCTAGGATTGTAGTCCTATTATCTATTTTAATTGTCATTCCTCATTATTATGAGGAGACTTGCACATTGCAATCACATACATTTTGTGTCCAACTGCAAGTACAATATCTGGATCATGGGTCCAATCCATGATATCATACTGGTTATTATTGAGTATAGTACTGAGTGGGTTTAATGAAGGATTATCTGAAATAAGAAATTTGCATAAGTGTATATTTATATATATATATATATACATATTTTACTTTGATTTAGGAATTTTTATATCAAAGTTGCCTTGCTTGTTAACACTGAAAGTTCATTCCCTTAATCACTTTCAATGTAAGAGATATACTTACCATTATATCTCAAGCAAGATCTTGGATCTCCTTCCTTATCTTTGTTACATCCCAATAATATGAGAACATGTAACTCGGATAAAAAGATGTGGGAACACATTCCGCCTTGCAAGTCCAACTTGCATCTCCCAATTCAGTCTTTAATACCCGGGCCCACCACCCCTGAGATGATGTTGACCCGTCATTAATTGAACCAACCATCAACAGGAACAGTATTCGCTATGCACAATCTAATATTGCCCCAATAATATGAGGATCCGATATTGGGGTTACTAGGCATACGACCTTACTCTTTCGAGAAGCAAAGAGCTCGATCCAGATGCGCTTGCATGCAGGAGCTGTCACTTCAGACAGGCGTCTCCTACATACAAACCCTAGCGACGGAACCCTTTGTCTTGACGGGAGACCATGGATGTCACTTATGTGATCCTCCATTTCATATTTAAATTCTAATTAATCATTATGAATCGTATTCATTATGATCAATTCTTCCAAGGGAAATAACAACTCTATTCATAATAAAGTATTTTAATTTTAATTGGATTTTAATTAATCTAATCATATTAAATTAATGATCCAATTAATATCCAATAAACATTCTTAGTTGTTACTTGAATTATGGTATTATCTCAAATACTTATTATTTCGAATTTTAATAATTAGAAATACATCATGATTTCTTAAGCATTATACCAACCCTACCTGATGTCATGGTCAGTACCGACGGGAATGGGACAGACCGCACACGATGCAACCTGCTACCCCAACGCTCCCCGACTAGACACCATGTCCACCTCGGTAAAGGATAATGCAAAATAGATCACTTGTACTTGAGATGATCATCGGTTCTTCAATCGAAATTATACCATATAATAATAATTAAAACAATTTTGATTAACATTATATGAGATTTGCTAAATAAATCCCAAATCCTATTCAAGCAACATGTTTTTGGAATGTAGATCATGTAAATCATGTAACCAATTTTGTGATACAGATCACATCTAATCAATTATTGGTCAAGTATGTCATTTAAGAAAATAATTATCATTAAATATTTCACAAATATTTATACACAATTATTCCGTAAAATTAAACAATTTAATTTTACTAATTGATTAAATGACAATCACTAGGTTCATGATTAGGAAAGTATTTCCAGCAATGACCCTCACTTACTAAAAATACCATATCTCAATCAATTTTTAAATCCAAATTAAACAAAGTAAGTTTCTAAAGTTTTATAATTTGATTTAGAACGTATTTCAAGGCATTTCAAATCCGCAATTAAATTCTTAATTACGTCATGATCCGCAGTCCCCGAAATAGTGGATACATGTTCACTAAAATGATCATAACTTGAGCATACAGAATCCAAATTACGTAAACTCATATCCTATGGTTTCCTTGTTTAATGGGAAATAAAGCACAATTATTATTTTTGTGTTTAAATAATTTAAACAGTGCCGAGAATAATCTCAAAATAGAGATGTGAAAATGAAATGCAAGAAAACTTTTGCAAACCCTAATGAAGCCAAGTCGTCATCGGTTCATGGATAGCATCCAAAACCTTCAACCTAAGGCTCTGATACCACTTGAAGGATATTGTGAGATTCTTAAGAACATCATAGAAGTGTGAGGATCGCATCGTATACGATCGGGAGCCACTAGTCGCACTACTTGCTCGAGGTAGCGGAAATTAAAATTTTTCATGTGACGAAACTATATAATCCAAGAACACTTCTCGGATCGTTTCGTCTAAAACACAAACAAGTAATAGGATTACCGCTTGAAGCGTGGTTGTGATCGAGTCTCTAAACGAAGAGACCTCCCGTCTCAAGTCCGATCCGACGGAGGAGACGCTTGCGAGCGTGTGGATGAAATACGTGCTTCTCGCAATCCATGTTGAAATCTAAAACGGATCTCCTGATTGCGACAAACGAGATACGATGTCTTCTTCACGAGCAAGGCAAGCTGAAGTAGACGGAGATCCAGGAGCAAACCATCACACAACATAACGATGACGCTACGACGATGGAGAATCTCTATAAGGCATCCATGGTGGACGGCCACATGAGAGAGATAGAGAGAGTAGACATGTAGAGAAAAGAGAGAGAGAGTTGTTTTCTCACTTGTGTTGTCGTAAACAAGAAGAACATGGGGTGACTCTCCTTTTATAATATTTTGAGATCCATGGATCTCAATGTATGGGACAACACAAATCAAATGGCTTACATTATTTGTGTTTCTTTTAATGGCCAAGATTTTGTTGGTAAAAAAACCAACAACAATTAATTTAATTTAGATTAAATATATATTGATAAATCAATATGATTTTTCTCAAATTAAATCAACCAAGCATGGATATTATGGAATGAAGATTGCCTCCTTGCATAATATGAGATTTGGTTGCAATCTCATGTAATTTCATGATATCTCATGAATTGTTCCATGGAAATCTCCATGATTTATAACAACACTTATTGTAAATTTATTCAACAAAAATAATTCATAATTATTTTGTGAATATTGCAATATTGTCATTTGAAAATTGTGAATCACATTCACAACCCAAAATATAATGTGAATTACATTTTCATTTTAATGTTCAATGTGAATTTAATTCACATCAACATTTAATCAACAAATGTAAATTACAAATAGCTTTCTCTTATATATTAATCACATTCATAATATATATGATCAATATGGATAGTGCTATCCACATTATTCATATCCATTATAATTAGATCACATTTAATCATCTTGGATCTCTATTCTCATGTTCCCAAATAATATGAATCACATTCACATTATTTATATCTTTGATAATTAAATCACGTTTAATTATCTAAGATAACTCTCCTTATAATATGAATTAAATTCATATTATTTATGATAATTAAATCACATTTAATTATCCATTTTTTCAATGCTCGGATACATTTATCAATAATAAAATTATCCATGAACTCTTTGAGGGATAATGCGCTTTCTCCGCGAATACTTGGAGATAAGGACAGGGCGATTGTATTGTTCCACGTATAGTGACTTGTATATTGAGATCATATCTCAAATCCAGATCGCGGACCTCCCATAGATGCTTGATTAAATCAAGACCGCAAATATAATCTTCTCATTGCATCTGAATCACATTTAGATCAATATCCAACATTTGGACCAAGATAAGATTACTTTTCTATTGAGAGGAGTCACTAAAATCCAGCCCGTTTTTTCACTCCCTAGGAATGGAAGTGTCATGGTTATACAATCGTTTATGATCACATCACCCTCAGATATTCCCAATACATGTACGTCTTGCATACTGGAAGACTCGGAATAAACCCGAAGTATTAGATCAACTTTACACTGTCTACTTCAGGGTTTTATCAGTAAGCTTCTCATTTGATCATTGGGAATTGGCATCGATCATATACTTTCCAAAAGCATATATCCTACCTAGGTCTTGATCATATACTTTCCAAAAGTATATATCAAACCTACAAATTCAGTCAAGCTTCCAATGTGAGATGACCGTGCACGAAATTTGATTCTTCCCAATATCTCATGAGTAAGGTCATGTCTTCCGGTTCAGTAATGAACCTGTATGATCCCTTTGAGAGATCGTATTACTCATATGCCCTCGCATGCACACCAGTGCGTCGGTGTATAGACCTTGGTTAGGTCATCAACCCATTGGTTTGCCAAATGTACATACTCAGACATATAGTAACACATCTGTCTCGGGTCAGAGGATGTGTGCCTATATCATGACAGCATATGATATAGGACTTTGGTTATCTCGATCTCGTTAAGTCAACTCTTTGTCCTAACTAATCTGACACCTCTGAATCTCTATTCCTATGCAGAGGACCTGCATCAAGAGGTTGGTCAGATATTAGCCTAACTCAGAAAGGATTGCCATCTCCTACTCATAATGGAGATTATCTCTTAATAATCATTTGTCGGTGCTTGATGAGTCCTCAATCAAACCCTTTAGATATTGATGAATCTCGAATTCATCATGCTAAAAGCCGCATATTAAACCCCTGGCCTAAACAATCCAATAAAAATCACCTGTAATTCTTTATTTTTATCTTATATCATATTGTGTATATTTTACCCCTAATTTATTGTAGGGATTTTTACGCCCATAACCCTGAGTAATTTCGCAATAACATTCATGTCCTTGCATAATCGCGAATTACATGAGAAACCCCGAGTAATGCTTAACTCTTACACGACATAACCATATGTTATGTTCCGTTTGGGATTTCCGTTATATCTGACGGTTTCTGTTAAAAAGAAAAAATGCCCCTGCTCTTCATTCTTATTTGCCATCAACACCCCGGCCGGTTGCTCCTCCCTGGTCGACCACCCCTCCCCTCCCCTGCTGGGACAGCCGAGCTCAAAGCCCTCCTCTCTTGCTCGGGCAGCCGCATGGGAAGATTCGAAGAGAGTGTTGGAAATTCCTGGAAGATTCCTTCTGCAATTTCAGTTGCATCCAAACTTCAAAGGGACTAACGTTGTTTATCATTAATACTCCCGTAACTTCACATTCATCATCGAGATTTCCAACATGCATTTCTGAGCCAATCAAACCTCCTTAAAACTTGTCCCTATCTGATCTTCTCTGCTTAACCAATGATGTGGATGTAGAGCGAGTGAATCGGACACGACTCGGTGCAACCGCCCCCCTTCGCCGAGCTCAAAGCCCCCTCTGTATGCGTCTCCCCTTACGCTCGAAGCACCCCCAACCCACCCACCACCCTCTTGCAACCCCCGAGCTCGCAGCTTCCCCCCTGCCTGACCCACGCATCAAGCTTCCTCTGGGCCGCCGAACTCGCAGCTCCAACCCACCCACCCCACCACGACCGCCTGCCCCCCACCCCCGCCCCCCGCGACCACCTGCGACCCTCGAGCTCCGCGGCTGCCTTCCTGCTTCCCCTGCCCCTTGAAGCCCCCTCCTCTGCGAAAGCCCAACCCATGAGCTCCGCAGCCGCCTGCACCCACGCGTTGATTCCCCTGCATCACGAAGCCTCCTCCCCTCCTCCCATCGCCTGCCTACTCCGCGAGGCACCCCCCCCCTCTCATAGCCTCTCCTCCCTTGCACGCTCTGCCTCCTCCCCGCCTGGAACCGTCGCGACCCCCCGCTCGACTTCTGGCGCTCTGCCGATCTCGCAGCTCCAACCCTCCCACCCCACTCACACCCTCCCCCCACCACCACCACGACCGCCTGCCCCCCACCCTCGCCCCCGCGACCATTTGCGACCCTCGAGCTCCGCGGCCGCCTTCCTGCTTCCCCTGCCCCTTGAAGCCCCTCCTCCGCGAAAGCCTAACCCATGTGAGCTCCGCGGCCACCTGCACCCACGCGCTGATTCCCCTACCCCCCGAAGCCTCCTCCCCTCCTCCCATCGCCTGACTGCCTTGCAAAGCACCCCTCCCCCCTCTCATGGCCTCTCCTCCCTCGTACGCTCCGCCTCCTCCCCGCCTGGGACCGTTACGACCCCTCGGTCGACTTCCGGCGCTCTGCAACCCGCAGGCATGCCACGTATGATTGCCTCTCATGAGATATTCTTTTATTTAAGTTAATCCTAGCCATCAATTCTTTGATGGGTCAGATTAACTCAATGTCTGGTTGAGTTAATGAAGAAAAGTAACGGAAGGTTATAGTTGTAAGACGGCATACATATTCAGGGTTCAGAGCGTAATTCACAATTATACAGGGTTATGAATGTTATTGTGAAATTATTCAGGGTTATGGGTGTAAAAATCCCTTTATTGTATTTTATTCCCTTTATTTTATGTATCTATTTTATCACTCAAAAACCCCTAAAAATTTGGTAGATAAATTGTCTATAGTTCACTAATCTGTAAAAATCACTAAAAACACAAAAACATCTCAAAACCACAAACTTGGTGTTTTTATTCCCCTAAAAATACCCCCAAAAATACTTTTTGTACAAATGACCTCTTTTGGATTTTTGAAAAACATGAAAGTTGTAGATCTCGTCTAGACGAGCAACTTTCATGTTTTGACCTTTTCCTAACTTTGCCTCTAACTATTTCTTTTGTATTTATCTTTGTATTTACATTCTAATTTATTCTGATTGGGCCACGTGGCGCTCTCTGGAGCAGCCACGTGGCCCGCCTCTTCTTCTGACACCCGGTGCCCATCTGGGTCGTTGGATTCACTCGCCCCGCCTTCATCTAAGTCGTCCATTGCCGCACCACTTCCCAGTCGTCGGATCCAGCCCAGATCAGATCTCATCCACACACTCCCGCCCAAACCTCAGCCGTTTGATCTCAAGCCCATCCTACGCTTTTCATCATGCCACGTACCCCCTCTATCTCCCACCGTTGGATCTTCTCTAGATCGCGTCACATCCATCCGTTCGCGCCTTAATCTCATCCGATCGATCTCCTTGTGATCCGACGACTGACATCCCTCCACGTCACTCACTCACTATAGTCGCCCGATCCTACGTTCATCCAACGGTCTGTAGCGATCCACGTACCCCATTCTCCCTAGGCCATTGGATCTATCCCAATCCGCATCCTACCCCTCCATTAGCACCTAAGTCTACACCGTCGGATCAGATCTTTGGATCTGATCCCCTCACTCATCGTCTTCCTCCAGCAGTGTCTCTCTCTCCAGACGTTACGACTCGCGGCGACTCCACCCCCTTCCATTTCTAGCCAACGCTCCAGCCATTGCCTTCCTCTCCTAACGCCTCCCCTCCATTTCCCTTACTCCCACCATCCTCGCGTAACCTCCGAATCCCCTCGCCATTACGCCTAGCCATCAAAATCTCCACTCGAAAATGCCTTCTCCCCTCAGTAACGTCCGACCTTCTCCACCAATAAAACCCCCACCCCCGTCACTGGCAGCCGTCATCCACCAATTTAGGCTTTAACCCTAGCTTCCTCCGCCCCTCCGGTGACAGCGGAGGGGCGGAACGTCGAGGCAATAATGGCTTTTTGCCAGTGTCGACCCACGGTGGTGCTCCGCCGTGTCCTGGTGGCTCCGGCCACCACCGAGCTCCGTGCTCTAGGCTGAGCACGCTGGGCGAAGACCCCGAGGCTCGACCGAGCCTCAGCCCAAGCCTATTCCTCCGCCAATCGCCTGGCTCCGGCCAGGCATCTTCCACTTCGTCTCTCCCCTATTTCACTTAATTCTTTTTACTACCTCCGATCAACTTCACCTACGCCAAACCACCTCCATATCTCCGCCGACAACCAGAGATCTTCGCCTACCCATCTCCTTCTTGCAGAACCCCTTCGCGCTCCGACCCAACTCCTCCGCCGTCGCGGCGGAGGAGACCCCTGAGCCACCACCTTCGCCCGGCTCCCATTTCATACCATTCACCCCACGAAACCCTTTCGCACGCACGCCTCGGCTAACTAACACTTGTAGGACCTTCATTTACCGGAGTTTACGTCAGAGAATCTTCAAGCAATTCTCCTCCGACGAAGCTTCTTCGACCATCACCTCTGATCATCTTTGGAGCTTCACAACGGCTCCAGGACCTCCGCGAGACATCCAACGAGCTTCAGCGACCTTCAGATCACCCTTTGGAGCACGGCGGAGCAAAAGCTAGGCCGTCGGAGCCCCGCCTTCTCCGGTGGCCCGCGGCTGAGAACGAAGAACAATTACCGTCCGATCATCTGGATCAGATGGTCCAAATGCTGACACGTGGTAGTCCAGACCTCCAGACGAACCTGTACACTCGGGTGGTCCAAACCCAGTTCCAGCCTCCACTTGCCGACACGTGGCCCGAAGCTGTGGCCTCCCCCGAGCCTAGGCCCTCACGTGCACTACACGTGAGGATGTGGGTAATTTACATGAAGGACCCTAACGCTTCTGCTATTTTCATTTTGGTCCTCCAGGCGCGTGCGTGACGTGTGTGCCTGGGGTATTTTACAGTGAGCCCCTCATAGTTTCTGGAAATTACAAAAAGGCCCCGGCGCATGAAGGAAAATTGCATTCAGGCCCATGTGGTTTTCGGTATTTGCATTTAGGTCCTTCCAGGGACCTAAATGCAATATTTATCCTTTATTTTTATTGCATTTTTATTACATTTATGCCCTTGCACTGTTTTTAGCATAACTTGAGCATCATAGGTACAAATTGCATGATTTTAGTGTCGTTTCGATCCTTGTTTTGTCCTCTACACTTTAGCATGCTTATTTGTCTCATTTGACACTGTTTTAATTAAAGTAAATTTTTATGTGGTAATTGGGACCCTGTTCTACTCATGCTTGCTTTGATTGGTTGACTGTTTTCAATGATGGATCAAATTGACTTTGATTTCTATTTCTATTATGATGTTCATATTTTTAGGGTATATTTGTGATCTCTTGTTCTGCATACCTATAGCCTTGCGCATTTGCTCGTGCATCATCTTTAAATTTCATAAAAAACTTATAAAAATGCATGCATCATGGCATCGCTTTATAAATAGCATAATTTGCATGAGGACCTGAAATTGACATTAATTCACATTGTACCTTCATTGATCAAAATTCGATAAACATATTAGGCAGTCGTGTCCCTGTGTTCGACCTTGGTACACTTGCCAAGTTAAAAATATTCCACGACATTCAAAGATCGTGGTTTTTGCTGAACGGAATTCATCTCCTGTACTACGACTTAATTCATAACTTTTAATGAGGCGAGTTTGACGTTCATCAAATGGCGCCGTTGCCAGGGATACGACTTAGCCTAATTTTTGGGTTTTGATTTTATTTGTTAAAAAAATTCAAAATTTTTAGGTCCTCGTTTCATGCATCATTTCTTTGCATCGTGTTTTTTTTAAATTCTCGGTGTATTCTAACGATTATCTTTTGTGGCAGGGCCCATGGTGATCGAGGACGCTTGATCCTCATGGAGGCGTGAAGTCGGGAGCTTTCACTGAAGAGGCCGCAAAAGAACCTGTGAAGGAATTTGAGAATTTTATCAGTAAAATTGCATTGCATATTGTAAAAAAAACTTGCATCTGCATATTTACTTTCAGTTTTGCATGTTGTAAAAAAAAATCCCCCCCCACACACACACACCTACACTTGCACATACTCACCCCCACCATCTCCCCCTGTTTATTCCACTCTCTCTCTCTCACTCTCTCCCTCTATCTCTATCTCTATATCTCTCTCTGTGTGTATTCCACGAACCCCTCCCCCGCACCCTTGTATAATAGAACACCCTCCCCCCTAACGTGGACCTTACTTCAGCTATTTGTAGCCTAAGTATAGGGGGGACCTGCCTGCTCATCCTTCCTCATTTTGTCTCTTGTACTTAGGCCAATTTTGGCCTAAGCATAGGGGGACCCTCCTCCTCAGTTCCTCTGTATCACCCTATATTTGAACAGAGCCTTGGCTTCATGGCACTTGTGCGATGAGGACATAGTAAAATTTAAGTATAGGGGGGTATATCGTATATTATTGTATATTTACGTTAGCTTTAGCTCGTGTTTTTAAAACTTTTTAAATTTTATTTTCGGGCTGGGTTTTTGTAACCTTGGAACTGAGTAAAAACCTGTAAAAATTAAAATTGAGGGATTAATTTTTGTAGATATTCCTTTTCAAAAAAAAATTTAAAACCCAGAAAAATCTGCAAAAGTCAAAAATCACACAAAAATCACTAACTAAGGAGTTGATGTATTCCTGACACATTCACACTCACGCAAGGCTTGAGGATTTTTGAGGACACTAGATTTCTGTGATCTTAAGAGTCCGAGTTAACATGCCTTAGTCATTAGGGTCTTTAAGACTTAAATATCCACACTTCCCTAGTTTGAAATATTTGAGTGCTATGTTGCACTCTTCATCTCTACCTTCAAGAAAAATATGATTAGCACAGTCACTTCCACAACTGCATGATTGATGAGCTAAGTTGAGGTATCACTTGAGGAACTAGGACCAGAGATTTGAGTTTAGACCCGATCTGAGGATATTCGAGGATGGGATAAAGTTAATGAAGGCTTCAGAAAACCTGAGTGTCAGCAAAAACCCTAGCCAGTATGTGAACAAGATTCATATGCTATCTCTTGATATTTACCTAAAAGTGCCAGGGTGTGATGAAACTTAATGATTATTGTTGACCAGTGTGCGCCAACTTTTGGTAAAAGTAGTGGAGCTAGCCAACAAAAGCAATGAAATGTCAAAGAAAAAGCTCTAAATTCCAAAGTCAAATTATAAATGAGCTTCCACCAATGGCAAGCGCTCCCAAACATTTTTAAAGTATCCACTTGGACCGAGCGCTAATTAGGACCAGGAGTCGGGCTGACACCGAAAAAGGGCTCTGCATCGTAAATGCTACAAGTCTGGGTGTCGAAGGTATCTTAGATACTCAAAAGAGACACACCCCGGTGTACACCCAGAAAAATAAGTGCAGACGACTCCAACTCTCTTGACGGACGCATAGGTCAACAATTTAAAAATTTTATATGTGTTGAGTGAAAAGGCACTCGAGAGGCCCCTTGTTCCAATGTGAGGGAGAGAAAAATAGACACAATCCTATGCCCCTCCATCATCTGGCCGTCCATATACACTTTCAAGTCTGACGAACTAATGAGACGGTTGACTGAAGCAAGAATAGACTTATTCCCTAGTATTGAGGATGAGGTTTAGAAGGGAGTCTTTGGGACTAAAACCTTGGGTGATGCCTCGACTCAACTCTCTTGAAATGCAGTACACTAAATGTCATATCCCTATATTATATGTAGAATAAGAGAGTCTGATAATCAGAGAAGTTGGATTCCTTCTGACCAAGGTCTAGATAAACCCGGAATTTTAGGATCACTTAGGTCAAGGGTCTTCGAAAGATCAAGCCTTGAAAATTTCACGCGCACTCTCAGGAATTAATCCGACTCCTTCATTCTTTAGATGCTCGAGGATGAGCATAGTTTAAGTATAGGGGTATGATGAATCTCGAATTCATCATGCTAAAAGCCACATATTAAACCTCTGGCCTAAACAATCCAATAAAAATCACATGTAATTCTTTATTTTTATCTTATATCATATTATGTATATTTTATCCCTAATTTATTGTATTTAATTCTCTTTATTTTATGTATCTATTTTATCACTCAAAAACCCCTAAAAATTAGGTAGATAAATTGTCTATAGTTCACTAATCTGTAAAAAGCACTAAAAACACAAAAACATCTCAAAACCACAAACTTGGTGTTTTTATTCCCCTAAAAATACACCTAAAAATACTTTTTATACAAATGACCTCTTTTGGATTTTTGACCAACATGAAAGTTGTAGATCTCGTCGAGACGAGCAACTTTCATGTTTTGACTTTTTCCTTATTTTTCCTCTAACTATTTCTTTTGTATTTATCTTTGTATTTACATTCTGATTTATTCTGATTGGGCCACATGGCGCTCTCTGGAGCAGCCACGTGGCCCATCTGGGTCGTTGGATTCACTCGCCCCGCCTTCATCTAAGCCGTCCATTGCCGCACCACTTTCCAGTCGTCGGATCCATCCCAGATCAGATCTCGTCCACACACTCCCATCCAAACCTCATCCATTTGATCTCAAACCCATCCTACGCTTTTCATCATGCCACGTACCCCCTCTATCTCCCACCGTTGGATCTTCTCCAGATCGCGTCACATCCATCCGTTCGCGCCTTAATCCCATCCGTTCGATCTCCTTGTGATCCGACGATTGACATCCCTCCACGTCACTCACTCACTATAGCCGCCCGATCCTACATTCATCCAACGGTCTGTAGCGATCCACGTACCCCATTCTCCCTAGGCCATTGGATCTATCCTAATCCGCATCCTACCCCTCCATTAGCACCTAAGTCTACACCGTCGGATCAGATCTTTGGATATGATCCTAACCCTCCTTCCGCGCCATCATCTCAACCATTGGATCGCAAGATCCAACGACCCTCACTCATCGTCTTCCTCCGGTCGTCTCTCTCTCTCCAGACGTTACGACTCGCGGCGACTCCACCCCCTTCCATTTCTAGCCAACGCTCCATCCATTGCCTTCCTCTCTAACGCCTCCCCTCCGTTGCCCTTACTCCCACCATCCTCGCGTAACCTCCGAATCCCCTCGCCATTACGCCTAGCCATCAAAATCTCCACTTGAAAACGCCTTCTCCCCTCAGTAACGTATGACCTTCTCCACCTATAAAACCCCCACCCCTGTCACCGGCAGCCGTCGTCCACCAATTTAGGCTTTAACCCTAGCTTCCTCCGCCCCTCCGGTGACAGCGGAGGGGCAGAACGTCGAGGCGATAATGGCTTTTTGCTGGTGTCGACCCACGGCGGTGCTCCGCCGTATCCTGGTGGCTCCGGCCACCACCGAGCTCCGTGCCCTAGACTAAGCACGCCGGGCGAAGACCCCGAGACTCGACCGAGCCTCAGCCCAAGCCTATTCCTCCGCCAATCGCCTGGCTCCGGCCAGGAATCTTCCACTTCGTCTCTCCCCTATTTCACTTAATTCTTTTTACTACCTCCGATCAACTTCACCTACGCCAAACCACCTCCATATCTCCGCCGACAACCATAGATCTTTGCCTACCCATCTCCTTCCTGCAGAACCCCTTCGCGCTCCGACCTGACGGCGGAGGAGACCCCTGGGCCACCACCTTCTCCGCCTTCGCCCGGCTCCCATTTCATACCATTCACCCCACGAAACCCTTTCGCACGCACGCCTCGGCTAACTAACACTTGTAGGACCATCAATGACCGGAGTTTGCGTCAGAGAATCTTCAAGCAGTTCTCCTCCGACGAAGCTTCTTCAACCATCACTTCTGATCATCTTTGGAGCTTCGCAACGGCTCCAGGACCTCCGCGAGACATCCAACGAGCTTCAGCGACCTTCAGACCACCCTTTGGAGCACGGCGGAGCAAAAGCTAGGCCGCCGGAGCCTCGGCTTCTCCGGGGGCCCGCGGCTGAGAACGAAGAACAATTACCGTCCGATCATCTGGATCGGACGGTCCAAATGCTGACACGTAGCAGTCCAGACCTCCAGACGAACCTGTACACTCGGGTGGTCCAAACCCAGTTCCAGCCTCCACTTGCCGACACGTGACCCAAAGCTGTGGCCTCCCTCGAGCCTAGGCCCTCACGTGTACCGCACGTGAGGATGTGGGTAATTTACATGAAGGACCCTGGCGTTTCTGATATTTTCATTTTGGTCCTCCAGGCGCGTGCGTCACGTGTGCACCTGGGGTATTTTACAGGGAGCCCCTCATAGTTTCTGGAAATTACAAAAAGGCCCCGGCGCATTAAGGAAAATTGTATTTAGGCCCAGGCAGTTTTTGATATTTGCATTTAGGTCCTTCCAGGGACCTAAATGCAATATTTATCCTTTATTTTTATT
The DNA here is from genome assembly GCA_037367405.1 of Ottelia alismoides. NCBI lineage: Eukaryota > Viridiplantae > Streptophyta > Magnoliopsida > Alismatales > Hydrocharitaceae > Ottelia > Ottelia alismoides. The sequence goes on along the minus strand of JAZKJV010004630.1, from coordinate 22,075 downwards.
GCATTTTTATTACATTTATGCCCTTGCACTGTTTTTAGCATAACTTGAGCATCGTTGGTCCAAATTGCACGATTTTAGTGTCGTTTCGATCCTTGTTTTGTCCTCTACATTTTAGCATGCTTATTTGTCTCATTTGACACTGTTTTAATTAAAGTAAATTTTTATGTGGTAATTGGAACCCTGTTCTACTCATGCTTGCTTTGATTGGCTGACTGTTTTCAATGATGGATCAAATTAACTCTGATTTCTATTTCTATTATGATGTTCATATTTTTAGGTTATATTTGTTATCTCTTGTTATGCATACCTCTAGCCTTGCACATTTTCTCATACATCATCTTTTAAATGCATAAAAACTTATAAAAAATGCATGCATCATGGCATCGCTTTATAAATAGCATAGTTTGCATGAGGACCTGAAATTGACATTAATTCACATTGCACCTTCATTGATCAAAATTCGATAAACATATTAGGCAGCCGTGTCCCTGTGTTCGACCTTGGTACACTTGCCAAGTTAAAAATATTCCACGACATTCAAAGATCGTGGTTTTTGCTGAACCGAATTCGTCTCCTATACTACGACTTAATTCATAGCTTTTAATGAGGTGAATTTGATGTTCATCATATATTCATCCAAGCACCAGCCTTTATGATTCAATAGTTGAACCAACAGCTGTATGATTATTAAGATGGCCATGGTACATAACCCTAATTGTACTAAGGGACCTATTATGCAAATTTTTATTCTTCATTTCAGATAAGGGAATGATATCCCCAACAACATTTATTGCATAATGGCTCGTCGTGGGCTCGCATGTCCAACAGTTAGCTCAATTGCAGTTGTGACTTTGGTGTTTGATCTAAACTTGCGACTTTGATGTGATTCGAAGTTATGAGCTTTATGCTTGTAATCGATTGATATATCCTTCTAAATATGTTAGGATATAGTGGAATAGTTGGTTGGCACGACTGTACATCCACTGGGTTTTCACGTTAACTTATTGTGCAGTGTGGTTGTTTCTGGTTGGATTTCATTGTTTGTCCTTTATTTCTGTGAAAAGATTTGTAATCTACCCTGCTCCAGTCACCCCTCCCTTCGGAGTGTATTCGATCAACAAGTTCTGTCAGTCTTGAATTTTACCATATCCTTGCTTCATTTCCTTTAAAAAGAAGTTTGTGAAACAAGTCTCTAGGTCCATTTTGATAATTATATCTGAAAGTTGCCAGGAACGGTCTAGTTCGATCCTAATTCTAATGTTTTAGCACACCAACTACCCATCCTTTTTGCCCTTTTGTCCTGGGTTATGTGCTATCAAAAGAGTCGTCTCGACATGACGGTAGCTTGTGGAAGTAGCATATGATGAGGCATGTGAAGTCTAAAGTTGCTTCCAATGATGGAAATGATGACAAAGACAGTGGTGGGGATTACTATTTGACAACTTGGGCTTAAGTATTTTGGGTGGTTGTCAACGGGTCCATCTGGGCCCGAACCCAACAAGTTGTTAGGGCCAGTTTTCCTTGATAACGGATGAGGGACCTAAGCCCGGAACGTTACAGGAGCGGTGGTAATAGAGGTGGTAGTAGAGGTGGAAGAGGGAGGGTGGCAAGGACGAAGGGATGACAAAGATGTGGGAGGAACTCAAGGCTCCGACCGGAGGTTAGATTCGCTTCCTCTTCGTAAAAATCGAACATACGATTGTAGGCCGTCTACTGCAGTTCACCCGAACGAAGGAAGAAAGACTATGTGTGCACACATTCTAATCATAAATGAACAGTCAACAGATACGGAGAAATTGAAAAATGGAGACAGCTACATCATAAATATCTCTGTTACCGGATTTATCCACTTCTAAAAAAACAGATGTGGCCTAAAATTACGGGAAAGAAGAGAAGGCCCGCCCACGCGCTTTCCCTCTCACGGGGCCCACCTTGTCACGCAGGCCACGTGCACAAATCGCTGACGTCACGTGGACCACACGCCCACGACTCCCCACCACAACGCGGCTCCCCTTCGCTTTCTCTCTTTCCCAAAAAAGTCAAAAAAAAGCTAAACGCAAACATCGTGGTGGTTTTACAAAACCGCCCCACAATTCTCCAAACCCCCTCGTCCTTCTCTGCACGTCAAACAAGGCCATGATCAACATAATAATAAAATAATTTGACAAGTTTCTCATCCATGTCCTGACTCTATTAATTGCGGCAGTTCATTAACTCCAGAAGAGGTAAGTCTGTTTACATGAGATTTAAAAACAACCCCCAGTAAGAAAATTGAGATTTAAAAAAATAACCCATCTCCTGTTGTAGTTGTAGGTAATGGCAGTAGAGTAGTAGGTGCATGCGAACCGCAAATATCTGACATCCATGTGGAAAGCATCCTAATGGTCCACGTGGCACCGGAGCAGGCGCTCTCTTTACATGTACACCCTCAACAAAACCGATGCTCTTGAATCCATCCTTTGACTTTGGTATATTTTCATAAAATGAACGTACATAAATAGTGAGGCGGCATTTATAGTCCGTTACTTCTTCATCAAAGAAGAAAATTTACTGAGAAAAAGAATGAGGAAAACTTATCGCTTCGTTGTTTAGGAGTAGGAGTTCAATCCCTTTAAAAATGCCCGTTCAAATAACTCTCAATTGTAACCAAATTCCCTAGACTCATTTTATACTCGAATTTGGATTTCATCTTAGGTTATTTTTCTTATTTTTTTGTGCAGATGTAGCTAGTCGAATAATTCTATGAAAAAGATAATATCACGATTTTTAATGTTCATCAATTTTAAACAAATAAATAATAAACGAGGAAGAATGGTGCAAGTGAATAGAGAACTAATACTGATTTCATTGGCATGTAAAAAAAAGTACAATATTTTAAGTGGCTACTTCCTTTCCATATTGCAAAGGGCATAATATTTTATAATAACCATATGGGCCCCGTATCATGTTGGCAATCTCTAGCGACTTTGTACTTTTCTATTAAACTATTATCATGTTTACCTGTTTTTAATTAAAAAAATATTAAGATAGTATAAATTTAATGAAAAAGGAATGCTACTCCTTCCACCTCCACGTCGTGTAGGGAAATAAATTAGAGCGTGAACAGGGACATTGTTTATAGGGTGGACCCCACAACATAAAAATATATTATTATCCTATGGACAGGAACCCTAGAAAAAGAATCCAAACCCTCCTCATTGCTTCCCACGGGCCCTTATTACTATCTTATGTGATGCCACATTTTTTTAATATACCACTTTGACCTTTTGATATAGTATTTTTTTCTGTGGGTAATGTGTGATTGTGGAGATGTTTAATAGAAGATGGGAAGCTATCTGATTCAAAATTTCCACTATGACACATAGGAATATAATATGGCATGGGGTCATTTGTTTATTATTGCAGCATATAAATAATATCATTCCAATTGTTTAATCAGGATCTCAGAATTGGAGGAACCTAGCATTTTGTGGTAGGATAATCGAGCTTCCTTTGGGGATGCTCGATCTTGAGATGCCCATATTGCTGACAAGATGGCTTTGGTTAAATCCAACAAAATCGATATCTAAAAGTTATTAGGTGTTATTTATAAGAGAGATGATAAGGTTATTAAACAACCCCAAGGATGTTGCACTAGAGGACCAGCATCTAAGATGCTAAATTTTCTTAGGTAGGTTAGTGTGACGAAAATATGACGTGGAGATGAGAATGAGGATCCCACATTATCACATGTATTGGCATCTCCCTTTAGAAAGGGTCAGTAATAGGTATGAGTGTTTAGGACCATGAAGTGCACTAGACGTTTCTAGTGTGACCCTTTTTTGGGGACGAAAAAAGATCATCATTTCATTCATCTAATATAAAAGATGTCGTATCGATTAGAATTTCTTACAACCTTGATAAAAAAAGCAACCAACAACGAGGTGCAAAAGCTTGGAAAAAATGGGAAAACTACGAGGCCCCAAAATGTAGAATCTTGTAGACACTGCTATTTTAAGTATCATATCTTCTGAGCCCTAAGTTTACGTACTCGTGGTAAAAAAACTCTATCTTGTAGTACTTATCAATATCTTTCCAACAAACTCAAAAACATAAAAAAATAGACATCGTATGAGGAAGTTTCGTACGTTTGAAGACAATTTACAACTTTTCAGTCCGAAACCAAATTAAGACACGAGCCTATATAATGAGTGATGATTTGACTTGGCTAGCCAGACTAGCCAAGTCCTCGCTTGAGCTTTGCCGCTTTGTTGGAGCTCCATTGCTATAGAACATTTACGATGGCCGATCACAGATCTGAAGGTGGTCTCTCGAAAAGTGTGATGCAATGATCATCGTGGTATGTGCTAATTGCGTGAGATGTTGCGGTGCTCTCGTTCTGGTTAAAGGAAGGCCGTGAGAAAACATTCTCGCGAGTACGTTTTTAGCCTTCCTTGTAGTCAAATTCTTGTTATTTTTGTATCATGGGTTTTGAGTGGTGTTTTCTACCCTAGTGCGGTGTCAAATCGCATTTTGATAAGTTTTTGTGAGAATACCAAATTTAATTTTAGTACTCCGATTGCTAGCACTAAGAGGAAGTTTCGGGAGTTGTGATATGGAAGTTGGTGTGTCTGTTGCTGATTTTCCTCATTTGATCAAGGAGATGTCGTGGTTGTCGATGTTTGTTCTGACTATAGTGCTGGGAGATCTTGGTGATCAATGCCATGCAGTGTGCCCTATGCCATCTTGGACTTCACAAGATTCTATTTGTACGGTCTCATATGTAAATGAATGGAGTAAAGGAGTTGAAATGACTAGTAAGGGATGGTTGGAAACTTAACTAGGATGCGTTTACTTCACCTCATGCTTATAGTGGCCCTCCAATCTTAAGATACAAAGTATCTTAGAGTGATGGTGTGAGACCTTCATTGGTCAAGGATGGGGACTATCCCCTTACTAACAAGATAACATAAATAAATGATTATATCAATATAAGTTGAAAGTAGAAATCGGGGTATGTCTAACCCTTTACTCTTGAGACACAATTGATTAAAAATGACGTAAGTATGGATCATAAGTGATTAGTCAGTGTATTGAGTTACAAATTAACGTGTAAAGTCACCTAACAAAGTTCATTCATGTGAGAGAGGTTTGTACACTTTGGAAGTTAATTATCCCCTTATGATATTAGGGATGAGCATCAGGTTGTGCCGGGTCGGGCTCAACCAAGCTCAGCCCGAGCCCGATTCCATTTAGCGGACCCTCGGGCCATGCTTAAGTCCGTTAAATTCCCTGGATTGCGGCCCAATCCTGAACCCGACCCGCTAATACATGGGTCGGGTCGGGCTGGCCCGCTATTTGAAAAAAAACCTCCATAATTGCTTATTGTTTAGCTTTGCATGTTCTGATCATGTTTATGGTAATAGTCAACATTATGAAACGATTCACAACAATGTGTTGCGCATGCATGTATGGTTGTATAAGAGAAAACATTTACCTCATAACCTAGTACTTATACCATTCATTAGATAATTCAAGTACACACAAGATCATCCTACATTTTCAAGAAGCCATCAATAAAAAGGAGCACAACTCTGAGGCTCTGAGCACACCTGTGAAGAAAATAAAGAAAGATGGGGGAGGAGCATGTGGTTAAAAAGCTCGACCTCGAACTTATTTACCTCTGCTGTTCTGCACGAGCACCCGCCCTCTTTCTTACATCTCCTACTCTCTGCCTCATTTGGTTAATATCGGTGAACAGTTAGACCCGCAACACTTGAGGTCATTTCCGGGTCTCCAAACATGCATGGATCAGGCCTATGCTCAAGTTGGCCTGTGGACTTCGGGCTCGGGCCCATGCTAACCTGAACCCGGGCCAAAATGGGAATCAGACCAAAAATAAGGCCCAAACCTGCCCATTTATATTGTGCGCTCGGGCCGAGGGCTGGCTTTGTTAGGTTGGGCATCGGGCTGGACCGAGCCGGCCCGATAATTTGCTCATCCCTATATGATATCACATTCCTGGAGTTTAACTCTATAAATGAGCGGTACTAAATATAAATGATATAAGCATGTGAATAGAATAGATTGTTATAGACACTGGAAAAAAACTCCTTTTAATAAAGCATAAAGCATGGCAAGTAAAAATGGAACACAATGAGTTAAACCTATTAGCATAAGTATGGAATGACATGTGAGAAATAACAAAGCCAGTGGGTGTGTTGTGAACTTAGTTAGAATGACGTACCTCATTACATACCTATTGAGGTATCCCATCCCTAAGGTGCATAAATACCTTAGAGTTATAATGTGCATAAATGCCTTAGAGTCATAGCATAGCAACTACTTATTTAGTCTCAAACCAAGTTTCCTTATTCTCGCACAATCAAAGCAATCAAAAATGAATTATCAATTAAATGTTGTTTCAACACCAATTTTTAATATATTTTATTATCCCATTAAAATAGCATTAAAAGTCCATGTTGCTTTGAAATCCATCCCCATGTCAATTCCTTTCTACTTACCCATGTGTTTGAGAGAAAGAGGAAGAAAGACAGAGACATGGCATGTATGTGCGAGGAGACTCGACAAGTGCCTATGGGTTCGGTGATACAAACTGAAATTGAGGTATGTATCGGCATAGGATCTTATGTATCAACAAAAGTTCTATCTAAATTATGATCTCTAAATTTATGTATCGGTTTCATGGGATAGCACATATGTGAAATGATTTTTATCTGAGATGAGACATCTAATTGTATGTGTTGAATTCGTATCATGATAAGATATTGGTTCTATTTGAACTAAGATGTATGAATATGTGCATCAATCCTTTGGAAATACGAATGCATGGAGAATAGAGCTCCAAAAATTATTATTTCGAACCTATTGGATAACATGTAGTTCATATATGGGTTGAGCATTTTCATCTCGTGGATTCGATTTTATAGGAACGAGAAACAATGCTACACTAATTTAATCACCTTTTATTCCCTAGTTAAGCTGAATAGTAAAGACCTCCGATTAATTGATTATTGTCATGCAGTTATTACTGTTATTAAACAGGAAATTATAAAAATACCCCTTACAGAAGTCTCAATCTCTACTTATTATTACAAACTAATATGTAATTAGTTTAGGTCCGGTGAAGTGCAATATTTCAACTAGATGGTCATGAAAATAAATAGATAATATTCATAGACTTCACAAGAATGCCTTTAACATGAATTAGTCTTTCCAAAATATCAAAAAGATACAAATTCTGTTAGTGAATTTGGAGTGGTTTTATCTTTCAACCAAATTTAATATACATTAATAATATGGAGAGTTTGATGGAACATGAGGATCCCGTTAACTTATTACATTACTATTCCCTTAAATATTGCATAATTGAGCAGAGATGGACCGTCTTATTATGATTATGAGGAATGCTTCACCAAAATTGTTCGTGTGAAGAATTAGCATGATATTTTATTATATATCTACTAACATAGCCGGTTATATTAACTAAGTGCGTACAGACACACTACATGAGACGAGACCTACATAATACTTATACATGCCAAACATACCGTATCTTTTATGATGAGGCACTTAAAAAGGGAGTAATAGTGATCCATTAAAATCAAGTCCATGTTCACAATTTCATGTTATAAATTGGATAAAAATATATTGTATAATCTAAGATCCATACGGTAGAATGCAGCCAAACATTTTGAACTTAGCATCATTCTATAAAGTGTTTGTAATTATTTTATGTCATTAATGAGTAACATGGTACATAAATTTAAGTACATACACACACCACAAAATGCTATGGAAATGTTAACCATGTACATGTCTTTACCTGTAATATTTGTGCAGAATAAAGACGTTTCCTTATTTTATATGCAACAAAACAAAGTGGTATAATTCTACCAAAAATGAACTAATCAAGATTTAAGCATGTTCCATTATCGGAGATTACTGGCCCAGACAACCTGTTGGGCTTGAGCCCAACTGGAGTCCTTGACCACCGTCCAAAATGATTAAGCCTAGGTTATCTAGTAGTAGCCTCCACTACTCATAAGCTACTACCACACTTTGTGATTACTAAATACGATACTATGTTTGGGATGCTACAATTACACTCACTTATATTTACAGTGTCCTTGTTGCGTAATGGCACATGACCTATTCCCCGTAACTGTGACAGCTTCATCTCTTGGGTAGCCCTTTCCTCCTAACTTTATGGTAGGGGTAGCTCCACATCTCTGGCAACCCTTTCTATTATTAGAGTGAACTAGCTCTGATACTATTAATGAATAGCCATTCATCCACCTTTATTCTTTCATTTTGTCTTTAAATCTCTATCAAAGCACCTATAAATAAGGCTAACATGTATGAATTAACATTCATTATTTGTCTGTAAATAATACATAGTTATATGTATTTGAATCCAAAATAAAAAAATAAAGAAAAGAAAATTAAATTAAATGAAGTATCACAGATACTAAATGACCCTAACCCCGAAACCAAGTCAATATTGACTTGCTTGACCATAAATAAAGTAGTAGGAGATAAAGGTCAAATACAATGTATAGAAACCCTAATTTTTATTATGAAAATAGTCATTTTTAACCATTTTATTCTTTATTTTACACACTTCAAATAACAAAATATTCAATATGAAACATGTACATATTAATATATAAAATATATATAATAATTGTTAGTAAAAATAACGCATTGTGCAACTGGGCTACACAGATGAAAAAACTGCAAATCGAACTTCACAAATCAATATCTCCTCCGTACGAATTCAAATTGAACCAAACTCACCTTTATTGTATTTCAATTTAAATTATCTATCTAATGAAGGTGGTTTCATGAGAAATAGAGTTAAGATATAAAAGTCGGCTTTATGGGATACTGTTATATTGTGTATCAATACATAATATTTATATATTTTATTCTTCATATTTTTACTCTGCTTAAATTTTTCTATAATTATATATATTACTCAAATTTTTTAAAACAAATTTATTAAAAATATAAACACAAAAAATCATTAAAATATACTTAAAATAAATAACACATTAATTTGTACATGTATATTATACACATTATATAGATACATGTATTATTTCTGTATGTAAGTAAAATTAGAAACATAAAATAAAAACAATTAAATTTATATTTAAGTATATTATAAATATATAAAATATGTAAAAATGATAATGAGTATTAAAAATACAAAATAAAAATAAAATATGCAAAACATATGTAAATATACCTATAAATATACATGTAAAAATTAATACCTAACAAATAAGGTTGTAAAAATAAATAAAAATCATAGAAAAATAGTTTACTAGATTACAGACATTTTTATGTTTTAGTTTTATTTAATGAAATCATTTACTAATTTGTTTTAAATTTTATTTTAATTTATTACTATTTTATCGTGTTGTGCTCATCTATGGACCAATAGGAATCCAGGGAGTGTTGACCTTCTAGTCAACACCCCCTCTCACCTTCCCTCACCCCAAGCATGCGTCAGATTTGTCAACTCCCATTTTCCTCCATTTTTTGCGCCTGAGGTACTCATCATCTCCCCTTTCACTCTGAACGAAAATTGTTGATGGGAGTCCCATGATTCATGCCTCAGCATCATATCCTAATGATCTTCCTCTAGCTGGGCAGTGTCTCTTTTCTTCATACCCCACCCTCGGACTGTGGTTGGCTTGACCGTGGACCTGTCTGCTTTCATCTCTTGAACTCCTACTTGCATCGAGAAGTCTCTCCTTTCCCTCGTCTGAGCCAGGCAGTTGTTTCTAAAAGGACCTCTCGACCTTTGTTTATAAATAAACACTCACCTTCTCCTTTGCAATTTTTGTCACTTTTGAACCCCCATAACCCCTCAAATTGCTAGCTGGAGTGGCACCCTCATGACAGGAGGCCAACCCTTGTCGATCTGAGGCGAGGAAGAGGAGGTAGATCTGGCCACAAACGATGTTCTGCCTAGTCTCTTCTGTTCCCAAGTCAATCAGACTTTGTAAGAGTGGTTAGATTAGGTTTTTATTTCCACTTTTTTGATTTCTAGTGTAACTACGTCATTTATTTCTACTTTTTTAATGTTTAACCCAATCAAAAACCAAAAAATTGAACTCCAGAGCAGTAGGCTCCAACTCTCTATTTCATTGTGAGAACTCCACCATTTTGACCCGTTGCCACCTCCACCATCTTCCTCAATTAGTTCTCCATCATCTAAACCATCCCTTCATCCTCGATCTTGCATAGAACAAGGGACTTAGTTCCCATATCCTCTACTCGTTGGAGGCATGCTATCCCCCTCATCCCAATGCCATTCAGCTTCAAACCAGGCTCAAGGTGAATCACTCTTGAGCCTCAATCATTTCTATGCAGGGTAAAGCTCTAATGGAGGCACCTAGAAGGATAATCAATGCATGACTTGAAGCTCCAAGTGTCCCGAACCAGACTACCCTTCAGGCCTTGATCAATGAGGTCTAGACCCCATTTGAGTTCACCTCAAACGCAAAAGGGACCTAGCATCGTTTCGTGTCCATTAGCAATAAGAGAGACCACACGGAGAGAGGAGGTAAGGTTGACTGAATCTCATCCAGACCGAGTTCTTCGATTGTTCTCAGATCCTCTTGTTGTTGTTGGATCACGAACAAGGTCTAGGAGAAGCATCAGCCGCACGATTGAGCATGTCCGCAACCATTAAATCAATGTTGAGATCTAATCACCACCCTCCATAGTTTAAGCATCATCAATACATTGTACCATGCCATGTGGTTATGTGAATAGATCCAAGTCATTCATCAACGTGTAGTGTTAGGTATTTGCACACAAGATCCTTCGTATTTTGTATTTAGTATTTAATATTTAATCTTTCATCTAGAGTGTAAAAATATATGTAATATTAGTATCAAGACCCTTGATCTTAGATTAATTTTCATTTTATTCCTTCATCAGATCATCTTATGTGTCCCTATACGTGAGACATCAAGAATTTTGCAAGGACCCCCCTCCGAGTTTACTTATTTGGTTTCGGTCCTTTATTTTTTCGAACTATGTAATATTTTGCACCTGCTAGTGAGTATTGAATTAAATATATTTGGGATTTTGCTTGTATGGTCCATGGACTTGTTTCTAATGTTATAGATTGCGTGTAAGCTTCTTAAAAATTACAATTAGGTCCTCCATTTCATGATTTATTTCATTTCTTATTTTTTGAGTGTTTTAAATATCTTTCTAATTGTAAAAATTTGTAGGAAAATTACCTTAAGCGCTTGGAATCCATATTTAACACATATTTTTTTTTGGAGCATTTAAAGTTAGTTTCCTCTTTATAAAATAGTAAAAACATGTCAAATTTCCCTATTTTGACTTGGAAAAATTATAGGAATTTTAAAACACCTCCAAATTCCCAAAAATATATATTATCTATATCTTACAGTATTTTAACATATATCCAAAAGTCGCTAAAAATACAAAATCAAAACCTTAAAAATTATAAAACAATGAAAACTTATAAAAAGAAAAAAAATCCCTGAAAAAATCCAAAAGTAGTGTTTTAAATTCCTTAGTTTATCTTGTTTCTCCTAATTTATAGGAAAAATATTTTTGAACTCTAACTAATATGTTAATTATTCATTAAGCTCGTTTCAATCTCCTAATTTTTTATTTTGATATGTTTTGCATATTTATTCATTTAAAAATCCATACAAATTTTCAAAAATATAAAAAAATCACCAAAAAACTAAGAAAAACAAGAAAATCATATAAATACTTTGTTTTGTACAATTTAACTTTGTTTTATATTTTAAACTTTCAAAAAATCAAGTTTTTTATTTATCTCTATATTCTATATGTTATATATATTTAGGGAGTTGCGAGCCTACACCATGGGGTATAGGTAACCTACATCTGCCCTTTTTTCATTATTTTAAGTTTTTTAAAGAAACCTTAGGGGGATTTGCATAATATATTTAGGGGAATATGCGTTTCAAGTTTCATGCAAAACAAAACATTCCTAACACATCTAGAAGGGGTCAATTTCAACAATTTTGAGACCGTTAAAATTTGGTAGTCTTGATGGAGATGATAGAAGTTCTGAATTAAGTTAAATTTGAAATGACACCATGGTGATATATGATGATCAATTCCTCCAAGGTTCTATTTCAAAAAAAATTTAAAAATAATGAAAAAAAGTCGAGTGTAGGTGGTTATTTACTTACACCCATGGATGTAGGATACCTTTTTTCTATATATTTATTATATATTATCAAATTTCTAATCAATAAAACCATTTAAACCACATAAAAATATAAAAGGAATTAAAACCCCACAAAATCATTTGAAAAATAAAAAGATTAAAAATACCCAAGTAGATTATTCATTCTTTGTCTATTCCCCTATGCTCCCAGTGCTTCGGCACTCTACACACTTACCTTATACACACACTTTTGTAAAGTTAAAATAAATTTATAATTCACATCACTTTAATCACTATAAATTATTCGTGGGTTTGATTGTTAGTTGATTGTAGATCAGTCGCCACTGTGACTTGAGATCTACCTTGTATGATCTCCAAGCCAGTCTCTACACGGTTGACAAAGTGGCATCATTAACAGAAAGCAATGGATGACCAAAGTAGAATAGTCTACTTCGTTGTTTGTTTTCGTTATTTGATATATTGTTAGCTTTTCTTTCTTTATTATATTTCTATATAATATGTTCTAACAATATTTTTTGTTTGACTTTGTTACAAGGACCCATTTATCGAGGGAGAGTTTCTTCGGAGACTCGAGGCACTCGAGAGACATGGAGGTTGGTGGTTCTACATCTACTAACAAGAGAGAGCAGCAGGAGAAGATAATAAATTAATTAGAGTGTATTAGACTAGATTTAGTTTTATTTTTGTGAGAGAGCGATTTATTTACTTAATTTGTAATAATATTTAACAATTAGACTTTTAGACACTGAACTTTATTCGGGTCTATTTCATCAGGTGATTGTTCACTTGGGGACCTGAGTCAGTTTTTATCAGTTTTCATCGCTCTCTACATTTATTCCTCCCTATTTTCCCTCTTATTTTCATTTATTTCTTGATTTATTATTTCTGCATTATTTTTCATTTAACATCTTCATTAATTGAGCCCTTAGATTCTAGGACTGTATGTTCAGTTAATTAGGTCCAAAGCCAAAATATCATTCATGTACATGTAGTCTCATGCTTGGACTTAGAGAAATCGAACAAGTTCTTCACATTAATAGAGGCTCATGTCTTAGGGTAATTTCATTATTACATTCATTTAGAGTAATTTTCAATTATTTCTAGCATCATGCATGGAGAGAGTTGTGAAATAAGGTGAGCCTTCTAACTAGGTATCGCATAATTGATTTCGTTTTGCATTGCTTTTCCGCCCTTGATGACTGTCTCCCGCTACCCTTGTTAATTCGAGCAAATTAATGTTCAAATTAATTGATGATGTTCGTTGCAGTTGGATAACGAGAGTGAATCAAAAACCACTTTCAATTATATTCAAGTTAATCTCGAGCGGCAATTTTTTTTTACTTGGTGGAAGTCCAAGGTCGAACTCAGGGAGGCAGCTGTTTCCTTAGGTAGATTTTTAGCAAATTTCCAATGTTCGATTTTCAGAGGGAATGTTTTTGGTCTTTTTCGGTTTTTTTATGCGAGACACATGCAAAATCAGGCTAGTTTAAATGTTAATTCATAAAGATGGTCAAATTAATTCTAAAAATTATGAAAGTTGGCCAGATGATGAAATATGATGAAATTAAGCTACCCTATTTTTTTGGAATTTTCTGACACTAAATGAATTAGCTATAATTAAAAATGAATACAAGGTGATTTTTGACTAATTTAATTTTAATAAATACCAAATCACACTATTTCCAGATATCAAAATTATCCTAGATAGATCTAAATGTGAAGAATCCAGGAAAATTAGTGAACAAACATTTTCATGTGAAATGGACCTAAGAAAAATCAATTAATCAAACGAGTAGATGATTTATTTAGGCCTCAATATGCATGCACTTATGATGAAATTTTTATGCAAGGTAAAACTAATTATCCAGGCTCTACTGTGATCTTTGGGGAATTTTTGGTCACAGAAAAATTACAACCAATTAAGAGGTGAAATTGGGCAAAATATAGCAAAAATGAACCAATTAATTAATAGAAAGTTCCTCTAATATTCGAAAAATATTCCACGTGTCACATAATGAGGAGGACAACGTAAGCTACACCATGCAATTTTTAAAACTCAAAAATGAATTAAGATGAATGCCTAAATATACGTGCAAAGACAGGGGTATAACTACAATACAGGAATTAAAAATTGCTCAAAATAAAATATGCTGACAGGGACTATTATGCAATTACCTAGAATGCGGGGGGGTGGATGCAATTTCTCTACAGATGCACGTGCTCCTCATGTGGGGTCGCTTCGCAGGGACTGAATTGTAATATCAGAAATCTTCAGGGGCCTCAGTGAAATTTGCCAGTCTGCACGTGCTGATCACGTGAGGTGCGCTAGGCTCGGTGGACGTCGGAGGCTCGGGCGTTGGCTCGGCTGCTCTGGAGGTTCAGATCGAGGGTCGAAGAAGCTTCGGGTGATCCGAGCCTAGAGGTCGGGGAAGAGGCTCGGATCGGGGCGACGTGGCGCGATCTGGATCCTTGATCCAACGGTTGCAGAATGATGACGCGTGGCGTGTCTGAGTCCGTTAGATCATCGATCGATCCAACGGTGAGGGGCTCGCTCCTGCTGATGGCGACATGGTCAATTAGTGATCGTTGGATCTAGATTGATCCAACGTCACCTGGAGCGCGATGAAGCGGTGACGTGTATGCATCTGGAACGTCGGATCCTCCTGATCCTACAACTGCGGGACGTGGGCAATGTGGCTCAATGGGGACCGTTAGATCTAGAGAGATCCAACGGCCTTGGGCTGCTCCGGATGATGGCGATGTGGCATGACTCTGACCTTTCGATCAAGATGATCGACGGCTGTGGGATGTCTTCCCCCAACGGCCCTCCGCCTCCTGCGGAGGAGAAGGCGGGGCTCCGGCAAAGCTGGGCTTGCTCCGCCCGGTCCTCCAGCCGTCGGCGAGGGGCACGGGAGGGTCTGAAGAAGCTCGGAAGTTGCGGGGCGGTGCGGCGAAGCGTCCGGTGGTCTCAGAGGGGAAGGTGGTGCGCTGGAGCTCTGTGGCGAAGGAGATCGAAGGGAGCTCCGACGAGCTTCCGTCTAGTTAAGGATATAGCACCTGTAGGGATTAGAAGATAGCCGAAGAATGCGAGTAGTTCGTGGACTTGTCGGGAATGGAATGCGAGGCTACGAAGCGGTGGGGGTGACCGGTGATCGAGCTCCGCCCAGGTGGCGGAGCTTGCATTGGTGGAATGAGGAGGTATCTCGTCGGAGGAGACTAATGGCAGTGCGGAGGTCAGTGCTCCGTCGCGGAGCTCGAGGGATGACGGTGGAGCGAGAAGATGATGGTAGAAGGCGAATTTAATCGGAGAAAAATCAAAGAAACGAAGAAGAAGATCAAGAGGATTATGGAGGAATCTACCTGGGGAATGGAGCTCAATGAAGTGGCTCATGGTCGTCGCTCGAGGGACCAGTAGGGGGCCCGAGCTCAAGCAACTCGTCGGAGGAGGCTGCAGCATGGCGTGGATGACCATGGATCTCGCTGGAGAAGACGCCCCTTCTTCGCTCAACGTTTCGTCTAATTGTTGTCACAATTGGAAGATCGGAGCTCAGGGAACCTCTCTGGAATGGAGGATGGATGTGACAATGGCCGGAGGGCGATGATTTATAGGGTGAAGTTGATGGAAGGAGTCGCTGGAAGGTGGAGTTCGTGGAAGTTGTGAGGCGACTCTGGTGGAAGTCGTGGGAAGAGAGGGAGCTGGCAGAGGATGAGGGAAGAATGGGCTCCTTCGTGGTGGTGTTGGTGGTTGGAGAAGGTGGCTGGGAGGTGGGCCGAGAATAGAAAGGGGCGGCCCCTTGCGAAAGATCGAGATCGTGGGAGAGAGGGGGGACAGAGGTAGAAGACGGAGTCGTGGCTGTTGGATCTTGTGATCCAATGGCTCAGATCAAAGCGCTAAGGATCGGCTTGGATTTAATCTAAGGCGAAGCGATCTAAGGGTTAGCGTGTGCCACGTGTCGTGGTATGGGAGCGGCGCTAAAGGACGGTTGTGATGCGAAAGAGGCGCAAATCGAATGGCCAATGTGCGTGTTTAGAAGAAACGGCTGTGATGGAATCGGGGGCGGCATGATCGAAGGGTCAGGATCTTGCCACGTGGAGCGAGTACGAATAGGCGCTGATGGAGGGCTAAGATGGAGTCTGGGGATTGATCGGGCGGTTGAGAGTTGGTGCGAGATAACGGCTGAGATGGATGGATGAAGGCGCGATCGAAGGGTGCACAAGGTGACACGTGGCAAGCTGTGGGAGAGGCACGAATGGGTGGATCATATCTTAGATGGATAAGATCAGACGGCTGGGAATAAAGGGTGTACGTAGAGGTGGCACAACCGTTGGATCGAAATGAAGATCCAACGGCTATGGGCGCGGGCGCTAAGGCAAGGGGAGCGGGCCGCGTGGCGCAATCAGAGGGCGCCACGAGGCCAGCTGTGAGTGGCTGCGAGGAAGAAATGAAATTAGAGAGAGAAGGAGGCCGAATTTGGAAAAACTCAAAACAATGAAGTTGTAGATCTTGATGAAATCTATAAGTTTCATGTTGACCAAAAAACAGAGATGAGGTCAAATATGATACAAAAATACAGGAATACAAATATACACATATATATACAGTATACATAGAGGCCCAAAAACCCAACTTCTTCCTACGAGCTCCGAATTGGATGAAATTAGTCTGCTTTTAAAGGTTTTCTGGATGTGTATTCATCTGAAAGTGAGTAAACCTATTTTGGAGCTGGTACAAGAGAACTATGGGCCTTCTAAGGATCCGGGGTTTTAGGTCTTTATTGGGTGTTTTACAAAGGAGAAACTCTGACCTTTATCCCTATATTATTAACTAAAGGTGTATATATTATAAGGGAGGTGTTGTTTTATAGGTGGATATTTTACAAGTGATCTTGGCTTCTGATTTAATGCAAATGTGAATGCTAAAATGCAAATGGTATCATTGTATGCATGAATGTTAATTATGCATATAAGTATAAATATGCATCTATTTACTCGGGAACAAAGCTCTATTTTCAACTTTAAGAGTGATGAATCACAGATTCATCAACCCCTATACTTAAACCTTGCTCGTCCCCGAGCAACTAAAATGAAATGCAAGAGTGAAATGATTTTGGGTTCCATACCAAGGTCATGAACAAAAGTTGAGAATGGAGCTTGACTCGACCTTTGGATTAATTATGTGGCGGAACCTCATTGGGACCTGAACTTAAGATCCTAACAGACTTCAAGTTCCCACAAGTCTTCTATTCAAGACGCCTCAACAGTCAGGTCAGAACAAATCCTCAAACGCAAATTTCTGATGACTATGATTCTTACTTGTACTGTGTAAGTGAAATGTAACTCTCCACATCAGAAATGACTCAGAACCAGCCTCCTCTAACAAGGTAACTCAATAACCTGGTCCAGCAACTCTTTCCTCGAGGAGCGGGGTATCCCTTCTAAGTTCAAGTGCGACCAGCTCAAGAGGAGGGGGTAGAGAAAAGAATGGACGGTAGCCAGTGTAGCTACTTATCCCGGGATGCCTGACCAGTGTAGCCAAGTCATCCAGCTACAAACTTCTTGCTAAATATACATTCTACGACAAGCAATATAATATTTTTTTCTTTTTGTTTTTGGCCTGTCTATTTTTTTGGAGTTCTTGCATTTTTTTCTTTTGGAACTATATACAAGGTGCAACATGTACATCAGGAGTTTTTCCTCTTTGAGCCAATAGACTATCCCTCTTTTGAAGCATTATTGCCAATTCACAGCGTCCTGTCCTTAGACTTCAACACCACCAGACTAGGTTGAGATGCACTACCTCCTCCCTAGAGGAGGACGGATGTTTCCACCCGTGTGCTACTCCAAGCTAAAGGATTCTACCTCCTCGCCACCTCATCAATGAAGGGCTACGTGCATTGTGCTTGTACAAGTTAGGTCACTGTCTAAAAGAATCACGCGTGTGCACGAGATATTCAACTTAGACTAATCAAGATGACATGTGAACATAAACTTGCGGACTCAAAGAATTAAGTCACTTGACCTGAGAAATCTTAACTCTAGGTCCTATAAGGTTCCTCTGAAATTAGGTGGATTAAGGTCAAATCTAGTCATCCTCAATATCTATTCATAACTTGGTTCAGAATCCACTAGCTTTTCACCTTGCATATGCAAGATATGCAGATGAGGTGCAGATGACATGCTATGTATGAAATGCAAGACTCTTTTTCTTTTCAGATGCAGAGATGATGTGCAAGAGTAAATAAGAAGCCTTTATTTTCAACACTTTTTTTGACACTCTGGTATACCTCCTATGTACAAGTATTTTATGAGTATTATACCGATTATACAAGTGTATTTTACAAAAATAATTTTCAATTGTTACGCGAAAATACACGAAAATACGCGAAAGTATGAGCTATGGGTAAAGTATATATGTAATATATACACGCCCCCTATACTTAGCGTGTGCTGTGTCCTCAGAGCATGAAAAGCGACCAAAAAGACATAGCTCGTGCTAAGCGTAGGGGAGTTAAATTACAAGAGTATAGAAGTCGCTCTGCCCCCCAATACTTAGGCTCTAGCAGCCTAAGTGTAGAAGAAGATCAAAAATGGGGCGGACGAGGGCAAGAGGGGATAGGGATGAGTATATACATGGTGGGCATCGGTCCCCCCTATACTTAGCTCTTGTCAGCCTAAGTATAGGAAAAGAGTGAGTATGAGAACCGATGTGATATGGAGGATTTACAGAGAACAGACTCAGGTGGCTCATCCCCCTATACTTAGGATCTGGTCATCCTAAGTATAGTCCAAGATAGAGATAGATGAAGCTGGGATGAGTTACTAGAGTCGCGTGAGAGGAGAAAGGACAGAATGTACAGGGATGATGGTATATACAAGTCAGTCGGTATGAATCTTTCAAGATGCTGCTGATGGCTGGAGCTCACTACTGCAAGGTCGACTACGTGGCTCGAGGTGTATCTGCTGAATCTGTCTCGCGCATAAACACAATCTCCTCAACATGGACTAACTGCTCATTGGATTCGACAAAGTGTTTCAACAGTTGTCCATTCACAAGGGATGTCGGTGTGTCATCTGCTGAGATCTGAGATCTCGACACATCCGCTATCATGCACCGCTCGGACAATGAATGGACTCGTCCACTTGGACTTCAACTTGCCTTGGAAGGTCTTCATCCTTGCATTAAACAACCCATACCTTCTGTCCAGGAACAAAGGTCTTTCATCTGATATATCTATCATGCCAACGCTTCACCTTGTCCTTGTACACCAAACTGTTGTTATACGCGCGGTTTCTGACTTCCACAAGCTCATTCAGATCCATTTCTCTCTGCTTCTACCCAAGGTGTGTGTTCCAGTTGACCTTCTTAATTGCCCATTCTGATTTATGCACTAACTCTACGGGCAAATGGCACGGCTTTCCGAATACCATTCGGAATGGGGAGGTTCCTAGCGGTGTCTTGTAAGCTGTCCTATACGCCCATAGGACCTGATCCAAGATTATGAGACCAGTCCTTTCTGTCTAGACCGACAAGCTTTTTGCAATATGGTCTTCACCTCCCGATTCGACATCTCAGCCATACCATTAGTCTGTGTGTGGTAAGGGCTAGCGACACGGTGTTCGATGCCGTAGTCCTTCAGGAGTTTCTTCACCTCCCGATCACAAAGTGGCTACCCCCATCTGATATCATCATTTTGGGAATCCCAAACCTAGAGATGATATGATCTCTGATGAATTTACAGACAGTTCTGTTGTTTGCGGCTCGGTTTGGGATAGTCTCCACCCACCTGGATAGATAGTCTACCGCAAGAAGGATGTATTCAAACCCGTGGCTAACAGGGAATGGGCCCATGAAGTCGATGACCCAGGCATCAAAGACATCACAAATGATGACAAGATGCATTGGCATCTCATCCTTGGGACCAACGGTTCCTCCCATTCTCTGACATACTCGGCACGACTTCGCAAAGGTGATGGCATCGCGAAACAGAGTCGGCCAGTAAAAGCCACACTGAAGTACCTTCCATGCGGTCCTCTTCCCGGAGTGGTGTCCTCCTGCCTCCAAGCTGTGGCCATAAAGAAAGGACACTCTGGTATTCCTCTTGAGGAATACACCGTCTCCAGACACAATCCGGTCCTTCGAAGAAAAGGATCGGATCCTCCCAATGGTAGTGTCTCGCATCCGACTTTAGTCGGTCAATGTGGCTCCTTGGGCCAATCCTCGGGAACCTTCTTTAAGACAAGATAGTTCACGATATTGGCATACCATGGGAGTGAGTCGACAACAAAATCGACCCGTCAGGGGAAGGAATCTTGAATAGGTGAATCCTCGGAAGTATCAAGATCTTCGAGACGAGATAGATGATCAGCTACTACATCTTCTTTCCAGGTTTAACACGAATATCCAAATCAAATTCCTGGATAAGTAAAATCCACCAAAGAAGACGCGCCTTCACGTCCTTCTTCTCCATCAAGTACCGTAGAGCCGTGTGGTCAGTGAACACAATTACCTTGGATCCAATTAAGTGAGATCTGAACTTGTCGAAGGCAAACACTACCGCAAGCATCTCCTTTTCCGTAACTGTATAGTTACGCTGAGCGGTATCAAGCACTTTGCTTGCGTAGTGGATTGCAAACAGGACACCATCTCTTCTCTGTCCTAACCACAGCCCCAACAATGAAATCTGATGCGTCCGTTATGATCTCAAAAGGTAGAAACCAATCTGGGCTTGTAGGATAGGTACGTCATTATCATTCCCTTGCAATAGCTTAAAGGCCTCAAGACATTTGTGATCAACAACAAACTCCATGTCTTTGCCTAAAATCTCAGTTAGCGGTCGGGCAATCTTAGAAAAATCCTTAATGAATCTTCGATAGAATCCAACATGCCTGAGGAATGACCGCAACTGTTTGATGTTGGTTGATGGCTGGAGTCATCTGATCACATCCACCTTGGCAGGGTCAACCTCCATTCCTCTCTTGGAGATGACATGCCCCAACACAATGCCCTCTGTCACCATGAAGTGACTTTTCTCCCAGGAGAGCACCAGATTAACCTCACAACATTGTTTGAGGACTCAATCCAGATTCCTAAGACAGGAATCGAAGGAATCACCGTGGACCGAGAAGTCGTCCATGAAGACTTCCAGGAATTTACCGACCATTTCGACGAATACAGCAATCATGCACCTTTGAAAAGTACCCGGAGCATTGCATAACCCAAAGGGCATGTTCCTGAAAGCATAGGTACCAAGGGGCATGTGAATGTGGTCTTTTCCTGGTCCTCTAGAGCTATGGCTACTTGATTGTAGCCCGAGAACCCATCCAAGAAACAGAAGAATTCTTTCCCCGCTAATCTCTGTAGGATCTGATCAATGAATGGTAGTGGGAAATGATCCTTCTTCATCGCGGCATTCAAGCGTTTGTAATCACACAGACGCGCCACGACGTGGGCACTCGCTCATTATCTCCTCTCCATCCTCGTTGGTGGTCGTCTGAATTCCCGACTTCTTCGGGACCACATGTATCGGTGCCACTGATGAAGCCATATTTCATCATCGTTATCCTATCATTTTGGCCTCAATAACCCTGGCAAATGCCTGTAAATAGCATTAAAAGTAGCATATTAGCATTCATGCATGTACATGTAATTAGTGTATAAAATGCTATAATTAAAGAAAAAATTATAGAATAAATAAAAGAAAAGAAAAAGAATAAAATATTGTAAATATTTTATGACCCAAAACCCTGAGACCTAGGCATCTTGATGAATAGGTCGACGAAGGAACAAAGTAGGGGGAGATAAGGGTCAAATACCTATACTTTTTAAGTTCAGTTCTTTATTCATTATTGGGA